>OZ020284.1:7263958-7397316 GCA_963971205.1 Aethes cnicana
GACCCACCACCGACCGGTACCTGCGAACAAACAACGTAGATGTAGCGTATACACGTGCATCCATACACATATATAAGGCTGGAAACAGTGCTCGACCGACGCTCAGCGCTGACGTCGGTTGGACGTAGCTATATCAATGAAAATGTATGACGAAATACAGTGCAGCGCTGATAAACTGCTACGCGCGTACAGCTACGTCGCGCGTGCGGCAACCGTCGGTCAAGCTCGTCGGTCCGACGTGCGTTGGTTGCTGACGCGCGTGGTCGCCATATACATACGTTCAATGCAGCGCTGACCGAGTGACTGATCGTACGCGCGTACGTATCATCATAAAAAAAAAAACGTTATCTATTTAAAAAAATTCTTAGTGTCCTCGTAATTTCCCAAACAGCGTACAAAACTCTCCTTCATTAAACGGTCTATAATTACTGGGTGAACATGATATCTTCTCTTACGTTGTTTTTTTTTGCCGTAATCGTTTGCGTAAAACATACGCCCATATTATTGCATTTAAAACTGGATACATCTGTCGTTAACTGTACACGTCTGAAGCACAGAACGCTTGATCACAACCGACGATCAGCGCGTGCGACCGGCGCGTATAGTACGCGCTGAGCGTCGGTCGAGCACTGTTTCCAGCCATACTTCGTATAGACCGGGTCTACGCACACGATATATGACCCCACTTTCTTGGTGCCCAATCCAAGTTTGGACACCAAGCGTGACACAGTGCTCAGCGAGACACAGGCGAGTGCGGATGTCAAACAACGTATACGCAACCCTTAAAAAATGGCGACTTGCGTTATAAAAGGCTGCAGAAAGCAAAGTGAAAAAGTGTCATGGAATATCGTATCATCGGTGATTAACATTACCTTGTGTTTATTCCATGAATCGAAATATTTTTGTAAACAATAAACTTATGACACGAAGTCGCCATATTTACGTCATGTTACGGAGATGCCATAGTTACGGAGACTGCTTGTTAAAATAACCTTGTAAGGACGTCATTTTTACACCTGAAGAATTTCACGTGAGATGTTTAATTTGGACTTCTAAGAAAATATAAATAAATAATTATTATGTAAATAAATAAACAAAAGTTGATTTTTGAATCATGTTTTATTAGAAAAAAGGATATTACAGCATTCACGTCGCTTGTACTGAATAAAATAAAAAAAGCCAGCAACACCTCTCGTTACGTCACTACGAGGTTATAGCGCGCAAAACATTCTCGTAGTTCATGCGGTTGACCACCAGACGGCGCTGTATTTCGTAGTATGAAGAAAATGGCGACTGAATGTTCGAATAGGCCTATCCCTAAGTATAAAAATCATTGGGTGCTTCAGTTAGCTTGGGTTGTATCAACAAGTGAACGTCCGTTAAATTAGGGAGAAAATGACGTTTCTGTATGCAATGACAGCTGGCGCCGTATTTAACGCATGTTAGCTTTCTTGATGCAACCCATGCTTAAATAGCCAACTCATCATCACTTCAGCCGAGAGACGTCCACAGCTGAACATAGGCCACCCAAAAAGTTTACCACACAGATCAGACCTGTCATTACGTCACTTGGGATCCCGTACAACCTTTTTAAGATCATCTATGCCTCATATTGAAGATATACAGGCGCGACTTTCAGTTTTAGAGAACCTACTAGTCCCCGTCAGCCCAATGTGCTAACACTTGAATTTAACAACTCTGGGCTATTTCAGGATTCATTCATTAGTTCTACAGCAACACTATTTCTAAACAAGCATTCATTCATACTCTACAAATTTTCAAAGACAAAATCGCGTTAGGCTCTACAAAAAAATTTTTTTTTGATATGTTGGCGCGAAATAGTCACATATAAATAAAAACTTGGAACTTACCCATGTTGAACATAAGTAAATGGTTTCGCAGCGGACGCGTAACGCTTGCGCTCTTGAGCTCTGAAATCTGCTATTTCGGCGTTGGTTAGAGGACGCACTACCCATGACGTTGGGTATCTAGAAAAGTGTACAGCTTTTAGAATTTAATTTAAGGAATCCTGTAAAATTAGCGACATGTTAAACAGATGATGACATATGTCGTCCAAAGTTGTACGAGTGGAGTTCAAAATTGGCGCTACCACTGCAATTTTCCTGATGGTTAAACGTTTTAAAATCATTAAGAGGGTTTAATTAATCCCGAAAGTTGGCAATGTCATTTCATGGAGAGTATTTTTAAATATAATTTAATAATTTAAAGGACTTCCCAACATATATATAAAGGACTACTACTACAGTCTATTTGCGTCCCACTGCTGGGCACAGGCCTCCCCTCATCATGAGAGGGTTTGGGCTATAGTCCCCACGCGGGCCCAGTGCGGATTGGGGACTTCACACACATCTTTGAATTACTTCGCAGATGCGTGCAGGTTGCCTCACGATGTTTTCCTTCACCGAAAAGCTCATGGTAAATTCAAATTGAATTTCGCACGTAAGTAAACTTAGAGGTGCGAGCCGGAATCGAACCCCCGACCCTCGGCATGAGAGGCGGTAGGTCGAACCACTAGGCCACGACTTTTTTTTTATAAAGGACACGCGTCAGTCAAATACAAACCGTTTACTTATTTTCTCATTCAATAATATTGGGAAATCGATGAAAACAGTGAAATGTTTGACAGCTCTTTGCGACGTTGCCAACTTTAGGGATAAATCCTCTTGGTGATTTTCAAAACTTTTGACCGTCACGAAAATTGCAGTTGTAGCGTCAATTTTGTACTCTATCCGTATCAAAAAGTCAAAAATCATCAAAAAGTCTGCATTGCTTGGACGTCAAATGCCGTTTATTTAACATGTTACTTAGGCCAAATTTACACTCTTAAGGTTATTTTAGCCCTTTAATCTAAACACGGTGGGTCAGAAAATATGGCAAATAATTAACCCACCGTATCGGCTATCGATTCTAAGTATATTGCATAGGTCTTTAATTTTTTTCGAGTTGGTAAAAAATAATTTTTATATGGGATTGGTTGTGTGAGCGACGCCTGAATCCTATACAAAATAATTTTTTTACCAACTCAAAAAAAATTAAAGACCTATACAATATACTTAGAATCGATAGCCGATACTGTGGGTTAATTATTTGCCATATTTTCTGACCCACCATCTAAATATATAAAACTCAAAGGTGACTGACTGACTGACTGACTGATATAGTGATCTATCAACGCACAGCCCAAGCCCCTGGACGGATCGGGCTGAAATTTGGCATGCAGGTAGATGTTATGACGTTGGCATACGCTAAGAAAGGATTTTGCGAAATTCCCACGGGAACGGGAAAAAAACGGGATTTTACATTACATATTTCTGCGCATACGAAGTTGCAGGGAAAAGCTAGTTTAATATACGAACCTCGGCGGCGGGGGCTCGGTAGAAGGGGGTGTAGGCGATACCGCCCGAAACCATCGCTCGCACAACCGACCTAGGAGAGAATCGCAGTCCCTCCCTGCACCTATCCATTGGTACATCTGCCAATAAACATCATCAATAATTACCTGAACACATTAAAATCTTCGAAGCAAGGTAAAACACGACACAATGGGGTTTATCGCGTGTGAATAAAATCAAAACCCTCGTTAAATAGGAATATTCACACAAGGGTCACGCCCTATGGGAGAGGGTGCGGCGAATTTGTCACCAATCGACTGACTCCTGCGGCAGCTGTCGCCTATCAATGAGGGCTATCGCGTTTGAATTTGCCACTAGTGTCGCGTGAGGTCCAATAACATTCACTTTTCACTGGTTTTGGCGGGCTTCGTGACATAAATTATAAATTTCTTTAATTTACCTGTTGAAAAGTGATCTCCTTCGTGAAATTACAACAAATATGGATTATTTGGCGATGAATGTAAGAGCTTTGAAAAAGATTTTTTTTTTCCAAACAAAACAGAACTGCACAACAGTGCGGCATAGCTACTCGATATGATGATAGTTATTTATAATTAATAAACTTAATGAGATTCAAGATTGAAAACTTTGTTTCGGCGCCGATCTTATAAAGTCGCCTTTGACAGATATGCCTCTGGACCTTAGTCAACAGTGGCGCCAACTGGTGAGCAAAGAAACGATAGTCCCCATTAATATGACGCATGGATTATGCTTTAAGAGGGTTTGTTCCGAAAGTTGGCAACGTCGCAAATAGCTGTCAAATATTTCGCTGTTTTCATTAATTTCTGGATATTACTGAATGAAAACATGAATAATCGCTCTATGGCTGAATAAAACATTAAGTATGGATTGCAACAATTATCATAGCAACACGAAATTTTTAGTATTATGGAAGCAATATCGTTTGAAAACTTTCCATCGCATTTTCCATGCATTTTAATGTAATCGTATCATTTGAATGCCTAACCAACAAATGTAAAACGAGACGCGTCATTCAACCCTACAATACAATATACTTTATTGACATAATGTAATTACACAAAAAGGTATGGCATAGAGCAGGCGGTCTTATCGCTTAATAGCAGTGGAGATGAAGAAAAACAAACTAGGACTACAATGATTACATCTTTTTTAATTCAGTAACATTATAAATTAATAAAAACAGTGAAATATTTGACAGCTATATGCGACGTTGTTGTTGCGTTGTTTCATTAATTTCTGAATATTACTGAATGAAAACATGAATTATCGATCTATGGTTGAATAAAACATCTTAATGTTTTATTCAACCATAAAGCGATAATTCATGTTTCAGTATGGATTGCAACAGTTATCATAGGACCCAGAAATTTTTAGTATTATGGAAGTAATTAATTATCTTTTGAAAACTATCCATCGCAGTTTCCATGCATTTTAATGTAATCGTATCATTTGAATGCCTAACCAACAAATATAAAACGAGACGCGTCATTCAACCATAGAATGATATCTTCCTTTTTAATTCAGCAATATTGAGAAATTAATAAAAACAGCGAAACATTTGACAGCTATATGCGACGTTGCCAAATTTCGGGATAAACCCTCTTAAGATGTTGATATTGATGAGTCCTTCAAATATGGTTGATGCAACACTTAGATGATGACAGACAGCTTATTGGAGGCCTTCAATCGTCACCAACATAGATTTATAAACTCATCGAATGATGGTTTTTTCTAGTTACCTGTGTCTCCGGTATGTACTGCAAGTATGGCACGAAATCATCAGGATGTGGTCCTCTTTCCCCTGCAAGAAAATCTAGAGCCGAATCTAATTCCGCACACCAGTCGTCCGACACTGTAACAATAATCATTATGGTTTATTTAACTTTTGTCTTCTGTTAGATTATAAAAGAAACTGGTTTGTTAACAAACTTATTAAACTTTTACATTTGTTATGCTTCAGCCTCATTAGGAGCTGTGACACACGATGACACAATATCTTACTAATAGAATAAAGCTGAAAGTTTGTATGTTTGGATGTTTGTTGCTCAATCACGCTAAAACGGCTCAACCAATTTGCATGAAATTTGGCAAACAGATACTTTGTAACCTGGAATAAACTATAGGCTACATATTATCCCGGACATCCCGGAAAAATCCCAGAAAATCGAATCCCATCCAAAGTCCTTTTTCGGGGTCCCTGAAAAAGGACTTTGGAAAGAAATCCCGGGAATCCCACAAATCCCGAAAATACCGTAATCCCAGAAAAGGTTTTAAAAGTATCCTGGAAAAAGGGCTTTGGAAATATAGTGTTAAATTTCCTGCAGACGATGTCGCGGGTAAAAGCTCGTATTTTATAAGCGAAGACAATGTATGTAATGTATACGCGACAATCGTGCCCATAGGCTCTTAGAAAAATAGATGGCATCCTATCCTTTTCATCATCATCACTTCAGCCGTGACGTCGACTACTGGACATAGTTCTCCCCCATAGTTCGCCACACATATCCATCGGATTCCAGCGATCTTCACAAATTCGCTACATCTTGTACGAGGCCTATCGATAATTCGTCTTCTAGTCACCGATTTATTTACACGCATTTAGTGTGAACGTTTGTTTGAAATGAGACACGAGTCAATGAGCTAACTAAGAAAGTGTCTAAAAAATCATAGCACGAGTTTCGAATTATTTTCCAACTTACAGCTATACCACGTGTTGAGGGGCGCGATAGGCGATCTCATGACCGCAGTGCACCGCGCGTGCAGCTGCTGTTTCGAGGCCCTGTGCGCCGCCCGGGCCGGGAACAGAGCCCTCACCAGCGACAGGAAGTTGGCATGAGTCGTCTCGGTCAGGGCTTCATCCGTGTCCGGCTCGGATTCATTCTCTCTGGCCAGCTCCGCAGAGTCCTCAGCTAACTCCACGGGCAACGCCATCATATCTGTTATTGATACAGGGCCTGTATTCGAAGTCTTTAAATAGGGATCTCGCTCTTCCCTATAGGATCGCTCACGCGTCGCGTGAACTATAAGCAGCTAGATTTAAAGTTCAACTTGACGCGTGAGCCTATAGGGAAGAGCGAGGTCCCTATTTAAGACTTCGCATAGAGCCCCTGGTATTATACACGCTGTGAGACATAGAAATTATACCTACATCGTCTCTGTTACTAGTAAAGTAAGGTCTGCGCCCACAGGTGACTTTTGACTTTTTCTTCAGTTCGCTATGGAGACGTGACTTTTGAGGTGACAAAAGTCACCCGTGGGCGCAGTCTCTAAACTGAAGACTGGGGCTTCAACAAACTCAAGTCAATTCATAGACAGGCCATCTGTGATTAAATGCCAACCTTATTGCTTACGTCATTAAAAAAAACAAAAAACCCGACTGCGTAAAAAACTAAAAAGAAAAAAACAAGACTACTTAGTTCAGTAGTAGCTAGGATTATGTTAAGTAATATTTACCGTCAATAATTTCATGTTCGACACTAACATAAATCAAATATTGATTGCTATTGAGGAATCTAAAGATGCCTACTATCGGGACCCATTATTTGTAAAATTTTAACCTAGATTTTAAATGGGTCCCGACTGTAGGCATCTTTAGATTCCTCAATAGCAATCAATATTTGATTTATGTTAGTGTCGAACATGAAATTATTGACGGTAAATATTACTTAACATAATCCTAGCTACTACTGAACTAAGTAGTCTTGTTTTTTTCTTTTTAGTTTTTTACGCAGTCGGGTTTTTTGTTTTTTTTAATTAACTTTTTTTTATTTTACTATTTTTAGTTAGGGATTATAAGACCGTAAATTCCGAAATCTTGTCATTTCATGGAGAGAGTTGCTATCGTGGGGATTATTAAGTAGCTTGCGATGATCTAAATTACTGATTATTAATCCCTCTAGAGACCTAACCCGGCTCAAAACGCTACATAAGCCTGACCCTATTAAAATTCTTCAAGTTTTGTAGTAATTACTACAACACTGAAGGTGGCTGAGGTCTAAAGCGAATATAGATCTTTCTTACGCATACGTATTTAACTCCCTTATCTGCTGTACCCCATGACGTATAAATATATAGGTCGTGAGCGTCGGACCTGCGGCGCCGATATGGCGTGGAGAGGCTAAATAAATGCCTGACCATATAAAGGACTGTACATACCGATGAGCTGCAATCAAACTGCAATTTCTATTAGAGCTCTGCAGTTCAGATGCAGATGGTTTGCAGTTTTCGTCGTGATTATCGATCAAATGCAGTCCGTCTGTACTGACCCTAAGACATGTATGATCTTAGATGCTGTTACCTATTCCATCCAGATCTTCAATCTTGATAGGTACCGGCTGGGCGACCCTCGCGGCATTTTGTAGCGCCACAGACGGGTCCAGAGGCTCTTGCTTAATTACACTATCCAATTTGGGATCATTGTAGGTCATACTGAAACAAACAGAGAAATATCGTTTTAAAATATGTCAATAATGCCAACTACTTCCTTTATTTTTTAATATTGCACTAGTTGATAACTAGGCACACGTCCACCTGATGGTAAGTGGTATCTGTGTCCCATGGATGGAATGAAAATTGTTCTGTGAATTTTGTATTTTTAAATTAAATACTTACTTTGCAGAGTCAGAATATTTAGGATCATCAATTTCTTGTTTTATTTCAATGTCATCATCTAACCTCCTAGTTTGTTTTGCACCCACAGGCTCAACAAGGGAACTCTCAGAGTCTGACTCTTCTTGTTCACATTTAATCTTAATATTTGGCAACAAAGGTTTAGTTTCAACACCCTCATCCTCCTTTCTCTTCGCTGCTTTGGCATCTGACTTGACTTGTTTCTGACTGTTCTCTTTCTTTGGTCCCCTCTTGAACTTTTGCGTTGGGGCTTCAGATTTTTGACCTCCAAACATTAATTTCTTTGTGCCATTAACAAGCGCTACTCTTTGCTTAATATCTTCTAATGTTAAACCAGTTGTGTTGAGCTCTGGATGATTCTGAAATCATTTGCAAAAAATACATTGATGAACAATAGTATGCGAAGGATTTTAGTATTTCAGTAAGTTACATAGACAAGATAAATTTCAATTCGCATTAGAAATAATAACACACCTCTCTGTATTGTCTTCTAGCTCTATGAGCTGAGAGCACATTTTTTAAACATTCTAATGATGTGGGATGTGAAGATTCAATGCCTCCAAGTGTGCCAGATACACTGCTGTCAGTCTGAAAAAAAAATGCATAGATAGAACTAATGAGCCGTAAGGCTGTCTACTGAACAGGTCAGATTGAAAGTGTAATTAGTTTAATGCACTAACTGTGCCATTTTTTTCAACTGGTGTTGCCACAACTTGCAGTGGGTTTGGGACACAATTGGACCACCACAACAGCCTATTTACATCTCATGGCTGGGCACAAGCCTCCTCGCATCATGAGAGGGTTTGGGCTATAGTCCCTACGCAGGCCCAGTGTGGATTGGGGACACTATTGGACACTGAGCTGCTTTCACTATTCACTAACTCATCATTTTATTTATCCATGGCCCAACATGGTTTGCGGCCATAAAGTACATATCTTAGTGAGGTTTAATTACGTGGCTGTTATAAGCTATGGTAAAAATATCTTACTTGTCCACTAAGCATTTGCTTGCGCTTTTTACTGGAAGGCTCTGGAGGACCTTCAGGGTAGTTTTCGTCCTCCGACTCTTCACCACCGACTTCACTTCGGATGGCAGCCAACTCCTCGAAATACCTCTGTCTAGCTCTCAAGTACATTGGTTTGTAGGAGTTCTTGGATGATGGCTTCGGTGGCAAGGGGGGCAAGCGAGGCGCTGGGCCGGGAGGAGCAGACTTCGCTGCCGCAAGGAGCCTCTCTCGAGACAGCAACACTTCAGGCATCAATTTAGCATAGTAAGATTTGATCTGAAATAAATTAAGATGTGAATTAGTTTTCAAAACATTGTATTGATATTTCCTTCCTTGATAGTATTTGAAATATTAACTTATTACCTTATGCTTATGTTGCTTGGCTCTAGCTTTCACTAAAAACTTTCTCATCTTAGCTATATCTGGCCTGTAGTTACCCTGTTTTAAATTGTTGAAAAACACTTCCAGTGGTGAACTGAAGTGGAAGGGTTCATGGTCAAAGAGCATTTTGATGGTCTTCTCCTTTTCCTCTTCCTCGTTGTGTGAGAAATGCGGCAGGTACTTCATGAGGTGTTCCTTGTGCTTGTCCTCTAGAGCTTCCCAGGTTTTGTAGGAGAAGAACTCCTTGAAGAGTGTGTAATTCTCGCAGAGCTCCTGCGGCAGGTCCAGGCTCTGCCCCAGCACGCGTACGGGCTCCGCGGGCTCTTCCTCCGCCTCCGAACTGCCGCTACCGCTCGCGCTCCCACTCTCCGAAGAGCTGCTACTCTCCCCGCTGTAACTCGCCTCACTCTCCATCTTCTCCTCCATCGGAAAACAACAAGGTGACGCCCCACCGCGCCTTCAGTGCACGAATTACCTTTCTCACTCGCGATAACGACGATCCCCCGCACACTTCATTGAATTATAACGTTGTTTTGCCGATGTTTACAAAATACCGAAAACAACGGTGCGCAGAAAAATCGCATAGATAGCCATGAAGTTATTTTGAACAGTCGTCAAATCTCGTCTAAAATAAAATACAACGCGCACGCCAAAACGTAATGTTTCATACATACTATGCGCCAGAACGGCACATTACGATGAGAAAATAGCTTGACAGCCAAGTGCAGCGACATTTTGCTCGTGTTCGTAGTGGAATTTGAAAAGATAACATACTTGTCTATGTAGCTTGTTTATGGGCTATAGGAAATTTACATGGCAACCCTGCCAAACCACAAAGCTTTTTTCCACAGAGAACAAAACTTTAACGCCGTTTTGGCCTTTATTTACTTTTTTAACATTATAAAAAGAATTATTGAATGTGAAAAATCCCAAACATTTCAAGAAACAGAAAAACATACTTATTTTATTTCACAAACATTCTAGAAAGATGAAAACTTGATTTCAAATCGACATGTGGCATGAAGTACTTGAAGCCTTGATCATTCGTTTAAACGACTGTTCAAGTTTGCTCGCGGCGGTGGATGTCGAAAGATTTTGACGTAAATTATTCGTGTAGTAAATATGGCTGACGAACTCAATGTTGACAGTCTAATTCACAGACTTTTAGAAGGTAAAGATTCAATTGATTTGTTATTACTGTGTATAATTTCGTACCTAATCGGAAAAATTAAAATTCTTTATAATAAATCCAAGTTCTCATGGTGTTAGTTGCGTAATTATCACAAGTATGTAGGTATAGAAACGTCAAACTCATAAATAAATCGATTATCCTCAATTCTTATCTGATTCTACTTTGATGATCATGAGCCAGAGATGCTGACGCCTTTTGTCATCTTCGCGAAGGAATTATTCGTTGAATAATATTTCAACAGCGGAGCTACACTTGTACTTCTGCTCATTGGTGATGTCAAATTATATGGACCACTTCCTTGGGCTTATTGTTATGCTTTGTTCGCATTGTATATTACTTTACTTGATTTAAACATGTTTATTTCACTTTATTGTGCTGCTTTTTGATGGGTTACAACAGTGTACAGAGTTCAACAGGAAACTGCAAGACGGAAAGGAAAATTCAAAGACATCTTTTCATCTGAATGTATGGTTACCTGCTTAGTTCTTGACCAAAGTATTGCGCTAGTTCTGTTGATTCATTTTATTCTTCAGTTTGTTACCGACAAGTGATTTGTCCCTATAAATTATATTTTACATCTCTGTCTTTTCCTTTTGCAATTTGATCTAGATTCCAATCATGCTAAAAATAACCCACTATGTTCTAAATCATAAGTCTATATTTATTAAAGATATTGTTTTTGTGTCTTAACAAAGTTTATACTTAGTGTATGGTTTTATTTACGTTATTCAAAAGATGTGGTGTATATTCTTGGTTTGTTGCAAGAACTTTTTTTTCTAATAATAATCGTTAATAATACTAAAATACTATAAATCGTTTATTTTTATAACCAATTTTAAAAGGTTTTTATTTATTTTTAATTTCTGTGTTCTCAAGCATGAGATTATAATGATTGAGTGTAAGTAATTGTCATGCTTTTCTAAAACCCAAGTGTATTGTTGAATATGTATCGTCTACATTTCAGAGATGTGTTCAAACTGTACCTAGAATGCTAATATAGCATGCATTGTGAAGTATGAATTTAAAGTATTTGTGTATGAATAGTTAAACGTCTTGCCTGTAATTGCCTATTGTTGTAAAAATCTATTATGGTTTTACGACATAGTTTATGGTCATTCCCATAAACTCAGGTTGAAAATTATTGGAGTGCACTATTCTTCCAAGTTGGTCTTGGATAACAATGAGTATGTAAAATATATATAGTTATATCCTGAGACATAATTAGAAGAATATTGTATTCTGATGATTCTGATCCTGAGTTTAATGTATTTTTAGAAATGTATTTATGACTTCATTGATATTAATATAATATTCAGTAGAGTAGCGTGGTAATGTTCGTCTATGGCGCAACTTTGAACAGAATTATATAGCCAATAATACATGCTGTAATTTTAGATGAGCACTATCATGTTATAATACCCAGGTGCTTTGGTAATTAAGTAGTTATAGTTCTTAACATGAGTGAGTCAATACAGTTGGCATATTCTCAGCAGCTAAATGTATCATAGTGGTAGTGGATGATGAATCACTCTGTAGTACATATAGTATTATATATTATTGTTGCTGCAAGCTTCTTGATAACAGTATAAATAGAGATATAATTTTAGACTTTGACCACTAAGATACATTTGATATAAACTGTTTGGGATGAGTTGAATGTTGGGTTCGGGTGGATCATTTGTATGTCTACTGTAAGGTAATTATTAATGATTAACGGATTAACTTGTTAGCCAATTAAAAGGCAGTGTTTTAGTGGCAGGCTTCTCTATAATCCATTTAACAATAGTTGTGTAATGTTGTCACAGTTCGAGGATGCAGGCCCGGCAAGACTGTGCAGATGTCGGAGGCCGAGGTCCGCGGACTCTGCACCAAGTCTCGGGAAATATTCCTGCAACAGCCAATATTACTGGAGTTGGAAGCGCCACTTAAAATTTGTGGTAAGTCTAACGTTTTTATTCTGTCCACATTAATTCTGATCTTTTCTGTTAACTTTTTGACTTGCCAACTACAAGAAAAGTAACATATCTATCCCTCATGTTACTGTATTTGGAATTGACTAATACTAACTTCTTATTATTTTTTAAGGATTACTTGGACAATTTTATTTTATTGGATTTTTAATTTATTAAAAATGGTTTAATGGTGACTTATTCCCAGTAGTCTGCAGTACGAATAAATGGGAAAGAATTTCCCCATAGTCCGCACCAGCAATTCCATAGAGCATACCAAAATTGCGGCGCGGGTGCGGACTACTGGGAATAGGCCTTAGAGGGGCCTCAGCTTACTTTGTTTTGTTTCACTTTATACCTACTTACCCATGGTCCAAACATGCAAACGTTTTTTCATGAGATGAGTGGCTCCCTATAAATGTATTTACCTACAGGTCTTTCATGTGACACATTCCTGTCTATCATACATGGTTATCTCTAATATTATTATGATATATCTATCCATAAAGTTGACACAAGATTAATGTTAAGATATATAAAATGCTGATGCTTGATATTGAAACATACTGAAAGTAAACAGGATCTTAAAGAATTTAATATATGATACATAAAATGAGAATTGTTTATAAATTGATGCAGGCTATCCTTAACTCTGTCTGGTGTACTAGTAAAAATAAACAGACCAACCTAGTCGATTTTTAACCTTGATTCTTTTCTTACTGTATGTTCAGTGTTCAGTTACTATTCTGACATGACATCATATACTTGTTCACTCACTACTATTTTAGTATGATAAAACTGCATGTCTGGTAGAAATATTTCACTGCCTAATTTGAATATATGACCACGACCATAACAAAAGTTTTATTTATTTTTATTTCGTGCCTACCTACAGTATGCAATGGTATCGTTTTAGGTGACATACACGGCCAGTACACGGACTTATTACGCCTCTTCGAATACGGCGGCTTCCCGCCCGAGGCCAATTATCTGTTCCTCGGCGACTACGTGGACCGCGGCAAGCAATCTCTCGAGACCATATGCCTCCTGTTGGCGTACAAAATCAAGTATCCAGAGAACTTCTTCCTCCTCCGAGGCAATCACGAGTGTGCGAGTATAAACCGCATTTACGGTAATTATTTATTCCCATTATCTTAAGAGCATGAGCATGGTAATGATAGAAAAACTGCATTTGAAATATCTTGGCTACACAATAAGTAAGGTAACGGCACCAGTCCTGGACTAGGGTCTAGGCTCCAGTGATGGGCACTCGAACTCTTAGGTATGACATAAGTACCTATAACACGAGACAAAGGCGGTCACTGCGAGTGAAAAATCTACCTATTCTATTGGCAATTTTACGCAGTTTGACAACAGCTATACATTTCTCCAATCACCACCTCGCGGTCTGCAAGTTCTCCAACGCCAATGGCGCAAGCTGGTGAGCAAATATAAGGTGGCCCTCATTAATATGGCGCCCGGATTAAGCAATAATAGACTATATGCGTCAACTGCGTAAGGGCATCGCCTCGCGCCTTCTAAGTTGTGTCGTGGTGTAATAAACAAACGTTAGGATTTAAGCACAGATAGCCTGTCCATGAAGCCGTGGTGGCCTAGTGGTTCGACCTACCGCCTCTCATGCCGAGGGTCGGGGGTTCGATTCCGGCTCGCACCTCTAAGTTTACTTATGTGCGAAATTCAATTTGAATTAACCACTGTGCTTTTCGGTGAAGGAAAACATCGTGAGGAAACCTGCACGCAACTGCGAAGTAATTCTAAGATGTGTGTGAAGTCCCCAATCCGCACTGGGCCCGCGTGGGGACTAGCCCAAACCCTCTCGTGATGAGAGGAGGCCTGTGCCCAGCAGTGGGACGCAAATAGGCTGTAGTAGTAGTAGCCTGTCCATGATTGGAATAAGTGTGTCCAAGACTGCCGTTTCGTTTACCTTACAATCTCTAAACATTTGCGATTTTTATTATTATTTTTAGTATACATATTTAGATAAGTACTTTAATTAATATTTTCATTAATTTGTACCTAATATAAGACCATCTCTAAGATCTTAGATTTAAGTTTAAGTCAGGGACTATACATCCCTTAAATGTGATTTTAGTATGTACCTATATATGTATTTTTATACATATTAACGTAAATTTAATGTAAATCTATATGTTTAAATTTTGAAAAAAGGCCTTCTGCTGAGTTTGTTGCGGCGCTTCTTCTCAAGCAATGGGTCTAGGAAGCGCTGGTAAATTCATTTCTGTTAAATTCATTTAAAAGTGACGTGTAAAAGTGCCCAGCCCTATTTGCTGAATAAATATTTTCATTTTCATTTCTAACCAATGTCAGCAAGTTGTCTATACATATCCTTTTATGGCTTCTGCAACAGGTTTCTATGACGAGTGCAAACGCCGATACAACATAAAACTATGGAAGACATTCACGGACTGCTTCAACTGCTTGCCAATAGCCGCTATCATTGACGAGAAGATATTCTGCTGCCACGGGGGTCTCTCGCCGGATCTACAAGGCATGGAGCAGATCAGAAGGATAATGAGACCCACCGATGTGCCTGATACAGGTATTTTAAAATGTCCAAATAAATGTACAAGTTTTTTTTATTTTTTATTAGGTAGTAAGGCCGACGATTAGACAGACGGGAAAGTCGGCAAATCTGATGGAAGGTGGTCACCACAGCGTATAGACAATTAGAGATTTGCTACACTAGATAGAGGCGTGAAGTACGATTCTCACCGAACGGATCGAATTGAATTCGGCGGCATTCGATCGCATAGGCTGACATTCCGCCGGATTCGATAGTATTCGCGTCTGTGGGAGAGCGGGTGCCTGATGTATTGTCTCAAAAAAAAAAGAGAATATTATCATTCGACGGCATGGCATGGAATGGAGTTGCGTGCGATCCCATTCGATTGCATCCGAATCAAAGTTTACCGCAGATGCTAGCTGAAAGAAAGCAAATTCCATTCAAAATGAAATTTAACCCTGGGTCACACCGAGTGCGATCTGGCGTATGGATCCCTGGCACATCATCAAAAGTAGCAACCATATACGACATAACGCCTAGACCGCGTGAAAAAAGTATTTCTGCACATAGGTATAATGATTTTTTTTATTGGTGCTAACAATTAATATTTTTATAGGTTTGCTCTGCGACCTGTTGTGGTCAGATCCAGACAAGGACGTGCAGGGATGGGGCGAGAACGATCGCGGCGTTTCGTTCACCTTCGGCCCAGATGTCGTCAGCAAATTTCTCAACAGGCACGATTTGGATCTCATCTGTCGAGCTCATCAGGTAACTTGCATACATATTCTATAGAGGACATGCTTAAAACATATTTATAACGTTTCTCCTTGCGCATTTTCCAGGTGGTCGAAGATGGATATGAATTCTTCGCGAAAAGACAACTCGTTACACTATTTTCTGCGCCCAATTACTGCGGGGAGTTCGACAACGCCGGAGGGATGATGTCCGTCGACGAGACACTTATGTGCTCGTTCCAGGTACACTGGGTTACAGTTTCACTTTCAATTAATGCTTTTTTTTTAATCCTTTACTAATAACCACTATCCCTTCATAGATATTGAAACCCTCTGAGAAGAAGTTGGTTAAAAAGGACCGCTAGTTTACACGTGATGTTTTTTTTTTTGAACCAAGGAACTAATATCGACAATCCCTTCATAGATATTGAAACCATCTGAGAAAAAGGCGAAATACCAATACAATGGTATCAACAGTGGAAGACCAGCCACGCCACAGCGATCACCGCCTAAAAAGAAATAACTGTCAATTGGGATCCAGTGCACTGCGCAGTGAGAGGAATGCTACAAATAATTGATTATATCATGTATTATAATAATTAATTACGTTTAGTGCTGTCACTGGGCAGAGCCGAGTATGTCATGGATTGTTGAAATTATATTTATCAATTTGCTTGTGCCTTCTTATTTTTATTATTAATTATTAATGTGAGTGATATTAATTTATGAATTTAGTTCTACAGATTTCTTGGAGATTGAGCAAACATGATCTATTCGGCGATGCCTCGTGACTTTGCTTTTTCGATCCCTCCCATAATGCAAATCAGATCGGATTGTCTCTTGTGTTGTTGACGTATTGGTGTAAGTAGTTAAAATTGTTTTGTTAATTTTTAAAGAGTTTGAAGTGGCAAGCTATCTTAAAGATGCGGGCATTGGACGAGGAAAATCGTAGTTGCATTTTCACGTTACAAGATTATTGGATTGTAGAGGATCGGAAGCACGTTCGCTTTGTTTATTCTGTAACTAATGTGCCTATAAATGTAAAGTATATTATTATAGGTATCGTATAAGTGACGATAATAGAGGATTCAAAGAATTTTATTTTAATGAAAGTTACATTTGAAAAAATCGTCCCTTAGATTTCTAGTTACTATATTTGTGACAACTATTAGAAGGCCGAAGTAGGTGTTGATTTGGAGCTGGTCCAAATTAGCTGCCGACTTGGGTTCACGCAATCACTATGCAGGGATCAATCCCAGTGAAATTGATGTTATTTTGCACTCAGTATTAATTACCCTTACAAAATAAGTAGATAATCTAAAATTTGTTTGTTACAAATTGGCATTTTGATCTCGCAATTGAGGCTTTCCCTTGCAGCTTGCAGTTCCGAGAGATAGAATCAGTATCGGCTGAGTTAGGAGCAGTGTGTAGCCCTCGCAACAATAGTGCAATTGCTATTTAATATAACATAAAATTATATGCAGTTTTTGCATTGTACAATTTTTATTTTTTAGCTATGTTAACAATGTCAAATAATTTTCATGAATAAAATATTACTATTAAAAATAATAAGGAGTTTATTTTCTTTTATTTTCAGTTAGGTTTGCATTTAAGAAAAGATTTTTTATAGCATTATGTAATTTAATGAATGGTGTATGAACATCTTATGTACTCTTGCATAATTATAGTTTTCAGGCTTATCATCACTTTCGTTTTTCATTCACTGAAAGCTTTTCTAATATTTCTATCAAATTCAAGTAGCTTAGTCATCATTTTGTGTATCTTGATCTAAGTAATTAGCTAATATTATTATATACTGTCACTGATAAATTAAACTTGTGTTAACTCAGTGTGATGTCAAATACATAAAAATATATTCTCTATTTTCATTACACCTTGGTAATAGGGGATTACATTGTTTCTGAAGTTATTGAGTTTAAATTGATAGACTTATTATTAAAATTCACTGTACTTTTTCTCAGGTGTGTACAATTATCTGAAATATAAATTTTATTCCAATAATCTTGTCATGCATTTTCAATTTTCATGTCAACATCAAAATCATTTATTGACCAGTCTTTCTTTATTAACTTGTCTGTGATAATGACTTTAGTAAGTTGTTGATGATTTTGTAGATTTTCATTAATCTTGGAGATATTGTTTTCATTTTTCTTCTGATACTTTTTAACGTCCATTTGCAATGCTTTAATGTAACCTCTTTTTGCAGATAGAGTTTTCTTTGACCTGCTGACTCGGACCTCATATTCTTTTGCAAGATTTTCAAGCATTTTTTTTTGCTTTTGCAGGTTAGCAACATCATGTGCTCTCAGTTGACTTGAGACATTGCCTAATTGGGGCCTCCTGTAACAGAAAAATACATATTACATGCTTAAATTTTCAAATATTATACATGTCAATGTAACTCTGTCCGTCTGATTCCTCTTCATGCTTAAACCGCTGTATGGATTTTGATGAAATTTGGTATGGAAATGGAGTCCTGGGTCATATGCTACTTTTTTAGAAAAAAAACTCCTAGTTCCAGCGGGATTGTTATAAACGAATTCCACGCGGGCAGTCATCGGCAAAAGCTAATGTAAGCATATTGAATTATATTGATAATAGCAGTACTTAAATTTGATCAGCCTAATAGGCTTGTGGCTCTGAAAGTGATCACAACGTTCAGAGTTATGAAAGGAGAAAAATATATACGGACAAAACTACTGGTATTGAAGCTGAAATTTGGCAAGCAAGATTGCAGTTCTCTTGGGAAGCGCTAAAAGGATTTCTCGAAACAGTAAAAAAAGGATTTAGGTGTTAACACCTCTGTCTGGGTGTATTGCAGATTTCAAGTTCACTTTGCTTTGTTTGAAATGAAATATTTTGAATCAAACAATACATTCACAACAAGGTTGCACTGCACCTACCAGAGGAGTTACTAGTATCAATATTTGCAATATGGTTGTATTGAGAGATGTTTATATCAGAAAAAATCTTACCACAGTTTTGTATCAGTGTCCAAATGGCTGTATTTGCCTTGTTGTTTTTGTAAGATTTCCAGTTTCTGAGGTAAATTTTCTGATGCCCACATCGAATTCATTTCCACTACCATTTCTTCAACAATTCCCTGTTTCAAGCAGTTGAACATGGGAACCCATTTCACTCTTTTCATTTTCGCTTTAGGGACTGTCTGTAGAAACTCTTCATCGCTGAAAGAACATGATTTATCAATATATTGAATAGATAAAGGAACACTGTTGTTTAGCAGCACAAGTTATGAATGAGGAACACTTCACACAACACAACACACCTAACAAGATCCGAAATATTACTAAACTCTTTTAGTATCACGAGATTATCAAATAACATTTCAGAGTTGTTTATTTCATTATTTACATTATCTTCATCCATTTTATACGACCGTAACCGTAATAAGGTTGTTATTTTTGTTATGTTATGAAACGTTGTAATTTGAAAGATCAACGAACATGGACGCGACATTCGCGACAAGTTTTTTTAAGCATGACTTATATTAGTGACAGTATTAGTAAATAACAACTTTATGTTCAAGAGTTTAGGGGCTAATTTTGCGCAATGTATTTCCTAAAATATTTAGTGTAAATTAGCGACAATAGAACCAATGCTATACTAGTTTCCACAGATACATTATATTGCTGTGAACATGGCAACACTTCACATAAATTCATGTCTGGGGTAAATTTATGTTATCAGTAAATTAAACAACATTAAATTTATTGCCCTATGCTCATTATTAATAATAATTATAACAAAGGATCGAGACATAGATTCTCCACTTGCAGAATTTGACACTAGATGGCGCTAGTAGAACAGTTATCGAATCGAATACATTTGGTAATTTGTGAAGTTTAGCGAACTAGTTGCTTAAAATTTTAAATAGATGGCGTTGACAAGCAATTTTTCAACGCACTAGTTTCTTTTATTATAAAGTTATTTGTGTCGCACTGTCTACCGGGTAATAAAGTTATAAAAAAAATTCATATGGCCAGTCATATCAAACAAAAGTGTCTTTTTAGTAAATATCATTAATTATGTAGTACTGAACTGATATGTTGGTTCATCTGGGTTCTATAAGTATGTACTTAAATGGGATTTTAATTTTGGATGATTATCAATTGCGATCGTGGCCACTTTTTCTCCGGCGAGCGAAAAAAGACAAGCTTTGAACTTTTGGTCGTGTTTTATTAACTGACTTGAAAAAATCGGTCAAGTCGAGCCAAGAAGCGAGTTATACTCGCCTGGAGGGGGTTCCGTTCTTTCATTATTTTCTATATTATTTCTAGTTAGTTTTCCTAGAATTTAATAGGTCCAGATCTATCATCCGTATTTTTTTCACAACTTTAGGCTTAGTGGTTTTGCAGCAGATCAGGGAGTGATATTACTTATAAACTAATCTACCATAAAATTGATGACAAAATATATCTATTTGAGACCCTCATAAGATCTAATTCTATTTTCACCTCAGCAGCTCGAACAAGTAGACTTTGCTGTCAGAAATCAGTGAGCAAAATCGTGTTTTCTCAAACATGCAATGAAATATTGATATTATGTTCTTCTTATTAGCCTGGGAAGTATCACGTTTCAGGCGCGGCTAGACAAGTTGGTCTATAATGAAATTTCATACAAACGTTGCAGGCCTAGGCCGGCAACTAATTTTTTTAAATTTCCATTTGATATATTTGTGACACAGAATCTTGGCATTCCGCCATTTAAAAAAGCTACAAGCAATATTTACTCTATGGTTCGCTATGACATTCTGCCAATACAGGTTTAAAAAACATGAACCTTATTTGCTACATAGGTAGCGCAGTTTTATTTATGTAAAAAAAAACAAAATATATTATATATAAAATATTATTTTATTTATTTATTTCATTGCATGTTTGAGAAAAGCACTATACATACATACATCGGCGGGGAACGGAAGTTGTCGGCCTCGTAACTATCCTATATATAATACTCGGCCTGCAACTTCCTCCTTCCCGGCCTCTGTAGTAATGTACCTACTATTGTTTCACTCAGTGAGACAACGTTTCTTTTTTTTTTATCCATTTATCCCATCAGACAATTCCATCAGGCAAAGGCCTAAGCCATGCAGCCAGGGTTAAATCGTTCCCGCGCTTTTTTATTTGATAACTGCGAATGGTCATTTCATACTGCGGCATCTAACTAGTAACTACTTCTTATTCAAAGTATCTCGGTTCTATCAGCTCTCTTTTTTCATTTCTTTAAGAAAAGAGGTAGAATTATTAAGCAAGTCTTAGTGCGAATCTATTTTCGTAGAAAAAAAAAACTGAACAAGAAACGTTCGGATACGTGCAACGCATCAGTACCGACGTGTATTTTTAGAAATTAAAATTATACGTTGATTTACCTTCTAAAAATCTTAAAATTTTTAAAATTACTTATATTTAATATAATCAAGTTATATACTTATATAATCATTTTAAACTAAAGTTTTAATTTAAAGGAAATTAAAAGTTTTCAAATATTACCGAATAAATTCGAAATTTATCATTCGGCATTCTTTATTAATATCTAAGTATCTTCTTAATTTTCGACAAATTAATTTAAAGTAATTCTTTTAAAACATAAAAGACAATTAATCATTTGAGTGAAAGGAGTGAAGAAGAAATGTTATTTCATATTTTTCGTGTTGTAAGTATTCTGTACCTTTTATGTGTTCTCGCTACTGAGGTGAAAAATTGTATGTGCTACTCGAGAGCAATTTCTTTTACTTCTCGTGCCTTTGAGTCCTTCGCTAAGCTCAAGATTCTAAACTAGAATCACTCGCTAAATGCTCGTGATTCAACTATAGAATCTTTCGCTAGCTCAGGACTCAAACATGGCACTCGAAGCAAAAAACAATTTTGCTCTCTTGTTGCACAAATAACTATTGATATGGTTTTCACCGCATGATGGAATTCGAATGGGATTCGGTTCTCGCGTTCCCGCGGGAACTATGCGTCTTTCCAGGATAAGAAGTAGCCTAGAGTGTCCTTTCCCGGGTCTCTAATTATCTCCATACCAAATTTCATCCCAATCGGTCCAGCGGTTGAAGCATGAAGAGGTAACAGACAGACAGAGTTACTAAAAAAATCAATAATAAAAATAAACTCCTTCAATGGTCTCGATCTCGAAGACGAATCACATGCGTAAAGTCGGAGATCCTATAGGGATCTCCCTGTTCCCTATAGGATCGCTCTCGCGTCAAGTTGAACTTTAAATCTAGCTGCTTAAAGCTCACGCGTTGCGTGAGCGATCCTATAGCGAACAGGGTGATCCCTATTTTAATACGGTGGCCATCATAGGCCTACAGCACGACACAACTTAGAAGGCGCGCGGCGAAGCACTTAAGCCGTTGATGCAATAGTTATTTGTGCAACAAGAGAGCAAAATTGTTTTTTGCTTCGAGTGCCATGTTTGAGTCCTGAGCTAGCGAAAGATTCTATAGTTGAATCACGAGCGTTCAGCGAGTGATTCTAGTTTAGAATCTTGAGCTAGCGAAGGACTCAAGGGCACGAGAAGTAAAAGAAATTGCTCTCGAGTAGCACATACAATTTTTCACCTCAGTAGCGAGAACACATAAAAGGTACTTGCAAAGAATACTTACATCACGAAAAATATGAAATAACATTTCTTCTTTACTCCTTTCACTCAAATTATTACTTGAATTTTGTTTTAAAAGAATTACTTTAAGTAAGTTGTCGAAAATGAAGAAGAAAGACATGAATAAAGAATGGCGGCAATTTTCTAAACGTGTGTTCGGAAACTAGTACAATGATAAATTTCGAATTCATTCGGTAATATTTGAAAACTTTTAGTTTACTTTAAATTAAAACTTTAGTTTAACATGATTGTAATTTACATGATTATATGAAATATAAGTAATTTTAAAAATTACAAGATTTTTAGACGGTAACTCAACTTATAATTTTAATGTCTAAAAATACACGTCGGTACTGATGTGTTGCGCGTATCCGAACGTATCAAGGTCAGTTTTTTTTTCTTCGAAAATAGATTCGCATTATGATTTGCCTAATATAATTCTCCCTCTTTTCTTAAATTAATGAAAAGAAGAGAGCTAATTAAGTCGATATTGTTCGAATTTTAGTATAAGAAGTAGGTACTACTAAGATGCCGCAGTATAAAATGACCATTCGCAGTTATCAAACTTAAAAAAAGAAAAAGAGTGGGAACGATTTAACTTCATTTTAAGAAGTTTTTAATTCGTTCTGTTTTCAAGTAGGTACTTTTATTTATTTTTTCTTCATATCTTACTGAATAATTTTGATCTAGAATAGTAAATTGATTACATTAAACTAAAACATGACACTGTGGCTGCATGGCTTAGACCTTTGCCTTTGCCTGATGGGATTGTCTGATGGGATAAACTGATTAAAAAAAAAGAAATTAAAAAAATACTTTGTCTCACTCAGTGAAACAAACACGATTTTGCTCACTAATTTCTGACAGCAAAGTCTACTTGTTCGAGCTGCTGAGGTGAAATAGTTATTTGTGCAACAAGAGAGCAAAATTGTTTTTTGCTTCGAGTGCCATGTTTGAGTCCTGAGCTAGCGAAAGATTCTATAGTTGAATCACGAGCGTTCAGCGAGTGATTCTAGTTTAGAATCTTGAGCTAGCGAAGGACTCAAAGGCACGAAAAGTAAAATAAATTGCTCTCGAGTAGCACATACAATTTTTCACCTCAGTAGCGAGAACACATAAAAGGTACTTGCAAAGAATACTTACAACACGAAAAATATGAAATAACATTTCTTCTTCACTCCTTTCACTCAAATTATTACTTGAATTTCATGTTTTAAAAGAATTACTTTAAAGTTAGGTATCGAAAATTAAGACATGATTTGACATGAGACAATGGCGGCAATTTTCCAAAAGTATGTTCGGAAACTAGTACAATGATACATTTCGAATTTATTCGGTAATATTTGACAACTTTTAGTTTACTTTAAATTAAAACTTTAGTTTAAAATGATTACAAATAACATAATTATATGAAATATAAGTCATTTGAAAATTGTAAGAACTTCAGAAGTTAAATCAACGTATAATTTTTATGTCTTAAAATACGGCGTACTGATGCGTTGCGCGTATCCGAACGTTTCTCATTCAGTTTTTTTTTCTACGAAAATAGATTCGCAGTAAGACTTGCCTAGTATAATTCTACCTCTTTTCTAAAAGAAATGAAAAGAAGAGAGCGGATAAAATCGAGATAGTTTGAATTATTGGTATAAGAAGTAGTTACTAGTTAGATGCCGCAATATGAAATGACCATTCGCAGTACTCAAATTAAAAAAAAGAAAAAGCGCGGGAACGATTTAACTGTGGCTGCAAGGCTTAAGCCTTTGCCTTTGCCTGATGGGATTGTCTGATGGGATAAAAGGATTTAAAAAAAAAACAAATTAAAAAAATACTTTGTCTCACTGAGTGAAACAAACACGATTTTGCTCACTAATTTCTGACAGCAAAGTCTACTTGTTCGAGCTGCTGAGGTGAAAAGTCTATTATTGCTAAATCCACGCGCCTTCTAAGTTGTGTAAACCTGTACCTATGATGGCCGATGGCCGTACACTCTAAAGAAGGAGCAGCACTAAGGGGGAGGACTACCTGAGTACGCTGGCCTGGCCCTGTAATTATCCGGCCTTTAAATATAGGATACCTAGGTACCTAAGGGCAGCGATGTCTTCTGCTCGAGGGCCTTAGATACCTTAGATATTCGGATTGTGAGGATATCTAAGGTATCTAAGGCCATGGAGCAGAAGACAAAAAATTATGAAAACGCCCACCTACATAACTACGCCACTGCATGCACTATAAGGAGTTAGCTACTATCAAAGACAAGGTAATTTACCTATGCACATGGTTTTTATTTACCATAGGGATATCATTTCTTTTTACCCGGTTCTCTTGACCGACTTTCGTATTCAGTCAATGTTTGAAAGAGGTTTTTCTTATATCTGTGGGCACGGTATTGCCCCCGCCAAGTCGAGAAAAAAAGGGCTATTATTTTTCTTTTCCTTAAAAGCCCTGGTGTCCTTGGTTCGTCCTACCGCCTCTCGTGCTAGCACCTCTGTATTTACTTATGTGAGAAATTCAATTTGAATTGACATGTCAGCTTTTCTATGAAGGAAAACATCGTAATATACAAACTGCACTCATGTGCGATGTTAATCAAGGATGTGTGTGAAGTTCCCAATCCCCACTGAACCCGCGTTGAGACTATAGCCCGAACCCTTTCGTTATGCGAAGAGGCCTATTTCTCTTCATTTTCTATGTTATCTTATATCTAACAGAGAATAACATTAAATAAAACAAAATATAGTTTTCAGTATTTATTTAGTTTTTTTTTTAAGTTTATTTGAAATACATAAAAATATAATTTATAATAAAAACAATATTTGAGTAACAAAGGTTACAATTCTCATGGCTGTGACTATGTTACCGCAGTCTTTGAGATCTTTAATTAAGTAAGTATTCATTTTCGAACACTAGAAAACAGGATTTTGTAATGTGACCAAGAATATTACTTAATTACTTACGTTGCCATATTTTTGTTAACATAGTCAAAGCGATCTCTCATCGAATATGTAGATAAAGGTATTGTAAAAATTGTATAATGTACTCATAGGCATATTCTTAAAGTAGAAGGTTCAATGCTGGCCCTTTAGTAAGCAGCGGCTGAAAAAGAAATCACGATAAAATTAGGATAACGAATATTTTTTCTTTGTTTTTTGTTTTGTTTGATAGATGAGTTAATCAAGAGTGTTTCTAGATTGTATTTAAAGAATATACATTACTGGGTCACACTGGGTCAAGCAAAACGTTGATGATATTTCACCCACAGTATCAGCTATCGATGGCTGCAGATTCTGTGGGTAAAATAGCATCACAACCATGTGTATATTTTACAATGATCAGCTTATAGGAACGATCAACTGTATTCGCGACACTGGTTGTTTTCAAATAAAATTGCATCTATCTAGTAATTTACCCACTACATAGGTAATTTAAGCGCTCTCAGTGTGAACAAGCGTTAAGTTGGAACTTTGACTGAAAATTTATCGAGTGTGATAAATATGTCATTAATATCAATTTGCGTTGTTTAACTGTCATAGTCGGTATTATACATATGATACCTATACTTTCAATGTCATGCTAGGTAGGCATATGTCATGTATGTCTATATAAATTAATGTCTAAACACAGAAAGGAAATCTTTATAGTTAGTAGGTAGGAACCTCTCGTAACTACCAACATTATGATGCTATTTACAACTGAAATGCTTCACTTCACTATTAATGCAATCAAAAATGTAATTGTATTTGAATTTGAGAAATAGATATTTTTCCCCATTCGCTATGATCATGTAGGTTCAGGAAAATGAATACAACGATGTAAAAAAGTGGAAGAGTCACATGCTCTGGAGAGTAGATTTTGGTCTCTAACTATGGGAAAAGTATGCAATATAGGTACCAATAGAAATATGAATTCCAATGTCTAAGATGAACGGGAAATTCAAATCAGTCCTTGAAAGTTCAATCTGATGCAGAAAAATGTGTTCTATGTAACTTCTAATTGGGATACTACAAGTGTACTAAAGGAAAGACAATTAACACGTGATTCCTTATCTCATCGCCAGATACCTGGTTTTTGTACTTTATAGACTACGCATGAAGGGCATAGTACTGCTTAGATCACCCACGGTGAGTGCGTCAGCGACCATTAAATCTGTTACGATACAAGAGGCTGTATTACTTCGTCGACATCACTAAATCATAATTTTTTTACAGGCCAATTTGTACAGCACTTCGGCATATTTACAGCAGTTTACTAACCTAGCGGCCTGATGGGGTGCTTGTCCCAGAGGAAGGTCCGCTTGACGGGCGACAGGTAAGAGTCGCGGATGTAGGAGGGGCTCCGATCCCACCGCGCCAGCGGCTTCAGCTCCGGCCAGTCGTACCAGAAGGGGTCTCTTGTGATCGCCGAGATCGGCAGAGAGGGGCTGGGGTTGAATATGTCGGCCCACGGCCTGCGGCGCAGCCCGCCGGCGGTGTACAACGGCGCACCTACACGCCACATCACGTCAGTAACGGCATAACGCTGTACTTCGTCATCGCTCGCAAGCCACAAGCCATTACACATTGATGACATCGCATGCCAAAGCTATTGAGCATGATTGATAATGGAATATTTATAAATGTTGACTTATTTAATATGGAATGCTATTGGTGTTCTTACTCCTATGATAAGTGAATGCAACATGCTTACAGTTATCGTGTCGATGGGAATGTTTCGTTCAAAGAACACGTACACTCGAAGGGTAACAGGATACAGATACGGCACGGAAGAAATTGTGAATAAAGATGTCTCGATATCTAATTCACTAAGATACTGAAAGACTGAGAGTATCTACTGAATGGAAGCGATACGGTAGTGCGAAATCATCTATCTACTGGCTCTCTGGCTGTTTTCTCTGTGTAATTAGGGGAGCTGACGAGGTACAGTGTCTGGTGCCCTTACCGTCGGCATCGTACGCCACCTCGCAGTCCCGCGGGGGGCTGATCCGGGGCTTGACGGGCGTGGGCGACATCCCTCGGAGCGAACGATCAAAACCCGCCCATTTTTCGGCTTCAGCGAAAAAGGGATCCGTTTTGATCGCGTCCGATATCCGCTCCGGCAACGCTCCTTCATACCAAGTCTTACAGTCAGTACTACTCAGAATATTTCTGGCTCAGAGACAAGAAAATCGAAAAGAAATTTAATTTTACTCTCAATGTTCTTCTCCGAATGTTTCGGTGAAACCAAAAAGTATGCCAATATTTCTTATGCGTCAGAATATCTACGGTTCAGTTAATTTTGAGTGTAGTTGTTCTTATTTGAATAAAAAATGTGATTTGCCTTGCATATTTACAATGCAGCTTTCATGCAAGCTTGTGCGGAATTAAAAACTAAGTTAAAGATATTGACTGTGTCTCTTCTGTGCGTGGCCTGACTTTGAAACTGTAGGAGCAGCTAACTTAGTGTAGAATCGAAGGTACTAAACTACTAAATCAAAACACGAGTTGGTCTTTTATGTTTTAATACAAATTCGTTTCGGGTTAGTTTACGTAATATTTTTGTACTATAGAATAAATTTTAAGTGTATATGTACATGAACAATGACTAGTCAGTATTTGATATCTCACTTGATTCGATTTGTTATTTTACAGTGTAAAGATAAAGTGAACTAATTTACAATGATAAATACAAAATTTTGAATTTAGTCTTTAACCCTAGAAGTTAAGAAGGTAGATACATTACAAATGAAACATTTTGATATAGGTACGACAGATGTTTTGCTGGTAAAAAAGTAAAAAAAAACTTATATCGGTATTTAAGAAACTAATAGGATTGTAAACATAACTCTAATTAGTTACGACGGACACGACGTTCGACCCTACAGGATTCAATCAGAATCGAATCCAAAAGGTGAACGGGGTCGTTGTTAGCTTTAACGATTACTAAATCCACATGACGCGCGACGACTCGAAGTAGAATATTTTTATCTTTCGAAATATTAGTTAAATTACTTATCTGAAGTTTTGAAATTAGTCTTGCGTATCGCAGTTCATAATGTGGATCAGAAGCTTAGCTAAAGATAGCCTGTACGTAATATACCAAAATAATCAGTCTTTCTGAGACACCAAGGAAAGACTTGGCGGATTTTTCTCGTAGAAAACGAACAGACTAACTGTAGTAGCGGAACTTACTCTAATGAGAGACACGTTTCCAACAACGTTGAAACTCAGGCGTATAGGATGTCTTTACCATCGTTTTTATACGAATATTAACATCGCAATACGTCGTTGATAATCATCGTTGTAGGTGACGTGTGCTAGCGACTTATCCTAAGGGCGTTCGTGCATGATTTAGTATTTACCTGTTCCCCAGTGCGGCTTGTTGTCGGGTTCATATTCGACTCCCTTAAGGCTTCTGGGCTGGATGGGGTCGCTGTGGATGGGCGTGCTGAAGTCGGTGATAGGGTAGGCGCGGTCCTTGAGGTAGAGCCCGTAGCGGGAGGGGTACAGGCGGTCGATGGCGGCCAGGCGGTCGAGATGGTCCTGCCACGCCTTGTGCGCGTCGAACGGGTCCACGCCGCGGCGCGTGCGCCTGGGCACGTGGTACACTGCGCAACAACACGTCATGTCATCATCATCGCTCCAACAAACAGGACGCACTAAAGTCCAATAATGGACAGGGCATCACGAAGCATTATATCTCGAACAATTTCACATTGAAAGTATTCATTGCATGTCACATTTTACGTAACATGGAAATAATTACAAAAACGTACATGTGATGGCTCTGCTATCTATACATTTATTGATTGCCATGTAAAGACGCACTATCCATCACCGGTAAAGTTATAAATGGGTGATTATAGAAGTGTTTCAACCGTCGTCAGTCCACTTCCGCATTTGGTTCATTATTCAGTACCCTCAAAAGAATGTAGAAGCAGTATCGTCCCTCTTTACAAACATATACAAAAATTCCATGTTCCGCTGGAAATCGCACAAAATTCGGCAGGGTTGTGTTGTGTTGAAACGCTTGTAGAATCATCTAAATACAAGAAGGACGCCTCAAACACACTTGTTCGATCCTTCCAATAGGATTTTTGATCATAGATTTATTGAGCGATAATTGAAGACGTTTAAATTCTTAAATCACACCTTTAACCATTTTTGTATGGAGTTCAAAGATATAATATATAGATTTTTATATACGGGATGTAGGTTAGTAGGATTTTCACAGCGCAAGCGTTAGAATAAATGATAATGATTCTCTGTTTTGAATACATACAGAGTGTAGAACTCACCTCTTCGTTACATCCGTGAAAAACGCATTACTTATACAAAAGATATAAAGGTTTATTAAAATATGAATTTTCATAAAGGGGAATAAAGATACAAAATGCGTCGCCTGACGAATGCTAGAAGATAAGTAGAATATATACAGTGAAGTCGATATAACGTACATGGACACTGTGTGGAATGTTTTGTATAAGAGGTGATTTCTATGAGCCATGCGATTATTAGCCATGATAGCGTGAATATGTAAAGCCAAGCAAACTAATGCTAACATCGGTATCTCGGAGCCGACGAAGCGATGAATCTCGAAATGGTCGTGACAATGACAACATATTGTGCAGTCCTTGTTTAACAATAATGGCATCTGACAACGAACAAAACATAAAATCAAGAACATTTATGCATGTAGCTATGTACATATATGTACAGCATTCTATAAAAATGTAACTTAGGGTCAATATTGAAAGAAGTTTTGTGTTGAGTCGACTCCATGTAGTGTTTATCGATCCTTCTAGAGCCTTATCGAGTTTGTAAATAGCGATTCACAATCTCCCTATTTAGCAAGATATTTTATCATTTAAAAAGCTATTCGGAGAAACAGGTCTCCTATCTCAATTTTAACAACTCTACAGTTACTCCAATAGAATCCTCGCTGAATACAGATCAGTATTCATTCTCGAGAAAATGTATGTATAATTGAAAAATCCCATATTTACAAACTCGTTATTGCCCCTGAACTGAAAAAGCATCTTCGAGCCTCCGACAGGGTCCACTTCAATAGATACTTCCAAAAATTTATTTATAAAAGTTACAAATTAGAATATTAACAGCAGAATTACCCGCAATGTGATAGAGAGCACTAAGTACCTCGTTATAATGATCTTATACTGTACAATATTAGCCACTTAATTAAATGATAATGAAAATGATGTTGATTTTTTTTTGTACAATTTGATTCCAAAAATGACTAGAGTGGCGCAGCGACCGCGAAAGATGTTCCAAATTATGATAACTGGCTGTAGATGTTTATGCTGAAACAATTAAAGTTAAATGCCAATAACTCTAACGAAGCACTGTTAACAGGTAGTGTGCCTATGCTTGCTCGGTTAACAACTTAACACATTCAAGCGCTCTCCTTACGCCAACGACCAACTTTTTTACTGTTAATTTGAATATGATACCAATAATTCAGCACATAAATAGTTAGTTTGTGTTTCGATTGCCAAATATAAAATGTGTTTTGTTAATATCGCTTGCCAATTAATTGCCCGCTTCCTACATTGAAAAATTACTAATCTGTAATCACTCAACACAATGTTCTATTCTCGTATTGGATGCGGTTCCAATACCTAAGCATCAACCTTTAAAATTTTGAGTACAGTTGCCAAGTTAAATTACTTATTACATTATTCATTTATCTACTCGAGTTCGAAAGAACTGGAGTTTTTTTTAATAAATCGAACGTTGTTCGATGCCCGAAGGCAAAAATTCAATATTTTTATATGAAGTGAAAATTATTTTATGCACTTTTCTATTTCCAGCATCCATCAATTCTTCGATCACTTGTTTAGATTCGAATGAGAGCGGATTTCAAATAGATTTTCGAAATCGAACGGATCACTTTGATGAGGCGGGGAATTTTATTGGCAAATCTTTGGTGTCTGTTGGTGTTAATTTATTTCAAATGGGATGATGACATGGTCTGGTCAGTAATAATAATAATAAGCAAATAAACAAGAATGACGAAAAAATAATGGCCGCGAAATTTACAACACGTGAATTATTACAACTTTAAAACCATTTTGAATGTTTCGGCGTAGGTATAATACAAACAATGACAAGAGCATGGATTGGATACAACAAAATAATAACGTCACACCTCGTATTGTGGGTGAATTTTAATTTTGACGCTTGATAAAAAAACACCTCATTCGACCTGCCAGTCATCATCCCTATTTGTTTAGCGAGCATTGTGTTGGTGACACTTCTTTTCTTGTGGTCCAATGTGCTAGCAAGCATTGCAATTGCTACTAACCTGGCCTGTATCGGTCGAGGGAGCGGGCGTAGTTGTGGGTGTAGATGGCGCGCGGGGAGTAACCGTAAACGTCGCGGTGCACCGGCAGGTAGCGGTAGCCGGGTACGGAGATGCGCTCAGAGGCACCGATGGGGTCGTCGTAGATAGACTTGGTGTAGGGGTAGGACAGCTCCGGGAATACGCTGCGGCGGGTCGGCCTGTACCGTTCCTCTGCCCTGATGTCCTCCGATCCTGGAAAAAGTATGCTTATTGAGGTAGATTCTTGGTATTTTGTTTTCTGGCATTAAAAACGGTAGGGTTTGCAGAATTTTCATGGAAATGAGCCAACGACACATTCTTTGCGAAGACTTAGGATGAAACTCACTGGTAGTGGCTATCCTGAACCAGGGGATTACAAGGCTACAATTGCACTCCATTATTAATTTATTAGTGAAGGAAGCAATGTAAATGGAAGCAAAGAGGGATAATTAATTACGTAAAATATCTTTAGTTTTTTATAAGGGATTTTGTGTAGAGCATAGTCGATTTCTACTGTGTAGCATTTAGATTGCCAACTAACTGAGTTTTTTTTTTCAAGTATGCAGGAGAGTAAATTAATTCTTACCTTTAAGAGATCGGACGAAGGATTGCCAAAATCTGGCTTTCTTCGATGCCGTCTCATTTCTGCCAATCATTTCTAAATGATTTTTAAACATTTTGATGGCTTATGTCGTGCTCGTGTTCTGCAACAAAATAAACAGTTTAATTTGGGTGTGTTTGTTTGTGTAGGGTGCGGTTACCAGTCGTTGACCTTGTGTCGATACAGGTGACATAATTGAGTACAATCATGCTCGTTTCTCGTATATAGAGCAGTGACGTGCGGTGTGCCGCAAATAGCCGCTGCGGGCCGGCGATGCTCTTGGGCCGTCGCCAATTTCGCACAGAAACTTGAAAACGTCCGTTTTTACTAATGTCTGCTCAGCTATTTTCGAGTCTCTCGCGACCTTGTGATTTTCACCGCGTACAAGTCACCGGCCTGCCGCAATCTTACGCAATATACACATTTATGGGACGGCGACAGAATTACTAAGTACTCGTTATTTTTCGGGTCTAAGTTAAAGGTCAGTGTAATCTTCAAATGTCATCACTGCCTAAATATTAAAAAACTGTCCGTCTATCTATTCGCGATAAAAGTACTGAACGGATTTTCATGCGGTTTCCGTCAATAGGCAGTGTGATTCATAGGGAAATTCGAGTGCATCTATAATACGTTGCTCTATTACGGTTGCTCTACCAGTGGTCTGAGAGAATCCGGGGCGGATCGCTAGGATCTCATAAGATAAACAATCAACCCCAAACAACCAGATCGAAACTAGTTGAAAAACTAAAATGAAAATCTATTTCAGCTCAATAGATAGCAATCTTAAAATTTGAATGATTCATAACCTCATAATTTGATGGTTGATGTGTATTCACACTCTACATCTATAAACATTAATCCTACATGTTTACGGCTCACGTCACATTTGTTACGCATTCGTACATAAACTGATTGGCGCTACATTATCGCTAAACAGCCAGTATTTCAACCTCTCTCCTACCCTTTCAAACAAATAAGTTTCGCAGTAGTGGGAAAGAGACAAAGTGTTTCGCGCTTCCATTTCCAAATGTCAGTGGTTCTGTTTTCACAAACGCGTGGAATCCTTAACGTTCTATGGAATGAGCGTCATCGGTTCAAATTTAGAACGGCAGCCATTCATCAATACCTACTTCAAGTCAGAAACGGCGTTCAAAAGATACGCTTCTGGAATGCATCCAGTGCTTTGGCACTGTATGATTGATTTTATATAGCGTTATGAGCGATTGCGATACGTTACGATTTGGTAATCGTGAGTTATTACTTTTGAATCAATTCACAGAATTATCGTTAAAGTAATGGAAATACTAAATATTATAAAACGTACAAAGAATACAACAGCGCTAAAACGATTGAAAATTAATATTATCGTAACGTACTAACAAGTAATTGTACCTTCTTCCTGGAACAATGATAATATAGGTACTAAAACAACTCTTTAAAATATGTAAAATCCTTTCCCAAATTCTTAACATGCAGTGTTTTACAAAACTTATTAAAAAAATGCATTAAGTCGTAGCATGTCTACGGAGTTGCTACGAGCTACGACGCTGCTACGATGTATGGGCTCCTACGAGTCCATATGAAAGGTTGCATGGCATAACCTTTACTTTGTTTTTTATTTATTTTGTAGGTTATTGGTTCACCGGCTGCCCTGCCGGAACACAACAGCGCGAACATTGCTATTTGGCATCAGGTTAGCGAGTAAGACGGTGGTAGCTAACCGGACGTAAGTACCTTGCACCAGGTTTTTCATACACCAGTTTATTTTCAGAAACTAAAAGTTTTCAAATTTAAATTTAAAGAATGAAGTAAAGAAAACTAACGCAAGTTCACATCGAATCTAAAATAATACTTAAATCCCGACCGAAGTAACTTGTTGTTGTCATTTCGTTTTTTTTGGTCACTCAACGCGTGCTAATTCATCATCATTACATTTCCGGCCAAGAATGAAGGCCAATGTCACCAGTGTTTTTAGTTTTTATCATGCATAGGCTAAGAAACTATACACAGGCTTGCAGGGCTACTAAACAGAGAAAGAAAGATTGCTGTTAAATTGGATCTTGGTTGTCATTTTAACCACGGTCGTGGTGATATCATAATCCCAGAAATTATCACTTTTTCAAGGTCCCATTGTAGTACCTACTTAAGATAATAAAACAAAGTGACAGCAACAGTCTTAAAACGTAAACACAAATAGAAAAAAAACCTTGTTTTTCAATGCCACTTTTTGCTTCGAACTCTTTTGACTTGATCTCTTCAGAACTCTCAGACGCGAAACTGCGGTAAAGCTTCAGCGAAACTACAATAGCTCTAGGAGTAAAAGAGAGGTTGTGAAATGGTTACGAAAATACTCGAGCGTCGAATTGGCGTGGCGGCTAGGCGTCGCAAATTTGGCGCGCGCGCGGCCGGCCCGAAATAGCGCGGATCGGATTCTCGCCTCTCGGGCAGTAGGCAGGTGCGATACTTGATATCGACTCGAGATATGGACCCCTGTGAGATATCGCCTCGTGAGACATTTTGAAATACCACTAGTTCATTTGTGAATAGAAAGTCGTTTGTTTTTGTCTCGATTCGTCCACGAAAAACGAGGATTTATGACGATTTTCATACACAAAGCAGTTATTTCATATTTAAAAAAATCAAGTTTAAAATTGAGCTCATATTGGAAGCACTTTACGAAAATTTCTAGAAACATCTACAATAAAGAATACACTGATATGATGAGTAAACAATATCAACCGATGCTTGGGCTCAGTCGAACTCAATAGTTTAAAACACTTGAAGCGGCGATTCTCGCGTAGCCCGTTCCATCGGTTGATATCAAAAAGGGCCGTTTAAAAACACTAACTTCTTCACGTCACTGACTTACGTGCCGCAGTTAGGTAACTCCTTACCGGTGTCAAATGGTCGTTATAATGGTTGTTGGTTCGTGGACGAGCCGACGTGGAGTGTCGGACCGGGGCGGGCGCGCACTGGCGTCCGGCGGCGCCGCCCCGGGCTCCGCGGCGCCCCCCCCTCGCCGCCCAAGGCTGCGCCCTACGCGACAGCGATGACTGACCACGACCGGAATTTCCTATTTTTTTTTTTCTTCATAACAAACTCCATCCATCTCAAAATAAGACGACGGGATTGGTCCAGTCGGTAGTGACCCTGCTGTTCCGAAGGTTACGGGTTTCAATCCCGCTAGGAGCACATTAGTACTAAGATTAATTCATGTAGATTATATAGTATTACTCTGGAATCACCTTTGGTACAGTTTGGTGGTACTATACCTACTGGGAATAAAGCCAGATATGTAAAATCCCATATTCCAAATGAGACTGTTTGTATAAATCAATAAATATCAACAAGGTTAGTTTGTTTAGAGTAGGTAAAAGATATTTGACATTGTGCTTTGCACAATAGAGTTCAAACACGATTACAGGTCAGTCATAGCGCTTTCATGAATTGATGGATACGATTATGATCAGCGATGTAGGTATAAGAAGTTAAGTTGTTGTTTATGTATCTAAGAACTTCATTGAACTTATAGCTTTGTTTAATGAAATTTTAGAAGTCTTCATAGTTTCAGTATTCTGCTGTACCTATACTCGGTTCATGCTAATTTGAGATCAAAGACCTACCTCAGAATAGTTAGGCTTTTTGTATTTTTGTAAGAAAGTACCTATAATCATCATTCACCTTTTTCTTTTTTTATGTCATTGGTATAGGCAAACGAGCGCACAACCCACCTGATCGCCATCAGGTCAGGCCACTGCGGCCCATGGACACCGGAATCCTATGATCCCCCACTAAGAAACTATAAGATCTCGAATGCGTTGCCTACCCTGAGGCCTAAGATCGAATGCCTCTGCTATACTTACTGCCTCTGCTCTGCTTATTTAAAACATTGTTTTAAGAATACCAAGAAATAAGTACTTAAATCATCACAGCGTGTTATTTTTAAAATATAAATATTCCTAAGTAAAATTAAATTTATTTTAGGCCACCTGTTTTGATCTCGAATTAGCAAACTACGACTATAGTCAAGTCGCAGTAAATATCTCGATGACAGGTCTTTCTGAGGCTGTCTGTCATGATCATGACCTCTAGTAACATTCTGTCAATAGATGATCAAAACTAAAACTGGAGTGGAGAAAAAAATATGGCCAATGTTCAAGTTGAATAAAAATTGGCCATGTATTTCAGGTCAAATTTTATGAGGAGGTACCATCTAAGTAAACGGAAAGTAGCAAATTATTTAATTATTTTCTCTACTCTTATCTTTCTAAGAAACCCAATCGCTACTTCTGAAACCCTAGCCTTAGATCGAAAACAAGAGGAAAACTGACCGCTATGCATTTAGCATCTGCCTATTAAAGTATAGCTATATTAATGTAACTCTATAGGCACACACATCAAAGCTAGCAAACATTATCTTTGAAAAAGAACATTGTTAATATTTTTTTCTATCGTAAAGAAATTATAGCGGGAGCCATTTGTCGTGACCTTTTTCTAGCCTTGTGGTGGCAATGCGGAAGGCAGCCGGCCACAAAACGACTAGAATTAGACAGACGCACCGATACCCTTGACACCGTTTCATCACATTTGAAGCTCATCACATGCCGCAGTAAAGCATACATAGGTGCCTACATACAACTGCATGACAACAAATCGGTGTACCTACATAAGCGATGTCTTTTCAAGCTCCTTGCCAAAATCAAATCAGTAAATGAAAGACTACAATACATTCTAGGGTACAGATCCTGTTTGTATAGTTTTTCAGCAACTTTTAAAGTTCAATTCGTGACATTTTTATCTATTTTATGTGATTGAAAAATCTAGCCCCTTGCTCTTTGCCATTTGAAGTAAACGTCTGAAATCGTGTGATTAAGTCCAAGGGATTAATCACCTTTTGATTTAAATATTGTATTCAATTGTTTGGGGGAGGCCTATGTCCAGCAGTGCACGGCTTTTCGCTGAAATGATGGTGATGATGATTCATTTCACAGTATTTGAATAGAGGCAACTTGGTAACTGACGAATTTTGAATCAGAGTCCTTAACGCAGCAACTTCGTTATCACCCAGATGATCATCAGATGATCATATATAATGTAAATAAAAACAGAAAGACCTTTTGACAGCCTTGCTCCCTCTGACGAACCCCTCAAATATAGTAAATAAATAGGCTCATGTACGCGGAAATCCTGATCTCGTGGGAATATCGGCACTTATAGCAAAAGAGCAACTAACAAGATATTTCCACATCCAGGATGACAAAAAAAAATTGAATAGGATGATGCGTGAGAGATGTTTCGGAATCGCAACTCCGAAAGCTAAATGCGGCGCATAGTACAAAATGCCAATCTTATCTAACGACGATTTATTTTTCACTCATTTCACAAAAAAACTTCACTACTCATTCTATCCATTCTGTGCACTTTCGCGTCACATTTCCCCGCCCACGGTACTCCCGGTCGCCGTATATCGAGATTTTGCACTCGGACTTTGCTCATCGCTTATTCAATAACAAGCCTAGGTATTACGTTGTTCGACGTAAACATGGCGTCACAGACGTTGAGATATTGACGTCTTTTAAGGGTATTTTCCCCTTAGCCTTATAAACCCTCTAGTGATGAAAGCAGGCTTGTGCCCAGCAGTGAGACGTAAATAGGCTGTCGTGGTAGTGTCATCCATCAATGAACATACAAATTAAAAACTCATTAGTATTACTGATATTTTGATTTCTTTCAATTTCCCTTTATTATTGTTTTACATAACCTTGATTTTTATGTATTCATAAGCAAATTAAATATACTTACCTACACCTTTTTGTAGTGCTAAGTAAGGTACCTGCTAATGAACCTATCTCAGTTTGAGCATAAGTAACTCACCACCATAGGCTCATTAGTATAACTGATATTTTGATTTCTTTCAATTTCCCTTTATTATTGTTTTACATAACCTTGATTTTAATGTATTCATAAGCTAATTAATAGTACATTACAGACCTAGGGTGGTGAATTCGTAAGTGTCCCAGATCGCAGGTTTCTGTGGGCCGAACCGAAGGTGAGGGCCATAAATATGTGATCTGGGGCTTTACGAATTACCGCCCGTGGTTTGTCAAAAGTTTTACGTCTTGCCTTGGCCAAGAAGTGAGATTTTCTCTCCGCGTAGCGGGCAGAAAATCCCACTTTTCGGCCAAGAGTGATGTAAATATACTTACCTACACCTTTTTGTAGTGCTAAGTAAGGTACCTGCTAATGAACCTAGCTCAGTTTGAGCATAAGCAACTCACCACCATAGGCCATCTTGTTGTACAATTGAAACATTTACTTGAAAATTACTTTAAGCTTTCATGTAATAGAATTCAACGGGTACAAGGATACGTCGCAGGGTACTTAACGTACTTGTTTTTATCCTTTTATGCCCTAACACCAGCACCCACTAATGGTACAATGAGAATGGTGTTTTCATAGTCACAGCTAAAATTACTAAGCATATGTGTAATTGCTTCCACAATGACACTAAATATAGTACTGACTGTTCCAAACATAGGAAATCTAATTATATCTCTCACTATTATCATTCTCTAAATACAGTTTCAATTTTCATACATTGGAGGGACAGGGATAGAATGAACTGAAATTTTTATTTTGGGCATCGTAGGCCATTCCCAGAATAGTCTCGTTCTACCTGAAAGTGGATTCAAGTTCACGGATGATTCACCTGGCCTACGCATTCCGTTCTGTGACTCACCTGTATACCGAAGTCACTGTGACAGACTAAATAATAGTAAATTTTGATACAAGTACGAAAAGTCTGTCATTAAACGGTACCACAAATGTCCTTAGTTTTGTTGGCCCGAACGAAAGCGAGGCTCAACGTTAAGGACGAGTGAAAGTGCTTCTCCTATGTTCGTTCATGTGTTGTTTATTCTCTATTGAAATTTCGGTAAAGGAAGGACACATGCACGCCTCTGCGAAATAATTCAACTATGTGTGTGAAGTCCCCAATCCGTACTGGGCCCGCGTGGCTTCTCGTGATGAGAGGAGGCCTGTGTCTAGCAATGGGACGTAGATTAGCCTGGTGTGGTGGCTGCTTCAAAGAGTCTGTCTATTGTTTTAAAGATTATGTACCTTAAATGGACGAAAAGGGTCGACACAGAGACCTGATACCTTCGTGCTCACGTCATTGTAAAAAAATCTCTCGTTAAGTAATATCCAAATAGCTCGTAGGTAGGTAATAATAGGTCTTTTCAGTACATTTTCAGAGTTCTAAGGTGATTCTTTCCGTATCGATATTTCTGAAAGCCTTGACGTCTTTAGTGCAGAATAAATTGTTTACAGCACGTCAAAGTATGTAATTTAGGACCGGATGTTATCGTTATAATAATTTACGCGGCAGAATAAACGTCATTTCGTATTAATTTGATAAAGCTTTTATTTTTTTGTCGCCGCAAGGTCGGGTCCATCGATCAGGGATAACCTTTAAGTCATCTTGAGGTGTATTTTTACGACTTTATTTTAAGTGGAGTTCAGTCCTTACAGTGGGACCGTATTTTGGAAATTTCACTTTAATGTATGTAGTTTAAAGCTCGTGCTTTTAGTCACCAATATTAAAACAAGTTGTAATTTTATTTCATCGAGCAGGCTCTAAGTAATATAAGTATGATGAAATAATAATGTACTTTATAGAATAGTGAGTTTGAAAGTGTCATTAAATCTCATAAGTACCTACAGCAACATCGGTATTCCGTTTGGCTGTCCATTATCGACGCGGAAGACGACCAGTAGCTTTTCTATACGAAATTGCACTTTATGTGCGCCATTCGTATTTAACTCATTTTGAAAAACTACTGGTCGCCTTCCGCATCGCAAGCGGATGGCCAAACGCAATACCACTGCTGGTTTCTAGCATCAATTTTTCTTCATTATTACAAGCACCACGGCTTGGTAGCCTAGTTTGACCACCGCCTCTAATGCAGAATGCAGAGGTTCGGCTGTTCAAACCCGGCTCGCACATCTGAGTTTACTTATGTGCGAAATCCATTTGGACTTTACCACTGAGCTTCTGAAAACATAATTCAAGGATGCGTGTGAAGTCCCCAATCCACACTATGGGTCCGCGTTGGGACTGTAGCTCTCCCGTGATAAGAGGAGGCCTGTGCCCAACAGTGGGTCGTAGGTAAATGGGCTGGTGTGGTGGTAGATTACAAGCGCTTATTTACATGTATTATGTAAATACATCGTTACATAGTAACGTTACATCGTATTATGTATTGCGGATCTGTGCCGTTGGGGCACTGGGAACTCGTACGAATAGATATTTTTACTCCAAAAAAATTACGATTTATCGAATTTTGGCTCACGATCAAATAGTATAAAAATAGTATCACAGTTCTTAGGAACGTACGTTTGATATTAGCAAATTTTAACGATGCAAATATCGTTTCCAATGTCGCAGCAATTAAGTATTTCCAGTTTATTAAATATTTACCAATTTATTCTGATCGAATGTCATTTTTAATTTTCTAGTTATTAAATAAAAAACCTCATTTCTAGTTAATAAAACAGTCAAATTAGCCTCTAGACACACGCTGCTGTCTTTATAGTTAAGAGACTTCTATTTTGATTTAAAAAAATGCACCTCTCAATCTACCATATACCTGTATAGCTTTTCGCAAAAACTTCCGCTCTAAAAAAGGGAACATCTTATTCTATCTACGTCCTTTTCGCGTATGACTCGCATCGAGCGATCTAAATACAAATATGACCAGACGCTGGAAGCGAAAACGAATGACGTCGGTTTGGCTCCTCCGACATCAACACACTTGTTGTCTGCCACTGGCTATAATTATATTTATACAACATCGATATTTCCTTGTAGGTGTAGCACAACAAAACTTAGACGGCGCACGGAAAAAGCTATAATAGACTCTGCATCAACGGCTTAAGAGCTTCGCAGCGTGCCTTCTAAGTTAAATCGTGCTATATGACGCTATGACAGCGCTAGCCAAAACAAAAACACTAATTTATTTTTGGATAGGTACATCAATATTTATGTAGCGAGACGATTTAGGGCCGAAGAATCGAATGTTATTTATTCATACACTAGCTGTTACCAGGGGCTTTGTTTGCGTGCTTTTAAATTTTAATTTTACCCTATACAAATATTTTATTGTGGTAAAAAGTACCCTATCGGGAATCAGGCCTCAGTTTTCGTATTTTAAAAATACCCTCTATGATGAAAGATGTACTTATCCTATCCTCAAACCAAATTTAGCAATCCGTCGAGTGATTCTCGACTTATAATCGAACATAGGTTACATGTAACATACAGATGCGACTTATCTATCTTAATATTAGTACCTACCTATATATTGTTGTATTTGCTACACTAAATAGTCATTGATTACAATTTTTTGGCTAGGCCTGTTCTCACAGGTGCATTTTAATAACGATAAGCGTCATGATTACTCGTTTGGTGTTACGAACGATTAATTCAGCTTGATGGTTGTAATGAATTAATTAGGCTCGTCTCTGCCAGCACATTGACTGCTTCAGAATCATGTTGGGGGCTTAGTAGCGCTAATTTAAAACCGTTAGCTGTAATCTGCTTGTACCGTCCTGCCATCCTTGGGCTGAAGATTAATTGGCTCCGATATAACATGGTGAACAGATTATTTATAAAGTTAAAGTATCGTCAGTTTATTGTGGTAGATCCTTATAATATTAAATTATTGGCCGGCTCGTCCGGGGATGTTCCGCACTCTCACAGAATATCGTCGTGAGGTAATAGATCGCTATTGCGTTTCGTACGGTGAGTGAGAGGACCGGGGGCCTGTCCTGTTCCCTATCCTTATATCCCATCTTCCCTAATCCCATGTTCCCTATCCTGCCTTATCCCATACGCCCTATCATCCTCCCCTTTCGAGATCGGCAACGCATTGGTGACGCCTCTGTTGTTACAAATGTATATATGCGGCGTCGACAAATTAACAGCTATGTCTCACATCTATCTGGGAAACTTATCTTCACCCGAGCAAAGCTCGCTAGCCCATTACTATATTTTACTTAAGACTCTATGCTTGTAATGTTTTTTTCAGTTCACGCAAGACCGCAAAATTTTAAAACTGCACGAGGTCGCATTGATAGTTTTAGACCAAGAAAACGGTATATACTTTTTTTTTTTAAAGCAACCGGCTCGTTTTTACATTGACTTGGTATTTATTTACATTGTAAATATTTACATTCTCAATCGTTTTCGGCTCTCACGCCTAGTGCTTCTGGCAAGGAACAACCAAACAAGCCGTAATAGTAAATTTGAATCTTTCTGTAGCTTGCATATTAACGCGATATAAACAACCGAATTACTTCTAAAGCGTTGGTTACTATCAATAGAACGCACAGACATTGCATTACAGATTTTATGAACAATAAATAATATGTTAAGCGGACGGTGCATTCTGTCGTAAATCTTGGACGCAATGGCGGGCAAGATGCGGATTCGGAGAATCGATATAATTTGAGAATCCCTTTATTAGGTAGGTACCTATCAAGTTTAAAACATTGTCAAGATCAAAATGTCGTCCATATATAAAAGTATTTTATGATTTCGAGTTCTAATTTACTTTAGACAGACTGATGTAAGATTACAGTTAAATTGATAACAATTAAGTAACTAAGCAAGATTATTAAAAAATAAGCCCAAAATAACCGTCGTTTAAAAAGTGCTACTGCTATATAAATACATTTTTTAATGATTTGTTATAAGTAAGCATTTGACCACGATCTCACCATAGATAGGTGGTAGCAGTACTCTGTACGTACGGATCTGCGCTTGATATAACTGGAGAAGCTGCTCCGGTGCGATACCACCTAACCTTTGAGAGAATCCTAAGTTTCTTAGCTGCAGTGAAACTGGTTAGCTAGGAGTCAATATAATGCCCAAAGTTAAGGTTAGCAGACAGGTAAAGCAGTACAGTTTTCAAACTAATATACCTAATGTCAAATTACAGATTAAAGTATCTTGTCCAAAATTTTCCCACTATTTCTATTCAAATTAATTGTTGTAAATGTCTTGTCAAATGGTTATATATTCATTATTATTATTATTATATTTCAATTAAGACACAACTCGTTATAATGATCGAATTGTAAAAAGTTAAAAACTTAGTCATGGTCCATGGCCGACAATTTTGGTTCGACGAAAAGCTCACTGAGGGTTGAGGCTACGGAAAGTAGTATAGGTATGTCATCCATTCACAAAATAGTCTGTAACCACCACTTAAAACATTGGAACATATTATTTCTAACTAACGGAAAACCACTAAATTATTTACGCTGTAAACCACCATCATAAATTAAACTTAATTCCAGTCCTACAAAGTCCGCAAATAAACGTCTACGAATATTGTTTACAAACAATATAAGCGGTCGTCATAGAAGCATCAATGGAGCCAGAGATGGCTGGTGTTTGCCCACGACCGTTTTGGCACCATTCAGGGTCTAATCCAAACATCAAAAATCAAAGTTCATCTCTGCCTGTCCCTCTCACACAATTGCCTGATATCAATGGAGCGAAAGGGAAAGCGCGATATGATGCAAGATTTTAGAGTTACGATAGCCACTTTTTGGCACTACTCAGGTCACGTTTTCGACATTTGAGAATAGACGTGACGAAACGTGCTACAACGTTGAAACATGGCGATTCCTTCACGTCAAATGATGGATTTTATTTTAATATAAATTTATCACGATTGTTTTTAGAATTTCGTGTGTGCCAGTAGAAAAAATGATTTCAACGTTATTTACGTTTTATGTTTATCCAAAATCTTTGTTGACTGTATTATAAGTAGGTACTCGATCATGCGCTTTCGTCGCAATATGTATTATTTGGGTTTTTCTCATATAACCGAAATAAAAAGTTACTAAGTAAGTAAGTTGATGAGATGAAATGAACAAGTTAAGTATTACAGTCCACTTGCAGGTTTCTACGCTTTACATTTCAAGCACAAGACTTATCAAAGCGCTCAAACAAGGTAGAAAATTCCTAGAAACTCTCATAGTAGAAGATAGATTTTCCCTTTTTCCTTAAGATGTACATATAATATACATGTACAGTCGAGTTCGCCAATATATACACACTTTTGCACCTTACCACGTTGTAATAAGGTCCAAAAGTGTACACATATTAGTGAACTCAACTTTACACCAAAAAATATAATACACACCTAGCTAGCGGCCATGCATGTAAAGACTAAAGATGCCTAAATGTTAGGTATATTATTTCCAAAATGTTGGTTACACATAGGTGTAACCATGATGGTTCAATCACTAGTGATTGAACCATCATGTTCCCACCTACCACTCCCCAAGCGCAAATATTCATCATCATCATCATCATCATCATTTCAGCCAAAAGACGTCCACTGCTGGACATAGGCCTCCCCCAAGGCTCGCCACTCAGACCGGTCCTGTGCTACTTGCTTCCACCGGTTTCCCGCGACCTTCACGAGGTCGTCGCTCCATCTTGTTGGAGGCCTACCGACAGCTCGTCTCCCGGTTCGCGGGCGCCACTCGAGAACTTTCCGGCCCCATCGGCCATCAGTCCTGCGAGCAATGTGCCCCGCCCACTGCCACTTAAGGCTCGCAATTCTTCGGGCTATGTCGGTGACCCCAGTTCTACTACGGATATCCTCATTTCTGATTCTATCACGCAAAGAAACCCCGAGCATAGCATTAAAACAACATTTTACCGTCGCACATAAAAAGTTTACCATCGCAGGGGTGGCATTAGAAAGTGTAAATAACTTACGGTGCCTTTGATTTACTTGAACGTAATATTAATAAAAACCGTCTGTTTATCCGGCTAGGCGTGACGCGTGTCGATAAGCGTGGGAGGAGGCCAGCACGATAGACCTCTCGCTCGTTGAAAATATGGATGAAGTAGGAAAAGGCAGTTTTCTATTGGAAGGTCTCTGTTGGCTGGACGTAGTAAGGTGTAATACAATATCGGTTGACCTTGCCGCGAATAGCGGCCGCCTACGTCGACGAGTCAATGTTAGTTAGTTTTCTTTATCTTTATTAAAACCTGTACGCTATCGTTTTTTTTTCGGTGTGGCAGCACTGGATTATGTAAGTAGATTTTAGAGGAGCCAGCTGTTCCAGTTACTATAAACTTATTTCATTACGCACTCAAAACTTCATGATCTAAAATTTGATATTTCGATAAACAATATTTAATTCGTCGGTAGTTAAAGTTATTACTTACTAGCTTTCTGCCCGCGACTCCGCCCGCGTGGAATTCGGCTATCGCGCTCCCGCGGGAACTATGCATTTTTCCGAGATAAAAAGTAGCCTATGTCCTTTCCCGGGACGCCAACTATTTCCATGCCAAATTTCATCCCGATAGGTCCAGCGGTTGAAGCGTGAAGAGGTAACAGACAGACCGTCAGACAGAGTTACTTTCGCATTTATAATATTAGTATTGATTACTTCATTTGGTTTTCTAGCACATTACATTTTTATTAGGTATGTTTAGGCCATACACACCATCTAAACTATGTAATTAACTCGTAGCTCGTAGCAGGTGCTACGACAAAACTGCTGCTTTTGTTACTCGAATTAAATAACAATTTTATCACTCTCACGAATTCATTCGTAACTATGTAATTATATATCTACTGCTGATTCTAAAATTTTCAGTGATATAATTTCACGTTGAGTTAATTTTGTTGCATTTATAATTATAAATTGGGTCACTCACTACTACAGTCACTTGCTTTGACCCTCCCTGGCAGCCGGTGACAGTAACATTTCGAGTTACATCCACTGTAAGAGGCTAGTTATTTTGAGTCGAAATAAGTTAATACGACGACGCTATAGTTACGACGCTATAAAGTCTAACCACAAAAAGGTGAATTACTGCGTAATTAGCAGAAAATGAGAGAATTACGAGTATATACCAAATGTGTGCTGTCGGCGTATTTGTTAGGTATTTGATGACAGGTTTGGCTCAGTTGGTAGTGATCTAGTGATCCTGCCCACTGTTCCGTTCCGACAGTCGCGAGTTCGAATCCCGCTAGGGGCAGATTTTGTACAGTAAGCACAAATGTTTGTACTTGAGTCATGGATGTTTAGTATTTAATATATGTATGTTTTTCTGTATATAAGTATTTACATCCTTTTCTAGCGCCCCTATTAGAAGCTTTTTGGGGCTAGGTCAATTTGTGTGAAATGAATGCCCTAACTCCTCATTTATTTATTTATTATTATATCCATTTGAATTACTTCTCAAATTGAATTTCGCACATAAATAATTTCAGAGTAGCGAGCCGGATTTGAACCCGCGACCCTCTGCATGAGAGGCGGCAGGTCAAACCACTAGGCCACCACGCACCGCATTTACCACTGAGCTTTCCGGTGAAGGAAAACATCGTGAGGAAACCTGCACGCATCTGCGAAGTAATTCAAGGATGTGTGTGAAGTCCCCAATCCGCACTGGGCCCGCGTGGGGACTATAGCCCAACCCTCTCGTTATGAGAGGAGGCCTGTGCCCAGCAGTGGGCCGTAAATAGGCTGTTGTAGTTGTAGTAGAATAACTTCTCGTAACGATACTCGTCAATGTTACCACTTGCTTAAAATAAAATTTACGAGGACATATAAAAACATCTTCTCTAGTCTACTCTCAAAACAAACAAATAAATCTAAGAATGAACTGAATAGAAAGCCCCTCAAGGAAACTAGGCATCCCCTCAGACGTGACAGCTCGAGTTGTGAGCCCGGAAACACGTCAGTGCTTCGGACAGTTGTAGATGGCGCCACAATGGCAAGTTGCGCAATCCCTCGCGCGCTTCCGCCGGAGTTTCGCATACAAATGGCAACATTAGGCATTGTTAGTGGAAACTTTCCCGGCATAATACCCGCACTCGTGCCCGGTGATCACTCCCGAGTTTCCGAACGCATTTGAACAGTCATCGAAGTCTTACGTCGCTGCGGTTTACATCTTGAATTTACTTCGACGGAACTTTTTTACAAGCGTTGCAATATTCGTGTCTCCTTGAGCCAGTATCTTTTTAATCAAAGCCAACATTTTATACTCATAGCCCATAGCAAATGCTGTTCATGTTTGTACAGTCGAGTTCGCCAATATATACACACTTTTGCACCTTACCACGTTGTAATAAGGTCCAAAATTTACACATATTAATGAACTCGACTGTACATATGTATATTGCTAGCTTCAGTGTAACACTTCCATATTTAGCCGTTTCTAGCACCTGTTGAAATGACCTCGAATTTAAGATATCCAATACGAAACGAAACTGTTATTTTTTGGAGAGTTCTCTACTAACATCTTGTAATAGAGACCATCTTGAAAGAAACGAGGATTTGGGCAGAGATTTTTAACTTACACCGTGTCGCAAAATGAACTTTATGAATAAGTGTTTTTTCTAAAGTTTTCTTTTTACGAATTTATTGAATTGTTTACATTTCATAAGTCTAGCTTAATTTCAATGTTATGTCAGTAGTTTTCATTTCTATTTAAATATCATTTTGTAAACTTACTTAAGACTTAGTATGATGTGTTAGTATGTTATAGCATGGGAAAATCCCAGCGCTGCTCAAACTTTGTCAGAGTCAAAGTGATTGGTCTATCACGTGTGATTAAAAGGCACGCGTGCGCGGGCGCTCCGCAAATGTTTGCCGTCGCTGGCCCGGCATCGTTTGGCGCCCGCACCTGATCAAAGAGACAGAAATACAGTAGGCCAGATGTAGTCGTGAAAATTTTGTGTGTGGGAGAGTGCATGTACAAACTTTAGTTGCGTTTTTATTGTGATTGCATAAGTAGGTACCTATATTATTCGACAAAAAAAACCTTATTCGAAAAGACATTTTTGCCAATGTCAAAGCATGGCCTACAGGCCGAGCAGTGTACCTTCGGTAAAAATGATAAATACCTATACCGTATCCATACTAGTAATTGTGCTGCTATGCTAAATAGCCTTGTATTCCATGTGATGTACCTATTCTTTCACCACAAAGAATACATCTCGTGGAAACGTACATAGATGCATTTAAAAACAAATCAAAGACGTGTGCTCCACAGAGCTGAGACGCTCGATTTTCAAGGAGGAATGTACTTTGTGTTAAAATTGTTGTGTAGCATCTTTTCGAATAAGTAACATCAATTAAAATAATCACAAAGATGTAATAAAAAAATACTGGTGACTCACTCGGCTTCGTGAGCTAGAAAGAAAAATCATTTGTGACGTAAAACCCAAAATGCAAATACAAAACAAACAGGAAACATTGTTAAGAGAAGAAAATAAAATGAAAGAAAAATAAAAACGTCACTAAATTTTTTACTCTTCAAACATTCTTATGAATTACTTTTGTTATGTATTATGATTACAAACGATCACACTGGCCACCTGATGGTAAGCGGTCACTGTGCTACTGTATCTATTCTTGAAAACATCACATAAATCAGTCATCAGTAGCCTTAGTTGACGATTTTCAATTTAGAGCGTGAAAAGTGATTGGAATTAGTACGTATGAGTTTAGATAGCGGATTTTAAAGGCGACGCTAACCTACTGTAGCCGCAGCCACTGCGATATTTGCCCAGTTCGTCACAGTAATAGCTGCAAGTAATTGGTTGCCGTAGGTCAACTGCTGTTTGTCTAGGACGCGCTGCAGCGCGTTCGCCATGTGGGATGCGCCGACGCATCACCCACCTACATATTTCAGATCTACCTGTAATAAATGAGAAATTATACCGTAAAAATCCAGGACAATAAAAAAGGGTAGTAAAAATATGTTTTTCTTTTTTATTATGAATGGGCTTGCGTTTAACCCTGATCACACCTGATGGAAAGTAATGATAGGGTCTAAGGTGGAACACCTTACCTAGAAGACGCTAAGATTATAGTAACTGGGAAACAAAAACGCACAGAGGTAATTCCACGAATATTTTACACTAGGACCGGTCGGAGTGACGAGCCTTTGGGGAGGCTTATGTCCAGCAGTGGACGTCTATCGGCTGGTATGATGATGATGATTTTACACTAGCTGACCGCGATTTCGTCCGAAAAAATAGCCCATGTCCTTGCCCGGGTCTCGAACTATCTCCATACCAAATTTCAATCGGTGCAGCGATTTCAGGCATACATACTTAGACAGAACTACTTTCGCATTTATAATACACTAGCTTCTGGCCGCGACTTCCGCCGCGTGGAATTCGGTTACCGCGTTCCCGCGGGAACTATGCGTTTTTTCCGGGATAAAATGTAGTCTATGTCCTATCCCGGGACCCCGACTATCTCCACGCCTCATCTCAATCGGTCCAGCGGTTAAAACGTGAAAAGGTAACAGACAGACAGACAGAGTTACTTTCGCATTTCTAATATTATAATATGGATATGGATTTTGGTATGGATGGTATTGGATTGTTGCTAAACATTATATGTGTGTGCCTACTTAGGAGGCACAGATAATTTCTTACATTTCTGCTTTGTCATTACTTCAAATATTAAAGTCAGTAGTAGATATTTTATGGCTATTTTACAGTTTTCTTATAAGTAAATAAAACTGCTTCAGTCTTCCCAAAAAATAACGGCAAAAATATTATTATTTTCTTTCAGCTCGATGTGTGTGACTTACCTACACTACGAGTACCTCTACCTACGTCTTCGAATACATTTTTTTTTTAAATTATAGCATAAGTAGGTAGATGTTATGGTAGAATTTAATTTCCAATCCATTTATGGACCGACATGACATGACTTCCACCTTAAATAACATCCTCCTGGCAAACGGCGCACGTTCGGTAATGTTACACTTTCAGCGGCAACACGTTTCAAATAATTACCAAACAACATTAACTCTACAGATAAAACAATCAACTTTTAAACACACACTAACACTATCATCGGAACTTCCAACTAAAAATGCTTCCTATCTTTTGGACACCGTGACTCAGATTCGTGTGAAAATATCTAAAAGCGTATGTTTTGTTTGTGACTGGCAACACCGGTGATTGTTGTAGGGTGCGAATCAAAGATGGCGCGGCACGTGCCGGAAGCACGCCGCCCTCGCGGGACAATACGCATCATGTAAATTGAAATAAATTGAGGCATTTTCTTTGTTTTGGCCTTCAATAACTTTAGAGGATCATGGCTGATGTGCATTAAAAGTTTTACTATACTGACTGAAAATTCATTAATAACAATTTGAGACAGATACATCCCCCAACAAACTCCTGAGAAAACCTGGAGGCTGATGGAGGTGAGTGGCATCGACCACTTTTTAAGAGCTCGTCAACGTAATATGGAAATTATAACAAATTACAACTCCATAGGATGAAATTAACGAAGGCATTTTACTTAGTTGACGGATGGTTTGATGCAACTGTTGGCTATTATTTTAGGTCGGGCGGAATAAAATAAATATTTCCTTACACTCCATGAATTAAAATTACAGTTCCCACTTCCTTAGTCAATCATAAAAGCGTGTCGACAAACATAATTCAGTACAATTGACACCAACGCAAACATTAGTAATTAAATAGTCCCACGGGTGCGGTAAAAAACAAACTGGGGGTGGATTGGATTCCCTGCGATTCCCGCGCCCTCTGTGACTTGTCGCGCTAATTACGCAATCAGTTCTCACAATTACCCGACACCATTAGCCTGTCTTCCGAATTGTTATCTCGCCATCTTTGTTTGATTTGATTCGCTGATACATTATAACCATCCTTTTAGTATGAAAACTTAACTATCGTTCATGACGCAACCTGGGGCCTCACTCCAATTTTGTACTTAAATAGGGATATGGGTTTTTCCATATCCCTAGTTAAATTTCCATTAGCTTCCTAATTTACCAAGATATTATATCACTAGCCGTTTGCCCGCGACTTCGTTCCGCGTAGTCTTAGAATTTGCGTACCCAATGATACTATACCTACGTATAGATGGTTTTAGTTATAGTAGTATTGAAAAACTGGTTTAACCGTGGAGTACCCGTTCCCGTGGAAACATCGGGATAAAAATTATCCAATGTTATTCCCAGGGTCTCAAGCTATCTCTAGTATTTCTACACCAAATTTCATCCAAATCGACCCCGTCGTTGCGACGTGAAGGAAGGACAAACACATAAACAAACAAACAAACACACTTTCACATTTGTAATATTATTGTCGATTTAAAAAGCTAAGCGGGGAAATGGATGTCATATTTAATTTTAAGGAGCTTGAATAATATTCCTATACACCGTGTTTTTGTTGATAGCTTTAACTGCGACAGAGTGCTTGGTACGTTAAGACAAACAAAACAAAAAAAGACAAATAAATATTACACTGACGGCCCTTTATTATCATTATCATCAAATATCTAGGCTGTGCTGTGCGTCTCTGGTGGTGTTGGGTCCAAAATTGTACACCTAACTTTGGTCCCAAATTATCCTACAACCCAAAAAATATTATCTACACAAATATTTGTTCCAATTATATTATTTCAGATTAAATGCAGTCTGAGATAATACGCCTCGTGTAAATTTACACTTTAGAGGATCATCGCTGATGTGCATTAAGAGTTTTACAATACTGACTGAAAATTCATTAATAACAATTATGAGTGAAATACATACCACAACAAACTCCTGAGAAAGTCTGGAGGAATTGTACACCTAACTTTGGTCCCAAATTATCCTACAACCCAAAAATATTATCTACACAAATATAATATTTGTTCCAATTATTTTAATTTCAGATTAAATGCAGTCTGTAGGTACACGTTCATCCGAATTGTCGAATGAACGTTAAATTAAAACAAATAAAAAAAAAAATTGGCAACAAAAAAAGGTAGGTACATGAACTGTTATCATGTTATAATACAATATTTGGTAGAAAACAAAAAACAATAATATAGATTCTAAACGTAAACACCAGGTATTGCTTGCCATAAAGGTCTTCACTGAGTTTTGGTTTCCTGAACGAAAATCGTTTAATTTTAATTATGAATATTCTCAATTCAATAATAACGAAATACTCATAATTGTTTGTTTTCATTGTCAACGCTCATTAACTCTGACCTGAAAGTGCTCTCCATATGACGATGAGCTTATAAGGGAGAGGGCGCAATGATATTAATCTCATCTCCGACCGGTAACGACGGGTTCGTAACGAGTAAACGGATTGCGAATATGATGCCAAACAAGAAAACCATAGAAAAGGCCACAAGCAAAAATTAAACAGTTATTTTTAGAAACCCTGCACAAGTTATTTTGGGACGTGATCCGAAGCAAAAGATAATTTTACCGCTAAATAAAGTAACTGGCTGAATTTGTTTGGTTTGCATTTTTCATTGCAGGTCTTCAAATTTTTTACCGGTTAAATAGCAGTCTCACAAATATTGTTGCTTTATAACAACACACTTCTCTTGGTTCAAACAATAATGTAACTATAGGTACACATAAACTCTTATCCTATCTTCTATTCGGCTGTTGTTATGTTATTAGAGAGATAGAGATTTTTGTCAATTATATTAATTCAATTCGAAGATAATCATTTTTTTGATATCTTTAAAGCGGCAATGATGAAAATGAATGGAATGAAAATACTGGTTACTCCAACTCCACGGATCTGTAACACAGAAATGACAAATACGCACCGGAAGCGATCCATTTTGGCGGGAAACAGTGCGCAGGAAGTCGATTCGCCGACCGCGAATTTCTCCGGCGCCACCCGCCCGAATTGCCATATTTGAAAACGAGCATTCTTTTTTTAATCCGTATTGTTCCAACTTCTTGTTACGTGCCAGTGTTTTTGCTGTCATAATCTGCGGTGAACTCGTTATGCAATATTGAGATTAGTAAAGTAGTCTTTAACTTTGTGTTCTATTGTGTAGTCATTAAAATACATAAACCGAAAGAAGGGGAACCTCGCATCTGCTTCGTCCCCGCCTCTCCGCATCTGCACATATTTGGAGAACTACTTAAATAGCATTTGAAGATCACATAATATAAATTAAACAATCATATTGACAAAAGTCGACGCGTTGCGAATCAGCAAAGGCAATGGGTCGGTTAGGGGTCGCGTGGACCAGGTGCCAGAGGCATTCTTCGATGACAAATTATCATTGTGTTTTTTAGAGTACGGGATTTATTTTCGAGCGACACAATAGCTATAAAAAAACTCGAAAGTGTTTCATGGCGTGCATCCCTTTGGTGTGACGGTAATATTTAATGGTGTTCATTTTGCTTCGAACTAAAACGGTTTTATTATATCTGAGCGAGTTCAGTTTAGCAATTTAAAAGAAAATCTTTCACGACTAATTTTATATTTAAGATTTACCTACTCCGGCTCTCTATATCCCCAACACGCCTCGTTTCGGCTACGGATGGTTATAATTTTACATATATTTCCTCTGAGTATGTCGCAAACTCTAACCATCGAAAACGAGGCCTTTTATCGTTATAGGAACCGGGCCTTAACGTTGAATTCTAATACATGAAAATTGTTCCTATAAAAAATATTTTATTGTAAAAATCTTTATCCGAAATTTATGATTAGGTAATTACTTAATACATAAATAAAGCAACAGCTGGCAAAATATGAATTAGTGGGCGTTCAATAAAACTACATAGGTACATTAAGGTTGACTTAATATAAGCAGCTGATTTAAAACTTATCGGAATTATTCACAAGAACTTAAAACGTTTTAAAGGCTATTTTACTAAATCTTCCGTTACTGACTGATTGACTTACCGATGACAATGTACAGCCGAAACTACTGGTTGTAGTAGTAAAGCTGAAATTTTCCGTATACTTAGATTAGAAGAAGAACCTTTCTTCATAAACAAAAGAGGACACAATAGAATATTACAGCAATGTAGGTTCCATGAGTGTTAGGTAAGGGTGCACAATAAGGGACGATTACCTACTCGAAATTCCAACCGGAACGGGAAAAATGGGATTCTACATGTTAGGATGGGATTCTACATTCTACAATTATTTTTAAGAGCATTGTAATACCATGGTTGCAAAGGATTAAATGATTATGATTATGATAGGTACTGCTGTTAATACGCATACAAAGTTGCGGACAAAAGCTAGTTTTACTAAAGGAACATATGTTTTACCTTTTTTCAATCAGAGTCATATTTGAATGTCTTATTTCCGGTAATTTCCACTAAAATAGGTTTGTGAGACGTTTTGTCTTTTCAGTCGCTGGCCATTGAACCCCGACTTCCCTAGAGTTCCTCCAAGACACGGTAAATATAATCACCATTGACGTCGCGCCGTTTACCTTTCTTTTTCAATCAAGCCGCAATTAAGTGCGGGAAAGGCCTATTAACTCCCGACGGCCTACTTAGCGTGTTACTCACAAACAATTACACGTCTAGATCACGTTGCGGTATGATGGATATCATGCATACTAGTGCGTAAGGAAAGTAGTAGAATTAATTCGTTTTTGAGCTTAGTAAGGAAGCATTTTAAGTTTTAGCTTATTATTTCCCTTGGGTTTTTTTGTAATAAGTAAAAAGAATACAATTTATAAAATATAATGCAGTTAGCCCTATATATCACTTCATAGTATAAAACAAAGTCGCTTCCTGCTGTTTTGAAGATAGAGTGATTCAAGAGGAAGGTTTTAGTATATAATTTATTATAGTTTAACACTCGATTCCCACGGGAATAACCGAATTCCACGCGGACGAAGTCGCGGGCAGAAGCTAGTACCTACCCACTAAAACAAATTACTTGCCGATTTTTTATGTCTAACTTATTCTAAAATAACGTAACGTTACGTTACGTTACTTTTGGAAAGATTCTGAAATAGGTTCTTAAAACTTTCAAGAGTAGGTATATTCTTCGTTAGATATAATTATATTAATAGATATTTGAGTTAATTCTTTAAATCCACGAGCGTCAGCTTTTAAGGGTGATAGAAAGGATCTATTGAGGAACATCCTCCGCCCAGACGCTGTTAGTTCAACAGTCCAATTCAACTATTCGAAATGGCAAGTCATGTCGCTTCCTGCTCTCCCGAATTACCATTAGAATGGTAATATAGGTACTGCACGGCAGAGTTTATACGGCGCGCGGATTAAGCAACTAAAGACTCTTTCCCAACGGCATAAGGGCTACATCGCGCGCCGCTTCAACTGTGTAATGCAATATCAGAGTTTTTTCCCTTGTGCAACGGTAGTCTTTGTAGTCACCGGCTAATCGAATAAAGACTATTTACTTCCTTCCTTCGGCTGTTAACGATCGTGTAAGAGAAGCATTGTTAGAGCAGCGGCGGGACGACTTTGACGGGCCTTTGTGAGATGACTTTTAAATCGATTGTGGTTACAATTTATTTGATAGTTGAAATAGAGCGTGCAAGGCTGTTTTATACTGGTCAGCATAGATTTTAGACGTATGCAGCTGCAAAATTATCCTTAACTCTGATGAATTTGAGCTCGAATTATGAATAGATCTGTGCTAATGTACTTACCTACTACGTATATGTGTATAGTTAGGAACACAGGCCAAAATTCTTTCAGCTGTATGAAAGGCATCAGGTCAAATGATTAGGTAAGCTAAGTGAAAATGACTAACTAGTCATCATCATCATCATCATTTCAGCCGAAAGACGTCCACTGCCGGACATAGGCCTCCCCCAAGGCTCGCCACTCAGACCGGTCCTGTGCTACTTGCTTCCACCGGTTTCTGGACTAACTAGTAACTGCAAGTTTTACAATTTTATAAGTTTGAGATCTCCTATTAAGTATGATAATTAATATACTTGTATCAGGAGGTCCCACTCTTCATACCAGTATCATACTTAGTATACTTTTAAAATAAACTAAGATTTTTATTTATATAAATTAATCTACTTTGTGAATTAAATTTAAAGTAAGTACATCATTCAACGAGCCGAGCGTAGACGAGCTGTCGGTAGGCCTCCAACAAGATGGAGTGACGACCTTGTAAAGGTCGCGGGAACGCGGTGGATGCGAGTGGCACAGGACCGGTCTGAGTGGCGCGCCTTGGGGGAGGCCTATGTCCAGCAGTGGACGTCTATCGGCTGAAATGATGATGATGATGATGACATCATTCAAGCTTTAAGCTATCTAGTATAATGACATAATTACACTTAAATATTAGAGACACGTAAATGCAATTTTGATCACAACAAGAGAAATGCCATTATTGATTCTGACTCCCCGTTTTTTCCTTATTAGCCATTCGATCACAGTTTTTGTATTACGAATGGAAACTTCTGAGGGAAACTTTTATTTTATCGTAACAAAAAGCGGATACACGTCCCCTCGTGACATTGGCTTGAATGGTGAACCGAAAAATCAATTGTGTAACATGCCCATCGTATTGTTGCGATGGCTAACTGACGCTTTATATCTGCCACGCTTATTCCACATGCAATTAGGGGTGAACTCGATCGATGAATCCTGTCGACTTTCCATTGAACTGTAAGGCTGAGAGGTGCAACATTTGCGCGGTTTACAGCAAGCAATGATGCTTAGAGTACTCGATACGGGCGGTTGTCGATTAAGGGTGAGGATGCCATGGTACGAGGGAGATTCCCATTGTGGACTAATTACACGGTGCGCGATGAGCGGCGTTACGATATGCGATAACAGTAAAAGTCCAATAATGGCCGCCGCGACGCCGTGTGTGTCAACTTTGTCGCACTCCGTTAATGGTCAACGCTGCTAAATTACTTTGAACACCTATAAATTTTGCACCAATTTTATGGACTGCAATCTGTATTCATTTATCAAAAAGGGTTCTAGTTTGACGTAAGTACCTTCATTGCCATTACTAGAGTAGACACCAGCAAACATAATTAATGAAAGTCAACAACTAGCTTGCTCGTTGAAAGAGAGCGGCACACCTGTGTGTATTCTTGTACAATCGACGGTGACACAATACGATGATCACTTACAGAATCAATGGACAAGTGGGCCTAAAGGATCCGAGAGTTCGTAAGTCATTTCCGACTGTCGGCGTTGAGCGATGGGCTGGCGAGTTGTGGGTGGAAACATCTCGCTACAATCGAGAGTATTGTGTCGCAGATTGCGTAAAAAACCTGCGTTTGTCGGCGGGACGACGCGAATCGCATCCGGTCTTCCGACTTTTGTCGGCGCGACGCACCATTGTCGCGTCCGATATTTTTGATAAAATTACGTCACACAATGAGACGGACCCTGTAGCTTGTTGTGCGATTGTTGTTACCTCATTGATCGAATGATGTATGGTTGGGCATTATGTAGCGGGCTGTTCCTTCCGATCTCATTTGGCTTGGTGATGTTATTGTACAATACCATATTTACTGAACATTACGGACTATCTATTGCAGAAAGGGCATTAAAGTTGAAATTACACGATCGACAACAATGAAGGGAGTCTTTTCGATTCACGTGCACTATTGCCTTGTATGTTATACCGGCGTTATTGGACTTGAAAGAATTGACTACTACAAAGAAAAAAACCGGCCAAGTGCGTGTCGGGCCACGCGCAAAGTATAGGGTTCCGAAGTTGACGATGCCCACAGTACCTTTCTAAGACTTATTAGCATCTAGCTAGCCTGTGGTAGGTATGACGTGCCCCCCCGACGCCCCTGCCGCTCGAGAAAAATCATCATCATAAGTTGGTCGACTATTACTCGTAAGTTTGTACAGCCTACTTAGCTGTGATAGTTTTCCTTTCAACTACGTTATATATGCCACAACCGTGATTTTTTTCAGTCATCCAAATACCACCATTTAGCTGGCAGGGGGGGGGGGGGGGGACACGCGACTCTAACAAAAAATAGCACTTTAAAGCTTAATATTTCACAAACGCATCACTTATTTGAAAAATGGTTTTAACAAACCCACAATATTTTTTTAAGACCTATTCAACAATATGCCGCACCATGGGGTACGCAAGGAAAAAAAATTACATCCCCACTTTACGAGTAGGGGAGGTACCCTACAAAAAAATAAATTTACAAATTTTATTATACCACTTTGTCAGCGTAACTAATATACATATTCATGCTGTAATTTGTACAGCTTTCTAGAACTAAGCATCTCCGAGCAATAGTGCGGACAGACGGACGGACGGACGGACGGACGGACGGACATGGCGGAACTATAAGGGTTCCTTGTGGACTTCGGAACCCTAAAAAAGAGGATGCTAACCTGATATTTAAAAAGTTCTATAGGTCACGTTCAGGAACCGTTATCTGAACGCAATTACCAAAAAAATAAATTATCCGGGTAAAGGCAAACGTCACAATATTTCAGCGAACCGCCGTCAACCCTTCTGCGCTTTGTCAGGATTAATAACCCGTGAACGCGGCCGTACTTTTCTGATCCTCCGATTGTTTTACGCGTTATTAACCTGGCAATCCAATTACTCAAATATGAACGAGGAGGAACTCGGTTGTGTTTACTTACCGTTACGGTTATGGTTGCTGTTCATAAAATTCGGGTAGAGATTTTCATTATTGTCGTTGTACGTATGTACCTAAGGCCAACTTGCCTTGAGTTAGCTTCTTAACTCAGGTTTTGTTGTATCATGAAATTCATGAATATCATGAAATCATCTTGCTTAATTCGAGTTAGAGTCTATAGCTAACCCATAATACTTCACAGTGTTCAGATTCAAATTGGTTTCACAGCGTCATCGAATGAGATTGGTTTGAATGGTGACTGTGGTCACTTGTTCTATATACCTACTTGTTTTCTTTATATATTTTGTATGTCGTATGTTTGTTGCGAATAAATGTTTCTTCTTCTTCTTCTTCTTCATGGCGTTTTCTTGTACATTAAAACAATCTGTGAAATAAATACACATTAAATAGCAGTGAAAACAAAATCACTCAACTGCACAAAATCGAGCCCCTAAAAAACAAGCTTAACCTCTATTTACCGAATCAGTGTTAATTCATCGTGTTAGCGAATCGTTTGGGCTTTACAATGGGGTATCTCACATGCCCCGGGAAGGGTATAACATCTACTACCCGCGGCCGGCAACCAGTTTCCTTGTTACATTGCTCGTGGTGGTTACTGACCGCTGTGACGCGAGCGTCATGCCCGTGCAATGGATTAGGAAATTACGAAAACGCTCGCGGTTACGCAGGTCGCTCGTGGTACTGAAACGATGAATGCTAAAACAACTGGCAGGGGTGTGAACGCGGGGATGATTAGGCAATATCCTGCACCCTCGCCTCACCCTCCATTACGTCTTAATGCGCCGACCTCTGCTTTTCGATGGATTTTGCTATCAAGATATTGACTTTGAACACATGTGTTTTCGGTAGTTCGGGATGTATGTAATAATTTGTAATGTTTTCTAATGACTTACGAGTATTTTTGACGTGATAACGTCTTATAAATTTATGAACGCCGGCTGCGCCCACGAAAAACCATCACGCAATGTATGTCCATGCATGTAATCATGGCGATCGCGATGTATGTCCTCCGTAACGGGGCATATTCATTAACGTTTTCTTATGACGTTATCACGTAAAATTATCGTCCATAAACCAACTTTATAGACAACCGTTTTTTTTTGTAGTTTTACAGCCGTTAGTTAAAAAGTACTAAATATCTGATGAAAAATACTTGCTTTTGCCCAAGCTTAGCATTTTGCTTTCGTATCTTAAAGTCGAACCACTTTAGAAGGAGCTTAGGTAAAGGAAGATAGATACCTACGTATATATCGAAGATAGCATTAGATTACAAAGATACTTAATTTATTGATTGTTTTAGCCCTGATAAAGCAGTTCTCAAATTCACATTAACATTAAATATATATGGTAGGTAGGTGCAGTCAGGTGCGGTGGTTTTGTACTGTAATATTGTGATTGTAGCTATCAAATTCATTCGTTACATTGTTTTCTTGGTTTATTATTTTACTTGTGAACTCTTTCTCTTTATTTTATAAGCCAATTCTCTTCAACGTCGCAGTAATGAAGATAGATCACTTTGCGAAGATTTTTAATATATTTGAGATTTAATTTTAATCAGGGCAGGCAGTAGCTTGTTCGTGCTTCCATATTAAACGGATCCATCACGCCGGCTTTGCGGTGTCACCCTTTATTTGGTTAATTACACAAGCATTGTCACAGATGGAGGGTTAAACTCAACACTATGTTTTGTTTAACCTACTTAGGTTAAGAAACAACTGTTGATTTGAAATTGGAACTGTCAGATGGCCAATTGTTTTGAAACGGTTGGGCTAGATTCGTTTTCAACTTTCCAGGCTGGTTGAAAACTCGGTTCAAAATGATGGGACTGTCAACTGTCAGATCGTCAGTTCTTTTGGAACGGTTTTCAATCATTTTCAGTGTGGTTGAAAACGATACGGTACTCCTTCTCATTATAAATTCACTTATTAGTCTTGTAATACACCAGATCAGCGGGAAAAACGTGCTACATGTTTACTTACTTTCAGCTATAATTATATACTTACACCTCCTGTGAAACTTGTAGTAAAGGAAAAAAATTACACAAGGTACGTATACTTGCCTTTACTTTTTCAACACCAATTTCTTAGATTTCTAATATGCAAATGTCCTGTTTTTTGGTGTCCTTTAAAATTTAAATATGTTATTATTACGATAGGGAACATGGCTATTATTATAAGTGATATAAATGTAGATGTTTTAATAAAGTCATACTAACTGCCAGAGGCACATCGCACAGGATTACCGGCAAAGCCGAGCCTGGGTTAGCATACAGCAGGGCAAGGCGGCCGTGGTGCAAGTGACACACTTATGGGATACAATAGAATTATATACATTACAAGCGGCAGAAATTTCTAGAAAAAATATAGATAACTTGCCGTCGACCGCGGTATACTTAAGGCCGTTCCTATACCCAGCTCAACCGTCACTGTCACTCGTGCAACGAGTAAAAGAGAAAGCGCTACGCACAGAACGCCCGATTTAGTTAGTATTTAACTCGTTTTAATTTCTATAAAAATACCGTCTAAAAACATGGCATTTATAAAGCTGTCAATGTATGCATATAATATGGATTTTTTTTCTGTTATATTTAGTTTTACACTGTTTGATCTAATAAACTGGAGTAAAGGTGGATTAAAGGTCCGAGTTAGAGGTTACTTTGGAATTAAATTGTATCAAGCGAAGTGAAACGGTAACGAAAGCTGTCAATGTAAGGATGATAGAATCAAATATAACATTTGTTTTTTTTTTCATAATTTTAGAAAAGTATGATCGTACATGAGCAATTTGACGACGCTGGGTCAGGCCTTAACCCGCGTAGGTCCCTTCTTTCGCGTTCTCGCAGGATGCATTTCGGGAAATTCTCTTTTCTCTGCTCCTCTGTACTGCCCAAGGAACCTACATGCCAAGCCCAATGACAAGTGGTTAAGCCAGTACGTTGCCTGCCTGTCAGACAGTCAGCCAGTAACGGAAGAGTCTTTTATATTTTGATTGATTTCAGGACAAAAATACGAAAAACATTCTCGACAATCTTATCGAAGCGAAACTGCTACACACTTTTCACTTGCACCAAACCTAAATAGCACAGGGGTGAGTTCGACACAACAATCAAAATGTACTGGCGGTTTTAATATTGTCGACGATTTATAAGGATAAGTCGGTGAGAGTAAATATTAAATTTGTTAGCGATACTCTGAGATTAAGTGGGAGGGCGTATTGGCCTCGAGGGTGCAGAATATGTTACTCTGAATCAATTGGATTGTAAAAGTAAATAAATCATTTGGAGATTAAATAAAGGCTATTATGAATAAGTAATACGTATTTTCACACGTGAACACGTTTTTTCCAAAATTAATCCTTTCAAGACTAAGTAGAGTATACCTACTTAGTACATGTATAACTCATGAGTTTAGGTAATTTATAAATTACATTTTACTCGTAGGTACATGAATAAATGTTTTCTTTAATATTTCTATCTCATCCATACTCTAATAATAAGTCAGTAGAAGTCTTGTGGCAGTGCAATCACCAAAGCGCTGAGGCTTCTATTTAACGAAGTCCTATTCACTGGCCAGGTGCCGAGAGACTGGACAAAAAGCATCGTAGTACTCTTCCATAAGAAAGGAGATAAGACGCAATTAAAAAACTACCGCCCAATATCACTGTTGAGCCAGGTTTACAAAGTCTTCTCAAGAGTCCTCACTACGCGACTCATGCAAAGGCTCGACGAATACCAGCCAAAAGAACAGGCGGGTTTCAGGAAGAACTTCGGAACCATAGACCATATATTCACACTACGCCAAATAATACAGAAGTCAGAGGAATACAATCGGCCACTCCTTCTAGCGTATGTGGATTATGAAAAAGCGTTCGACACTGTAGAGCACTGGGCAGCGTTGCAGTCGCTAAGACGGTGTCACATTGATGACCGTTATATTCAGATCTTGAAGAATCTATATAAATCTGCGACCATGACGGCCCAGCTGAAAGAGAATACAAACTCTGTGGCATTGGCACGAGGAGTCCGCCAAGGGGATGTAATATCACCTAAACTATTTACAAATGCCATGGAAGACGTGTTCAAGACGCTGAGCTGGGATGATTTAGGAATAAAAGCCCCCTTAAATCACCTGAGATACGCAGATGACATAGTGTTGATGGCTGAATCAAAGCATGAACTCCAGTGCATGCTCACAGAATTATACCATGCGTCACTGGACATAGGGCTAAAAATGAACATGGATAAAACCAAAATTATGGCTACCATAGATATCACACAACAACCCATAGTTCTTGATAATAAGCCCCTGGAGCAAGTTGACGAGTACGTTTATCTCGGACAACGCATCAGGCTCGGTCGAGACAACATGAGGGCAGAAATCGATAGGCGGATCCAGCTGGGGTGGGCAGCCTTTGGAAAGCTGAAGAAGGATGTCTTCATGTCGAAACTACCACAGTCACTAAAGACCAAGGTCTTCAACCAGTGCGTTCTCCCAGTTATGACATATGCTTGCGAGACCTGGCCTCTAACTGAAAACCTGGTGTACCGACTTAAAGTCACTCAGCGCCACATGGAACGCGCGATGTTGGGGTTGTCCCTGCGCGATAGAGTCAGAAACGAGACAATTCGCCACCGAACAAAAGTCATAGACATAGGGTACCGCATTGGAAAACTAAAATGGGCATGGGCCGGACATATGTGGCGCCAAAAAGAGGACAGATGGAGCAGCCGTGTCCTCGCCTGGAGACCTCGCTCCAAAAGAAGCGTCGGCAGACCACCAGCACGCTGGTCCGATGACATAGTGGCGGCCAGAGGACCTCTCTGGCAAAGAGAAACTTACAACCGGGGCACTTGGAGGAAATATGGAGAGGCGTATGCTCAACGGTGGGCAAAAATGCGCTGAAGAAGAAGAAGTCTTGTGACCGTATGAACGTATGTCCGGTTTGAACTCGAGAACTACTTGGTTAGATTTCTACAAAATTTGGTATACGGGTCAATATTTAGGTTACTTTTTATATCGGAAAAACGCATATAGTTCCCGTGGCTAGTAATAGATACACCTATTATGTTTTTTTTTAATAGTGGCATTCTTTAGTCGTTCAGTATTCTGAAGTGAGGATAGATAACTACTCATTTAATGGTTTCCCGCCGCCAAAACACCCTGTTTTCTTGACTCCGGATCCTATATTAATGGCTGGCATAAATCAGAGTAAACAAGAGTTGCTAAAGGCTTAATAATGCGACCTATTTCACCATCGACGAGACAATGTCTTGCAAGGACCCTTACCACGGTGTCAGAGCCTTTATAGGTTAGTGTAAGTTTTCATGTAGGAAACTTTCTGAAGGCTGCTTTAGCGTTCTCGGTTAATTCGTATGGGGTTGGGAAAATTATAAGAGAAGAATATTTTACGTGAGCGAGGGAAAAATCCGATAGGAGCACTACTGGTGTTACGGTCGGCCATTGTGCGCGGTAAATCATCCCTACAACCTGAATTAAGTTTACTTTAAAATGCGACTGTGACGTCTAGTGTGCGTCTGTGTGATGTATTTCAGAACAAATAGGGTACGTAATTCCGTTTTAAAGTGTGAAACGCTGTTCAAGGAATAAAGGCCCTTCTAGAGTAAATTCAGCATAATCAGCAAGACCTTTATAACCTGTATAGCATACGGGATGCAAAAGCGTAGTAAGGGAGGGGATCATGGTGCAATATCTCGCACCATCCATTCTCATTAGAGGACCGCCCGCGCAGGGCTTAGCGTGACGTCACTGTCGCTCTTACTGCTGTTTAAAAGACAGGGCTACCACTTTTATCCACACAATATTATAAATGCAAAAGTATCTGTCTGTCTGTTAACTCATCACGCTTAAACCGCTGGACCGATTTAGATTAATTTGTCATGGAGATAGTTCGAGTACCGGGGAAGGATATATAGGTTATTTTTTATCCCGGAAAAACACATAGCTCCGCGGGATCGTAATCGTAGCCTCAAAATAAACAAATCTTCTGTTAAGGGTGTAATGTATCTATAATAATTTTCTACAACTACTACTACAAAACAACATTTCTATTAATATTTTACATTCATGAGTAAAAATTTAATAGTATACCTATACGATTCGTGTTTAAATTAGTGCTCCTGGTCGTGACCGTGTTTCGTGTACCCGTAGCCGCATCTCCGTTGCCGTGTTACTCGGCAACGGAGATCCGCTCCGTTTGCTCCGTGTGATTCGGCTACGTGTAATTAAGATACGTAGCTACGTGTACACGGAGATACGTATCTTATTTATACGTAGATCGGATCCAGTCGTGTTCAACAACCGAGCGGAGCGGAGCCGAAGCCGAGCGGAGCCGAAGCCGAGATTCGCGGGAACGTAGCCGAATCCAGAAACGGATACGTATCTTTGACGTGACCGTGTAGTACGGGATCTTAGCACCGCCGGTGCTAAGGCTACGTAGCTACGGTTCCGCGTGTAACACGTATATCACAAGCCCCAGTTTAAATATCACACCAAGTTTCTAGATGAATTTACAACTGCAATTTTCGAAACAGTAGGTAGGCAGGGTTACTAACCTCACCAACTGCGACAATTCAGTCGACAATCAGCTGTAGATGAGAAATATAGCCAAATAAACGTATCGACGAAGTGCGACAAAGTACCAAAAACAACGTCATGAAATATTAAGTATGTCGTAATTTACTGCAACAGTCTTGTAAATAACAGCTGTGAACAAGATACATAAACTTCGCTATGTAGAGAAAGATTTATATCATTGCAATGTCCAACAGAAATACTGAAATATCTAAAGGTTCCTACAGATGGTCGAGACTGATTTCAACTTAAAAACTTGCTTATTATTGACTTGTTAGTACCTATATAGGTACAGAAGAAATTAATTCATATGGTAGCGAATTTATTTCATAAGGCCCCGTACAACGATGTACTCACCAGACATCCAATTGTTTTAACAGTATCGATCTTACATAAACAACGCATAATAAATCCTGAAACAATGGAACAAAGCGTCGTAAGGTTCTCTCGTAAGCGTTTCAATCAAGTACAAAAAGATGTATACACTTTTCGCCCTTGCTGCGAAGGAATAAGATTCAAAAGTGGTTCGTATATTTGCACTCGACCGTATAAGGCGCGCGCACCTAAATCTCCACATATTGTGCTGTAAGAGAAACAGCCAACCCTTGGACGCCTCGTTATTGAGCTCTCACTCGGCATCTTATATCTCGCTCTCGCCAAGGCGGAACAATGCACAGCCGGGTGCGTGCCGTCTCTCTCAAGTTTCAATTTACTCGAGACGGATTTTCAGGCCTTCATAAGATCGTTTAAGGCAGTATATGCGGGGAAAACGTAGTGTTCTATTAAAATCAGTATCTAGAATACATACTTAATAAATTATGTTTGCAATGGCTACAATTCGACTCATCGAAATCCTTTGATAGAACAATATTTACGTAAGTGATGTTAAGTACCTCAAATACAAATGTTACTTAAATGCCAGAGGTTAAAATGTAGAACGACTACTTCACTACATTGACTAAGAATATTATAAACGCTACAACCCTAAGTACCTCTTGATGCTAGCGGAAACCTAATATTTTACTAATACGAGAGATTAATTGTAATACGCCTATCACGAAACTTCGGACGCTGGTTAGTGCCTTCTCTGTCCTGCTCAAATATACGTAATATCACATAAGTACTCTACTATATCTCCTTATCCTTGCTTATAGCAGCTGAACAAAAAGTTCCAATTGGAAATGTAGATACCAACACATGCTTAAAAAATCTATTAATAATGGAGTGGAACTGCCAACATCCTTAATGATGCCAACACCTGAATCATAACTTAAACTCGAATATGTTTACCAATCAATACGTATAAAGATAACCGTAATTACCTTTAGGAAAAACGTACCACTCACTAAACACCAAACCTAAAGTGTTTCATTCTACAGTCCAGCGTATACTACCGGCGTGATCCGTTAGGTAATAGCGACGACAGCCTTTTGTTCTTGTTAGAGCGTGAGTGCGCAGCCTTCTCGCTCGCTCGCAATGGCGGCGTCCGTCAACTTTACTGAAGCCTTCCGCTGAAAATGGGGCGCTTCTGCGTAACGGTTCGTGCTTTAGTCATTTTAACAGAGCTTTCTACTGATTGTAATAAAAAAGAAACGTTGTAATATTTAATCTTATCTATAACTTTTTGTTTTCTTTAGTACCTAATCGAAGAATTAATTTCCTGTGGCCGTTGACAAATAGGCCCTTAATGCTATTTAACATGAGAAATTTCCGAGTGAAAATAATTTTGTACCTAGTTAATTATCCTACAAACTTAAAACCTACCTACCTACGTATGGTTTAATTTTTGACTCAATAATATTCACTAGCTTCTGCCCGCGACTTCGCCCGCGTGGAGTTGGGACACCGCGTTCCCGGGCGAACTGTGCGTTTTCCGGGATAAAAAGTAGCCTATATCCTTTCCCGGTATTTCTAGGTACCTCTATCACCTCTATGCCAAATTTCATCTAAATCGGTCCAGCGGGTTAAGCGTAAAGAGGTAAACATTAGTATGGATGTGTCACCTAGGATTTCTGGAACACACTGAAATTATAGGACAGGACAGAATTATAAAAGTTTAACCACCTATTTGTCAAGAAAATTGAGAATGACCACAGTATAGGTGGGTGGGTACCATGAACAGACTTTCCATGCAATAAATAGTGAGATGATCTCATTATTTATATTCTGTGGTCAGAATCCAGGTTGCTAGATCTAACATTATGTTGGCAAGGTTTGAAAATTGTGTCCAATTTTTTAGGCGGCAGATGGCTACTTACGAGAGGCGTGATTTTTTAAATCGTATTTCAAAGTCTTCATTCAATAAATCGAAAGCGCTGCGCTAGTCTCCGGAGAGGCGGAGAAGTCATCATTCAGAAGTGGGTGTGAGCAGATCCTAAACCACAATGCGGTTGCAAAGTGATGTATTGTCGTTTTGATATACTTAAAGTTTAACATCCCTCTGTCCGTATGTTCTAATGTTACATCAAATTCAGAGTAATTTTGAGTAAGCTTATTTTATGTCACAGTGAATTTTCTCATGTAACCTATGTAACGAGTCAAATTGGATGGATGACTGTTTCACACTTTAAAGCTTATTAGCTATGAAATTCTAACTCTAACATTCTTAAAGAACCTGGACGTTCGAGCTTCGTTAGGGTGAAAACAGCTAAAAATTACACTGAACAGCAATGAAAACGGGTCACTTTGTATAGGATTTGCCGTACAAAGTGACCCGTTTTCATTTCTGTTGAGTGTAGTTTACCCGGATATGACACCCAGCTAAATCGTTTGTCGCACCCGTAAATCCCTAAATTGCTAATTTAGTCCAAATCGTTACAACCGTTTCCGGGATTCGTTTGTATAAATAAATATACAAGATTTGTACAAATTAAGAGGTACAAATTAACTAATTTTTCGAATTGTCGATGTGTTCACCTGTAATAGGGGCACATAGAAAACTATAATGCCTGTACAATTTAAAACTGTAACTTGTTTTTATGTGCTCTGTTGGTGTCCCGTATAAATAAATAAATAAATGTGCGTTTAAAATATAAGATTTACCTATAACGTGTAGCTAGAAAATATAGTGCGGGAAATATCTCATTTAAGTGCATAGTAGGCCCTGGGCGACCGAGCTTTGCTCGGGTGAAAATAGCTAAAACCGAGTTGTCTCAGATGAGACCTTAGCTAGATCCATTTGTCGCGCTCGTAAACCTATATATTCCAACTTTCGTCCAAATCATTTGGACCAGTTTCTGACATCGCTTGGATAAATAAATAAATATACAAGTGTTTGGAGTAAATGTGCTACAATGCAGTGACGCCTGTATGCAAGAGTTTAGTTGCGCCACCGATAGATGTCGCTGTATCATTCAAGTGAAATCCTGCATCGCGCTATCGTTGTCCACACTTAGAACGTATAAGTAGTTTTAATTATTATTTTCAAATATAGACCTTGGCAACCTACTAGCAGTTTCATTCAGTAAACCTGTAGGCGTCTTTTCGGATAGTACGGGTTTTGTACAACAAGCCTAGCGCATTAAGTATAAGATGTATAATTATTTACATAAGTAAGTAATGATTTTCTGTACTTACTGACAAAGTAAACCAGCTTCGCTGGCATAATGAGAAATCAATGTTGGATGTTCCATTTACCAGACGATGCGCGATGACAACGACTAAATCTGTATCAATCATATCTTTAATTAACCAAATGGTTTATAGTTTAGGATTATAATATAAAAGCATATCCAGCTCACACGATTTTATAACATACACTAGCCGTTTGCTCGCGAGTTCGTCCCGCGTAGACTTGCAATTTCCTCGTACTCGATGATACTACACTGGTTTAAAACTAAAAAACTGCCCGTAGAACACCCGTCCCCGTGGAAATATCGGGATAAAAAGTACCATATGTTATTCCCAAGGTCACAAACTATCTCCATACCAAATTTCATCCAAATCGGTCCAGTCCTTGCGACGTGAAGGCAGGACAAACAAAAAACAAACACATTTAAATATTAGTAAGGATTAAGATAAAAATACATAATATCTGCAGTATCAAAACGAGTCATAAATATGATACCTTGTTCATATCAGTACTTTATGATAATATGACGCATTGTGGCATTAGTAATCGTTTTGGGATAATACACGCAGATTTGTACCTACGATACAATTAATATTTCGGGCAAAATATTGCTATTCCGCATAGGTACTTATTAGTTACTAGCTTCTGCCCACGACTTCGCCCGCATGGAATTCGGTTATCGCGCTCCCGCGGGAACTATGCGCTTTTCCGGGATACAAAGTAGCCTATGAACTCTCCCGGGACCCCCGACTATCTCCATGCCAAATTTCAACTCAATCGGTCAAGAGGTAACAGACAGACAGACAAGAGTTACTTTCGCAATTATAATATTAATATTATTTAATATGGATTACTTGTGTTGGCACTGGCTGTATTTCAGGGTTGAGACGTATTAAAAAACCAGAAAATTAAAGTAAACAAAAATAATACAGGGAAAAGGTGTATCAATATGAATTGCCTTTACGGTAATACGAGTATTTGATAGATGGATGCTGCTGCGACGTTCGCTCTTCCAGAATTCAAACAGTCTGTCCCGTCATGATGATTTCGAGATCGATTTGTTCACACCGCCGGTCATTGCGATAATTTATAAGCGCACTCTTGCACGGCCGAGTGTGCGGTCCATTCACGATCATCCGTCATTGTGCTTTTGTAGCACTGTCACTAGAAACCCAAACACGCATTCTCTCCGGCGGCCGGAAAAAAAAACAATGTTTACCTTTATACTCGATATTTTTATACAAAGTGTGGTTTCATAATGAGCGTTTACAGAATAACGCCTGTCCACAATGCCGTGTGGGCTGGAATTAAAGGTGTCTGACAAATGGAAGCGGCACCGAGTGGGTACAGCTGAGGAAAGTACTGGATTTAAGAAAAATGCAATAGTGATGCAGATTTTTAATGGAGATATTACATAGTATTTTTCATTTCAACTTACTTCGTTCGAGGATACGTTAAATTATTTGTGACGCAGCTTTAAAAGACTGGTAATTTTCTCAAACTTACTTTCTTGAACGACTAGAACAAAGTTCTAAAAATTGTTAAATTAATCACGGGTTTCTACGGTCGTCTTATTCTTAATATAACGGGTTTTAATTTTAAAGACATCGCGTAAAACACGCTAGCTCTACAGAGATTAAAAATAATTTATTTGACCGTCAAAAAACGAGAACAGTGTTTATTGCGGATCGGAGAAATGTTGGCACGCTCCGCTGACTCGGATACAGGGACGCGTAACTTACCGAAATTGCTTGTCTGTCATTGAAAGCATCAATTAAAACACATATAATTGTCACTTTGCCAAGGTGTCCTGGCTGTCCAGCCACATGGTAATGAACTAATGACATTGTGTGTTATGTCTAAAAATACATGAACATTTTTATGGCATGAAACGATTGATAGTGACGAAAAATTTCAACAAAAATACCGTGTGACTATTTTGTTTTTACATATGGGTATTTTCTTCAAGCTAGCAGTGAAAATAACGATCAATCTATTTTACCTCTTTCACATTGCTTTTGAAGAAACCAAGTTTTTATTTTCGTAACATAATTTTTAATTGCGTTTTTATTTAAGCTCCATTTGTTTTTGAGTCGGATGAATCCTTTTACAGACGTATTTTGTCATCACTTCACACTATGTACAACGTAGACGTCCTTTAAAATTGGTCCATTGAACTCTTTCCAATCAGGGCCTATATTCGAAGTCTTTAATTAGGGATCTCCCTGTTCCCTATAGGATCGCTCACGCGTGGCGTGAACTTTAAGCAGCTAGATTTAAAGTTCAACTTGACACGTTACATATGAAACTACCAGCGCTTCCTGAGCGAGACTCCGCAATGAACTCAAACAGAAGGCCTTTTGCAAAGGCGTAGCTACTTACTTGTGCCGTACTAAACCGCGGCTGTTCAGCCGCTCTGGGTGGCCACACTTCATTGTGCATGTGGACTCAGCCTCGGACACTTCCGAACGGATGTCGGGACAATCAATGGACACCGCATAGAAACAGTTATGACAAATAACTAGAATAGTTTTCGAATGATTCAGATTTTTTCATGGTAAACAAAAGTAAAAGTTTGTAGTAGCTCGCAGTACGTATCTCCTCTCATCTGACTATAGTCATGGTCTGTCATAGCATGCATTTACTGGAAACAAAACAAAATGACTGCATCTTTTTCCTGAAGGTAGAAATAATGTTTGGTGTGTGTAAATGTTTTTTTTCTTATTCGTTAAAACGTACAAGCAAGTCTGTATGGTGATAGACTTGCTTCAGAAAAGATTATAGCAATATCTACATCGTTACTCTTACAAAAATTTCACATAAATATCCCATGTTACCTTAAAATTACGTGTCAAGTTTAAATTGTACTTTTGATTGATATTAACGACCCACCCACAGGAAAAGGTTTAATAGTTCAAAGCATACAAAAACGATTTTTTTTAAGTTATCACCAAACACAAACATCTGTTTGTGCTTTAAGATTATCCGGTTTGGAAAACGTTATCAGTACAATATTTATTTTCAACACCAAATCCCTGACCAAGTTGGTACAAGTCGCTCCCAGATGTTGGCCAAATTACCTCATACACGTGTCGCTTTGTTCTGGACAAACAAATGAATTCCGACAAACAAATGACGGACAAACAAGTGAACACTTTATTAACAGTCGGTCCAGCGTGGGAATCGAACGGGCGTACTATTCGCATCCAGGCCGGTACCTGACTTTGACGTTTTTGTCGCGTTGTAAAACACTTCCCAGTGTCCATTCAGAATTTTTGGAGTGTCCTTTCGCCTGAGAGGGAATTGTGGAAACTCATCTGCCACCCGCCGAGCTGTTGTTTCGACCCATAAACATCTGGAGCAGATTTGCGAAACCTTATGGCGATTTGAAATAATTTTCTATAGTTACGGGACGGGTTAAACTAAGTATACCTACTTACAGTCTAGTCTGTGCAGTGCACGATGCACGACTATGCTATTTTACTGTAATCTACTTGCTGATCTCTTGTTTTTACCACGTATGTATAAGTAAATTTCATATTTTTGTATTTTTATACCTAATACATATTCTAAGTTTTTATAGACAATATTTTTTGCCGTATGATAAAATCAAGGATTAACTTGAACATTTTTTAAATCAATGTCATTACAAGCAATTGATATTAAGTAAGTGTGAGTAAAATCGGGGATTCATTCATAAATTCCGCCTACCTGCGTATACGCAGCGTAAGTTGTAATCCGCATGAATGGCCGTCGCTTTATGAATGGTGTCCAGGGATCTTCCTGCTCAATGCCTCCTCGGTGCAATTTCACGCGTCCACGCCGTTGCATAAAACTGCATTCGATTTTTAAACACAAATGAAGAACGACTCCGTGAAATCGTACCCCGGTTCGCGGATTTCTTACATCCCTCGCGATTTAGCAGGAATAACAAATCATATGATTGAACGCCTCGCGTGAAAGAGCATAATGCCGAACATGGCTTCAATTGAGTCTATTTACCCAATAAACTGCCATTTCCAGGGAGAATTGAGGGTAATGCTCCTGTTATTATTATTTAATCTTTCTCCAAACTGAATGAAATCGTGACACATGCGTGACATGAAATTATAGTTTCAAAGTTTTATGCACTTACCTAATTTTTCCGTCGATCGATTTGATAATCGAATGAGTATCTTAGGTAACGTAATGGGTTTGTAATTGATATAAAAAATATAAGTAGCATGAGAGTTTTAACCAAGGTATTACTTGTACTTCTAACAAATAACGATAATCGTTATCAAACAATACATGTAGATAGACTTAAATCATTGTTATCAATATTGCTTATTATCTTTAAATATTGTAAATGTACTCCACAATAATATAGATTAAATCAGTATTTCTTATCAAAACAATACCTACTTATTAGCACTTAAGTCTTCATGCGAAGGTTTCTTACACGTGTATTTATACAAAACACAAACATACGCAACTAACAATATTAAGCACACCTACTCAAATAAGTAATTAAAAATAAATTGCTAATCTAAATATTCGAATATTTCAAATTAGTTCTTAATTCGGACCTCCAACGACCACAAAAAAAAACGCGTCTATGGTTCCATAGAGAGCTCGGCGACACTCTGTCTGCGCCCGCTATTCAGCCAGCTACATTCACGGTTAATTTTTGCTACTACTAATGCCTTTAGCGATACCTTGACGTGGGTCCTTCCGGCAGATACAAAAGACAACCAATTATAAGAATTACGCGTCGCTCTCCTCTAAAAGGCCCTTCACTTTGGCTTCCGAGTTTCAAAGAAACGCCTATAACAAAATATGGGATTAACGTGATATAGTTTATTTATTAATAGAAATTATCACAGAATAATGGTATACGCCCAAGCGTGACCATGTTGTAATGAGATATTTTACTGGCAAATTTTTAAACACTTTACGCGTATCTAAGCCAGATTGAATTTGTTTTTTTCAGTACTGTAAGGGCCTTGGATAGATTAATCTTTTTTTCAAGATTAATCTAATGTTGCCTCCGAAAACCGAGCACAGTAGCAACCAATACAAAAAGATGGCATTGATGGCCAGTTTGATATTCAAATTAAATTCTATAGGCAGTCATTAGCCCCTAGAGGTGAAATAGTTCTATTCAAAGTGAATTGATTAAATGATTTCATAGAACGTTCATATGTTGAGTATGGTTGAAATGCACGAGTACTTATGTGTTTTGTTGAAGGTAGGAAGGTTTCACATGATTGATGCATTAGAACGCATGCATCAATAAATGAATTAACAATCCATATTTTTCATCATCATCATCATTTCAGCCGAAAGACGTCCACTGCTGGACATAGGCCTCCCCCAAGGCTCGCCACTCAGACCGGTCCTGTGCTACTTGCTTCCACCGGTTTCCCGCGACCTTCACGAGGTCGTCGCTCCATCTTGTTGGAGGCCTACCGACAGCTCGTCTCCCGGTTCGCGGGCGCCACTCGAGAACTTTCCGGCCCCATCGGCCATCAGTCCTGCGAGCAATTGCCCCGCCCACTGCCACTTAAGGCTCGCAATTCTTCGGGCTACGTCGGTGACCCTAGTTCTACTGCGGATATCCTCATTTCTGATTCTATCACGCAGAGAAACCCCGAGCATAGCCCTCTCCATTGCCCTCTGAGTGACTTTGAGCCTTCTTATGAGGCCCATCGTAAGCGCCCACGTCTCGGAACCATAAGTCATCACTGGCAACACACACTGGTCGAAGACTTTCGACTTGAGACACTGCGGTAATTTGGACGAAAAGACACTGCGAAGCCCAGCCGAATCGGATTCGACGATTGACCTCTTTCTCGAAGTTGGACCTACCTAACTGGACTGTTTGTCCCAGGTATACATAATGGTCAACAACTTCGAGCGCAGAGCCTCCGATTATTACGGGAGTTGGCACAACATGGACATTAGACATAATTTTCGTCTTGTCCATGTTCATTTTAAGACCAACTCGATCGGAAACTCTGCTGAGGTCAGCGAGCATAATACTGAGGTCCTCCATGGTCTCAGCCATTACTACAATATCGTCGGCAAATTGAAGGTGAGAGATGTACTCGCCATTAACATTGATGCCTCGACCTTTCCAGTCCAGCACCTTGAAAGCATCCTCCAATGCAGCGGTGAACAGCTTCGGAGAGATCACGTCTCCTTGTCTGACTCCCCGCTGCAGTGGAATAGGCTTCGTGGTCTGGTCCTGTAGTCGGACGGACATGGTGGCATTTTCGTACAAACACTTCAACACTTCGATGTACCGGTAGTCAACTTGGCACCTCTGGAGAGACTGCAGCACAGCCCAAATCTCGGCTTTCTCGTAGTCCACAAATGCAAGGCAAAGGGGGAGGTTATACTCTTCGGTCTTCTGTACAACCTGCCGCAACGCATGTATGTGGATTACGGTACTATAGCCCTTTCGGAAACCGGCTTGTTCGGGAGGCTGGAATTCGTCAAACCTGCGCGCGAGACGGTTCGTAATGACTCTCGAAAACAGCTTGTAAACATGGCTCAGAAGTGAGATGGGTCTATAATTCTTCAACAAGGTGTTATCACCTTTTTTGAAGAAGAGCACCACCACACTTCTGTTCCATGCTCGCGGCGTTCTCCCTTCATGAATGACGGAATTAAACAGCGTCTGAAGGGCCTTAAGGACTGGTTTACCACCCGCCTTCAGGAGTTCGGCTGTAATTCCGTCGTCACCAGGGGCTTTGCCGTTCTTAAGCTGTTTGAGAGCCATACTAATCTCGTACAGGCTGACGTCCGGGATATCTTCGGTATAGTGTCGGGTTAATCTAGCTCTAGGGTCTTTAGCTGGATCAGCGACGGGTGTTCGGGTTGTCGTGTATAACTGTCCGTAGAACTTCTCGACTTCTCCCAACAGCTCCGGTTTGGATGAAATGATCCTGCCGTCTTCGGTCTTCAGCTTTGTCAATTGGTTTTGGCCAATAGACAGATCTTTGGCAAACACCTTCGAGCCTCTGTTACGCTCAATAGCCTTTTCAATACTGTTGGTATTGAATCGGCGTACATCACGCTTCAGAGACTTCGAGATCCGTCTATTGAGCTGCCGATAATGACAAGCGTCACCTGAAGACTGCAGAATCATTTTACGTCTCCATATTTTTAATATTATAAATTCCTTAGTAACTCTGTCTGTCTATCTGTTACTTCTTCACGCTTCAACCGACCGCTGGACCGATTTGGATGAAATTTGATATGGAGATAGTTGGAGTCCCGGGAAAGGACATATGCTACTTTTTATCCCGGAAAAGCGCATAGTTCCCGCGGGAGCGCGATGACCGAATTCCACGCGGGCGACATAGCGGGCAGAAGCTAGCGTTGTTTTATAATATTGATTGTTGAACCCTAGAAAATAATTACCTTAAAAAAACATCGTTTGTTACTAAAATTTTCTTATTGTTTGTAGGTGAGTATATGTATATTGAAAGTAAGTATATTGTGTATATTGTTAAAACGCTTTCTAAATAGGAGTGTTTCAGTAATCTAAATATATAAAACTCAAAGGTGACTGACTGACTGATATAGTGATCGATCAACGCACAGCCCAAACCACTGGACGGATCGGGCTGAAATTTGGCATGCAGGTAGATGTTATGACGTAGGCACCCGCTAAGAAAGGATTTTGCAAAATTCCCACGGGAACGGGAAAAAAAGGGATTTTTACATTTTAATGTTTAGGCGCGTACGAAGTCGCGGGAAACATCGTAGAGATCTGAAATTTGGCATGCAGGTTCCTTGGGGAGCGTAGGGGAGCACTAAGAAACGACTTCTCAAAATTCCCACGGGAACGGGAAAAAATGGTTTTTTACATTTTAAGGCGCGTACGTAGTCGCGGGGATCATCGTAGAGAGCTGAAATTTAGCATGCAGATTCCTTGGGGAGCGTAGGGGAGCACTAAGAAAGGACTTCCCGAAATTCCCACGGGAACGGGAAAAAATGGGTTTATTACATTTTAAAACCCGTACGTAGTCGCGGGGATCATCGTAGAGAGATGAAATTTGGCATGCAGATTCTTTGGGGAGCGCAGGGGAGCGCTAAGAAAGGATTTCCTGATATTCCCACGGGAACGGGAAAAATGGGATTTTTACATTTTAATGCTTAGGCGCGTACGAAGTCGCGGGAAACAGCTATCTATCTATCTAAATATATAAAAGAAGAAACTGACTGACTGACTGACTGACTGATTGACTGACTGACTGACTGACATATCAACGCAGAGCCAAAACTACTGGTCGTAGAGAGCTGAAATTTGCCATGCAGGTTCCTTGGGGAGCGAAGGGGAGCACTAAGAAAGGACTTCCCGAAATTCCCATGGGAACGGGAAAAAGTGTTTTTTTTTACATTTTAAGGCGCGTACGTAGTCGCGGGGATCATCGTAGGGAGCTGAAATTTGGCATGCAGGTACCTTGGGGAGCGTAGGGGAGCACTAAGAAAGGACTTCCCGAAATTCCTACGGGACCGGGAAAAAAATGGGTTTATTACATTTTAAGGCGCGTACGTAGTCGCGGGGATCATCGTAGAGAGATTAAATTTGGCATGCAGGTTCCTTGGGGAGCGTAGGGGAGCACTAAGAAAGGATTTCCCGATATTCCCACGGGAACGGGAAAAATGGGATTTTTACATTTTAATGTTTAGGCGCGTACGAAGTCGCGGGACACAGCTATCTAACTATCTAAATATATAAATAAAAGAAGAAACTGACTGACTGACTGACTGACTGACACATCAATGCAGAGCCGAAACTACTGGTCGTAGAAAGCCAAAATTTGGCATGCAGGTTCCTTGGGGAGCGTAGGGGAGCACTCGCGGGGATCATCGTAGAGAGATGAAATTTGGCATGCAGGTTCCTTGGAGAGCGTAGGGGAGCACTATGAAAAGATTTCCCGATATTCCCACGGGAACGGAAAAAATGGGATTTTTACATTTAAATTTTTAGGCGCGTACGAAGTCGCGGGAAACATAGTAAGGATCTGAAATTTGGCATGCTGGTTCCTTGGGGAGCGTAGGGGAGCACTAAGAAAGGACTTCCCGAAATTCCCACGGGAACGAGAAAAAATGGGATTTTTACATTTTAATGTTTAGGTCGCGGGGATCACCGTAGAGAGCTGAAGTTTGGCATGCAGGTTCCTTGGGGAGCGTAGGGGAGCACTAAGAAAGGATTTCCCGATATTCCCACGGGAACGGAAAAATTAAATTATAATCCTAGATTACAAACACTTTCAAGAAACACGTTATGCAGATTACCTACTGTTAGATTACCTGCCTATTGTCCAGTAAAAAGGAAATGATTGATGAGTTCCCTAAAACATTCTTTAAACCAGTCTGATATTACCTAAATAATGAATTTTGGCATTAAAGTATTTATTCATAAGAGATTAATGAATCCGAGAAAAAAAAAGAAAAATCTATAGGTACATATAATAAATAATAATTCTGTAGAAGTCGCGGCTGAAAATTGAAAATTAAAAGAAACTATCAAGTCAAAGGGACTATATGAACGATACTGAACACAAAATAACGATTTTTAGAAAAAAATACTGTATGTATGTATGTATGTATGTCCGGATTTAACTCGAAAACTACTGGACGGATTGAAACAAAATTTGGTATGGGGGTAGTTTATAACACTGGTCAACATATAGGCTACTTTTTATCCCGAGGAAATGCATAGTACCCGCGGGAAGGCTATTAACAAATTCCACGCGGACGAAGTCGCGGGCAGAAGCTAGTTAAGTATAAAGATATTCTCAAGATCATAAATCTAAAGTTTTTAAAGACACTTAAATATTATTAATTCTCATTACAAACATTTCAGTAAATCATAACTGAAATGTAGCTTATTATTTTAACGTGTCCTATTATTTCTAATATTTCATACTTACCTACCATTGATCTAAGTATTATAAGTAAGGATTCACAATCAGCCGGAGAAAAATGGCCCGTTAAAACGGGTGCCCGAACAACTCGGGCACCCGTTTCGCGCTCAGTAAATTTGACACTTAAGTCTTATAGTGTTAGGTTTCATTTTGTATAAAATATTTATCTTGACACATATTATACAGAGGCGTTATTAGCATATTGGAACGTATTTTCTAATGTCAATTTGCTCCATATATTTTGACATATTCTGTTAGGCACTGTTCGTCCATATGTTATTATAGGTCAATGTTACCTACTCATAATCTTCCGTACACACCCTTAGAGCTGAGAATTAACCTTACAGGAAAATAGAGCATAGACAAAAAGCTACTTATTAAATCCTAACCCTTCATTTATCAACTCTATTCATTACCTGGATCCAGGGTGCGCTCTCACCATAGAGCCATCAGCTGATAAGGATAATTAATCATCGGAACAGCGGATGACCATTAGCGGGCACTGAAATGCTGACTCACGAGCCACAGCTCAATGGACTCTCGGCCAACCGTTTATACCGATTAGCTGACATACCTACTCCATTACGGCCACCTTCACGGCGGTCGAAGCAATAATGTGTGCAATAACTCGATTTTTGCAAAAATGAAAATCCCGACTGCATACAAACTTTTGTTTTCATATATACCTATGTATTAAGTATATTTATCTATTTCTAATCCGTTCATTAATCTGTCATTTTGATACCCCACTCGATAGGCTTTGTTTGACCAAAATATTTTTTTGGAAATGTTTAGAATGCCTCCAAGAGTCAGCCTTTTTGTTTTTTGTAATTTTGATATACTTAGGTACCCAGTGGTGACCCAGTGTCATTCTCACGATTAAGACGAATTTAACGACACCTCGCAAGCTAAAATCCATCAAGCCATTTTGGCTACAAAGCGTGCCAAAGAAATATACATACATACGAAAAACATAACCCTCCTTCTGGCGCAGTCGGGTAAAAAACAATCCATTACGACCACCTAACTTCAAGCCGCTCGAAGCAAAAGAGAACGATAAAGAGATTTTTTTAATTTAGAACGAAGTAACCAATTTCATTTACATTGAATACTTAGTTACGATTATGATCCGCAGAAAACGAACTTACCTAAAAAATAACTGCAGCTGTAGTGTTCCAAGCAATAAATAGAATAGAATTGCTAGCGCCCATTCATTATTGACTCAGTATTGTCCGACTCTGAAGTTGCTGGTTTGAATACCACACCTACTTAGCAAAATATTTTCTCTATGTTTACAATTTTTTTTATTACGAATGGGCTTGCGTTCGACCCTAATCACACCTGATGGAAAGTAATGATAGGGCCTAAGGTGGAACACGCTTACCCAGAAGATGCCTATTCACTCCAGACTTGAATACACCAACTGGGAAACACAAACGCAGGGAGGGAATTCCAAAGTTTAGCAGTGCAAACAAGAAAAGATTTAGCGCATCGCTTTGTTCGACTCATGGGAAACTCGACCACATGAGGATGGAAACCCTCCCGCCGTCTAGTAGTCCGATGATAAAAAGTAGATGGTGGTATAAGATCGTGAAGTTCCTGAGCGTGTAAATATTTATATATTGTTTATAAATGTCGTTCGCAGGTATCCACTGATTAGGTTAAACTATTGAATAAAAAAATTATAATTACATATATTGAATTATTCATTGTTTCAATTTGAATTCACCACTGTGCTTTTCGGTGAAGGAAAACATCGTGAGGAAACCTGCACACATCGGCGAAGTAATTCAAGGATGTGTGTGAAGTCCCCAATCCGCACTGGGCCCGCGTGGGGACTATAGCCCAACCCTTTCATGATGAGAGGAGGCCTGTGCCCAGCAGTGGGACGCAAAAAGGCTGTAGTAGTAGGTTAAACTAACCGGATAAATTAAAGTATAAACGTATCAATAGTTCCTTCGTCACGAGCTTAGCTTGTACAGTGTGCTTATTTAGGCTATTAAATCTTTCACTTACCTTGATTTCAAATTATGCAATGAAACGGTGAAAGCCATCTCTAACGCCAGTTGCCTCGCTCTACCTACTCGTATGTTGACATCCAATGGGTACACCTGAATGACCCAGCTGTCGATAGCAGCCACGTGTGCTCAAGTATAGTATTAAAACGCAGGCTTTAAGGTAATTGTCATCAACCGCAATAAATCGAGAGTTGGTTGGTGGTCCAGTCGTATACAATCTGTGGTAGAGACGTCACTCATTAACCGACGGGTGACAGCTCATTCACAACAAACGGCGGGGCGCCATTTGTGATGCCAGCCGGAATTGCCTCTACATAGGGCAATCAATTCTTGACTTCCGGGGAAGTAATTGCGTAGAGATATTGGCAAGCGATATAAACATAAGTGTTCAACGGAGAAAGACATGCTTAGTTATTAACTAGCGTCCACCTGCGACTTCCTCTGAGTGCAATAGGTTTAAACTCCCTATTGTTAAGACTAGGTATAAGAATATGGGAATTTATAAGACGAAACCACAAGCTGCAACAGACATTCATTTATTTTCAATTATCATTTTGTATAGTCAGAAAATGAATTTACTAGCGCTTCCTACACCCATTGCTTGAGAAGAAGCGGCGCAACAAACTCAGCAGAAGGCCCTTTTTAGGGTTCCGAAGTCCACTAGGAACCCTTATAGTTTCGCCATGTCCGTCCGTCCGTCCGTCTGTCCGCACTATTGCTCGGAGATGCTTAGTTCTAGAAAGCTGTAATTTGGCATGAATATATACATATTCGTTACGCTGACAAAGTGGTGCAATAAAATTTTGAAATATATTTTTTTATAGGGTACCTCCCCTACTCGTAAAGTGGGGATGTAATTTTTTTTTCTTGCGTACCCCATGGTGCGGCATATCGTTGAATAGGTCTTAAAATAATATTGTGGGTTTGTTAAAACCATTTTTTGATTAAGTGATGCGTTTGTGAAATATTAAGCTTTAAAGTGCTATTTTTTGTTAGAGTCACGTGTCCCCCCCCCCCCCTGCCAGCTAAATGGTGGTATTTGGATGGCTGAAAAAAATCACGGTTATGGCATATATAACGTAGTTGAAAGGAAAACTATCACAGCTAAGTAGGCTGTACAAACTTACGAGTCATAGTCGACGAACTTATGAAATGATTAAAAAACCAATGATTTTTCTCGAGCGGCAGGTGCGTCGGGCGGGCACGTCATACCACAGGCTAGCTAGATGCTAGTAAGTCTTAGAAAGGTACTGTGGGCATCGTCAACTTCGGAACCCTATAATTTGCGCGTGGCCCGACACGCACTTGGCCGGTTTTTAAGATTCCACATACAGATAACGTTCCACAGTCAATTTACTGAATGAATAGTATATTTATATTGAATCACAAATAATATGTAAATTATTATATAAATACGCATCAAAATATCTCTCAAGACAATTTTTCCTTACATTAAAAATGGTTTTAAAGATACAATCTGTCAGTAATTACGTCACGTCCTGTGCATAACTCAAAAAGCGGTCAAAACTGCTCAATTATACATTCATATTTAATACTAATCTTAACACTATGGGATAAAACTAAATAGGTATTTTTTGTCTTTTCTAGGTTCTCAAACAAGACCCAGAACATATTTCATCGCATCTATTTAGATGACCGATATCGATTCAACTTTTTATGCGTGAAACGGACTACAGCTTAGAATTATTTTCATTAATAATAGATATATTATGTAATAGCTTCACATATATATTTATTTATTGTATTTACTTTTTTCTCGTACCAACCACATGGTTCTGCTTGACGCAATGGTTAACTGGTAGAGAATGCCTTATGTCATTAAATTCGCAATTTTTACTGTATTTTTTAATGTGCAATAAAGTTTAAATAAATAAGAAATGACACTGACATAATTATTAGAGCGTTAATTGCGCATGTGCATTCGAGTGGTAGCGGTAGATATAAATGCCAAGCAAAACACTTCATTTGCTATCTATATTCAGCTAGGTAGAGATCTTCTACATTTCAAAACGCTTCAATTTTTTTATTATTGTTTAAAAAGCACCACCAACACTCTCAACGCATAGTTGGCTGTCTCAGCACGCACACATGTGTTGAGAGTGTTGGTGGTGGTTTTTAAATACACTGAAGCGTTTTGAAATGTGAAGGCGTGGGACTTTAGATAGTAGAAGATCTCTACGTCACATTTAGAACAATATTCATCAGCTTAAAATCCGAGCTTTATACTCAGAATAACAAAATAGGGTTTCACCATCTGTTTCTACTTAGCACATCTATTTAAGTTGTAACAGGGACCTTCGTCAGCGTAACTTTTTAAAATGACCAAACGCAAACCGCTCACAGCCGTCGTGTATCGATTTTCTGATTTAGTCTCCCCCTGCTGATAACAAGGACAGGTAGGTACTAGTGCCGAGTCTTTGCCAAATTAATATTGTGACGAGACGGAAAATAGACTTTTTCAAAGTACAGATAAATACCTATTTACTTAATTATTTCAGAAACTTAGCTGCATGCGGGTTATTTTAGACGTCAGTTTTGAATTTACCTATTGCTGACAAAAACTTCTGAAGACCATTAATATTTTGAAATATGCGTCATAATTTCCAAACCTACGGAGTTCTGCTTAAAACAGAACTCTTAATTCTTAATTCACTTTATTTTTCTTTACTTACTGTGTTTCATTAACTTAAGCGTGCTTAAGCTAACTGATACAATGCGCTCAGTCCCAATCATTCCTTCAGTAACAAATCGAGTCTTTATTGTAAATTTTGAATAAAGAATCCCTTATATTTCTCATTCACTGTTAATATAATAACAACAATAAAACCAATAAAAAGCTTAATAAAATAAAGTGTAGCATTAATACAAAAGATCGGCCCATACAGTCTCCAGATTGGCCGGCGATTTATCGTGCGGAAATGCCGTTACTAGGTAATATTTCCGCCCCGCACTATTCATTTTCCCTTTTTTACGGAAAAAAAGGGCGCGAGACGTCTTAATCGAACGCCCCGTCCAAACCCGCGTACTCACTGAAATAGAACGACACAGGCAACCGAATTGCACCCTCAAAATGCACAGATTGTTCTAACGTTTTGCCAATTTTGAATGGAATATTCTTAGGCTGTGGCCGAAATGCCACAGTTTGAACGGAGCGAGGATAACCGTCGTCACCGCGGGAGATTGTCAGGGGTGTTTTACTAACTTTGGCCTTAGTTGCTTGTCTTGTAGATTTATTTAGATAAATTGTTTGGATTCACGATCGAATCGGGTGCCAACGGTTTAATCATAAAAAGTGCTATTAAAATAGCAAGTAAGTAGGATACAAATTACGAAAATATTATTTTTAAGAGTTTCGTAGGTATTTGTTTGGTTTTATACTGTTAGTTCTGTACTGTAAGCAATCATATGGAGAGCTAAACCGGAAGAATGGAAGGAACTTTGAAAAAATGTTTTTCGAAATAGGTAATTTTTACTCCTGCTTTTTTTATGACAATGGTATAGGCAAACGAGCGCACAGCCCACACCTGATGGTAAGTGGTCACTGCTTATGCAAAATTGGTAAAAACCCATTGAGTTAATTTTAATACACTGTTGAACAAATATAATTACTGATCTATAATTTATCTTGTCCCAAAATTAATAAGTCAACGGCTACAAGACGACCCTACGAAATCGCGGCACTCGGGCCTCGCTCAGCCCCAATCGCTCGTTCGCGATGATATATGCGGGGCATTTCCTGACACCGGCCAGTGACTACTTGATTTAGCGGAAAGCCAGATAAAACCTAATGCGCACAACAAAAAATATATCACAATACCCGCGCCATAAATATGACGGCCTGTCGTAAACCTTTATGTCTGTGCGTTGTCGCTGGCACGTGAAAAATGGGAGTCGCGATACAAATAGAAAAACTAAACGTTTACCCGAGGAACCAACGAGAGACGCTGATCGTAGGGCGTACGCGAAATATTCACTTACAAATAGGTACGTACTTTACCTGGTAGCAAAGAACATGGTACCTACTTACTACTAGATTTTATCATTCGGATAAACTTCTAATTTCTAAAATTAGTGCAGCTCTAAAATAACTCGAAATTATGTAGGTACTTACCTACCTATAAAACATAAAAAGCTATTCGTTTTTATTACACTCCTTGCACCTTGAAATTGACAAAGTAGCATTGAGTATCAAAAAAAATTTGGAATTAAAGAAGCTTACAGTTCTGAGATCTCACAGAGACCTGTTTTGACACTTATTGAAAAAACGCCGTAGCAAAATTAGTCCATTGCAAACTGGCAATCCTTCTTTGATCAAATGGCCTCCGTGCGTGATCACTTCCCGTGGGGGAGGTAAATTTATTCAAACATCCACTAATCCGTTAAAGTCCTTAACGATGTGACGACAGCAAATGAAAACGTCTGATCGGCGGGATTATTAATATTCGTTTGGTTCGCGATGTGTTTATTAACCTTTCCACCACCACGGTCTACCACAGCCGTCAAAACTCACAGAGGAAAACATGCTATAGTTTGTTAGTGTATAGTTCAAATTGGAGCAGCGTTTGTTATTGGCATGGCGGTTAAAAGGTCGAAGGGCGCGGCCGCAAAATGGGCTTGCCGCGTGGCGGTGAGCCCTAACGATGTTCTCCAGATCCTAGTCTATTATACAGACTATTTCTGACTTTGATTTACTTAATGGATTAGTGAAAGCCCTATTGAACATACAAGTTTAATTTCACACGGTTAATTTCACCGTTTCGATCCGCGAAGACTGGAAAACCTTTAAAATCTAGACTGATTTACGCGCTAAGTTTAGCTTTATGGAAGCTCTTCAATTTTCCAATGGCCACGTCTTAATATATCTGGATGTTAACTATATTTTACCAGTAAAAAATCATCGCTTTTTCCAAAATAAAAGTACTTTCAGGTGGCAAAAGTGCTTATTCTTCTGATCGACGCGTTATCGTCGTTTCGAGTCGACTGCGCGCTGACCGCCGATACGCCGGCCGTTCATCATACAGATATTGCACATCAACAATATTGTGTTTCATATGCTCACTCATGACCATCCAAACATACACCCTATCAAGAGGGAAGAGAATTGGAAATGGGATTGCGGCCGCGACAAAAATCAATACACCCCGCAATCACGAGTCCGACTGCGAACAAACTATCGACTTCCTTGCTTCCGTTACAGCGAAGGAAAATGAGCTTTCACACGTTAGGAAACTGCGTAGAGAATCCGTTGCACTACGGAATGGAATCCGTACATTCTGCTAATGATATTTCATGTCTAGGTCGCTATTAAAGGACAACGTCATAACCACTTATTAAAGAGATGCGCACCATTACCGATAAAGATAAGTAAGTAATGGAATCGTCTGCTCAGCACTACTCAGGTACCATTTCACAGCTTTTAGATTCCGTGTTAAATGCGTTTTTGTGGATGCAAATCGGTGGAAATGGAAGAAAATCGCAATTTCAAAAATTATGAAAGTACGTTTTTTCATTTGTGAAGATAGCAAATTTCATCTACTTTTTTTACCTATGCACAACGCAATAGGTACGAGTACATGCAAAATGTTACCATTCCATGTTCACTGCTACATAATAGACAAAATTATTTAATTTTTCTTTCAGATTTATTGAAACTTTGATGGACAATTTTCCCAGGAACACCGTCTTTATATTTGAAGAATGCTTGAATATATCCTTAAGCCTTAAGTAGCATTCACTTGAATAGCCATGTATTACACACAAGCAATGAGTAAACGCGAACAAAAACAAACTACCTATCCCACGTGTGTCAGCCACCGTCAGTCCCGAAAGGCATATTTTGCTCGCTAATCGGCTTACTCTAACATTCGACTATTGGGCCTTTTACCACCGCACAATCGGAGGCGTTTCGAGAATTTATCGAAATTATTTCACAGTTTGTTTGCCCATTGTGACTACCGACGACTCGAGCCTTTGTGCAGTGTTATTATTTATTTAATAACGACGACATCGCATTGTGGAAGGCGTTTTCAATCGACGCGCGGAGGCGTTAGATTAGCTCTTTGTGAGGCAGGGGAACCCGACGGAACACACAGTAGATAAACAAACGTTTTGGCTGAATTGCCATTTTTTTCATACGTAACACACGTTTAAGAAATACTGCAGAAAATAGATTTCCTGATTGATTGTGGCCGTAATTGCAAGTTGGTCTATATCTATATAGATAAGAAAATATCAATTATCTTTGCAAACAAACATAGAAAAACGAATGATGAGTCGTTTTCCTTGAGTAGGTGAGGGCTTTGATTAGCTTCTACGAATGCTTCTTTCTTGAAGCTACCGGTGAACATTCATGTGTAAACACTACGTGGCGCCGGTGATAGAGCGAGCCCGGGAAAAGCTTATACATTTACATTACCTACTTTACACTACTACTACAGCCTATTTTTGTGTCCCACTGCTGGGCACATGCCTCCTCTCATCACGAGAGGGTTACGGCTATAGTCCCCACGCGGGCCCAGTGCGGATTGGGGACTTCACGCACATCTTTGAATTACTACCGATGAGCACAGTGGTTGATTCAAATTGTTCTACTTTACACGCTGACTTCGAATTAATAATACAAAAGAGTTGATTCTTGGCCAGTTAATGATAAAATAGTGAATAACATTACCTTTTCTTTTTTGCTAAAATTACCTTTTTCTAAAAGTAGCCTAATTATTGTTAAATGTGATTAATTAAATCATCTGAATAATTTGAAGTCACGTGTAAAGTTTAATCTTCATGTATTAGGTTGCAGTAATCTTATGCTACATTCGTATGGCGTCTCCGCTGAAAATGATACCTATTTAATAAAAGAGAATATGAATGTACCTATATCAAAATTTCATCAAAGTTATTCCATTTCTTTTGACGTGAAGGAACGACACACAAACACACGAACACCTTTCACATTTATAATATTAGTATGGATATATCACTTCCCATCAAGTAGAACATAGTAGGACTCTAAGGTTCCCAAAATAGCCTATCCAAAAAGGCTTTGGACTTGGTCTTCATTAATTTAGTCTTTACCATGCGTACCTACCTACATTCACCAATAAGATATATTCTCGGATTTTGTAGTTTAATTTTCGGTTTTGTATTCATTCCCATTGCAATTCAAAACTACATCGTTCATCGCCCAACACCTTGAAAATTGGGGGTAGCGTCAGGTGGTAGTGGTAGTGCTATGGCTGAGCGATTGGTCTATATAGCTTTACTAGCTATGAATGAAATAGAAAGGATTTTATATATACCTACTTGTTTTATTATTTTTTAAGAGGGGCCTACGTACAACCGCTCGTATCTAAAGCGAGCTTCAGACTACTCTCTAATGACAGACTAGAACTGCTTTCTTTTCAATTTTTAAAATGATCAGCAGTTCTAGAACGTTTTACAAAACTACAGCAGCCCTAAAGATTTCGTATAGCTAGGGCTATACCAATTCTGCAGTACCTACATGATGCGACTTTATGGAATGCGTGAAGAAAATAATACTGAGTCATGTTCTAGGTAACCTGTGGCTGTGGCGTAGATAACCGTCTTATAGCTAAATAGAACAGGTGAGAGGACTTATCGCCTATTGGCGGCGTAATCGGGTCGCCAGCTATCGCAGCAGCTCGATTAGATAAAGGAGGCAAATGTTTAACTAGTAAACAATAGTGCAGTGGTATTGCCAACTACAAGGGACCGTGCCTACGGTTAAGTTTGTAAAAAAATATTATGGATAAATGTAATGGTCATCAGCCTAAGCCTATAGAATGAATTGAACGGTTGTAAAATATGTTGTAGAAATTAATAAATTAAATAAGTTCTCATTTTATTTCAAACTAGCTTTTCCCCGCAACTTCATATGCGCAGAAATATTAAAATGAATAATCCCGTTTTTTTCCGTTCATGAGGAAATTTCTGGACTCCCCTACGTTCCCTAAGGAACCTGCATGCCAAAATTCAACTCTCTACGGTCAGTAGTTTCGGCTCAACGTTGATTGATCAGTCAGTCAGTCAGTTTCTTGTTATATATATATATATACTAGCTGACCCCGCGGACTTCGTACCGCCTTAAACCTCACGGAGCCCGAGACCTTTCCAACGAATGCAAAACCGTGGAAATCGGTTCGTGCGTTCTGGAGTTATAGCGTCAGGGAGGAAAACCCGACTTATTTTTATATAGTAGATTGGTTGCCGAAAATACACCTGGAGTACGCCATCGCTCAATTTTCAATTAGCCTCAAAATCAAAATGGAAATTTGGTCTATATCTCAAATTAACGACGAATCAGATCTAGACGCATCCGTAGTGTGACTAAAGAATGATTCCTGTGTTTGTTGTTACTCTACACAGCTGCGTACTGGACAATCTAACTTTTATGAAACTGGGTAGATATTGTTGTTTTTTTAAGAAATATCTATTTAAAAATATCGAGGTCAAGTCAGTCAGCTGTCGACATGTCAGCTATCATTTCATACAGAAACGTGATTTTCTCTACAGTGGGGCCATATTTAACGAGCGTTAACTTACTGAAGCAACCCAGACTGTCTGTAAAAATCTCGTGACCGTATGTATAAGGGTAGGTTGATTCAAACCGTCCTTTAACTAAACAGCGCTCGCTAAGTAGTTTACTATGGGATAAAATGACGTTTCTGTATGGAATGACAGCTCGGCGGCCATATTTAACGCCCATGAGTCCGTCAACTGTGCTTGAATCAACCAACCTAAGTATGCATGTCCGGTTTGAACTCGAGAACTAATTTCTTACTGTTCGGATTGCCACAAAATTTGGGATGGGAGTAGATTATAGAAAAAAGGCATACCTAGTCCCCGCGGGAACAGCCTAACCATATGAATACTTCTTTATAACTCATAACGTTTATTTTCACAGACTGGTAAAAGCACACAAGGAAAATGAAAAACAAATATCCTCTTCTATGTTGCAGATCGAAGAGGAGTCCTACTCCAGTAACTACGTGACGAGAACAAAATACTTAGTCACAAAATAGCCGATTGACTTTCTGAAAAAATCTCTAAGCCTGGGTTGCATCAAGTAACTTGCCGAACTCATCATTGTTGAGAACCATAATTTTGTCGTAGCAAATGGAAAGAAGTGGTCTCTGCCTACCCCTATGGGAAAAAGGCGTGATATTATGTATGTATGTATGTATGTATAATTTTGTCCATAGTCAAAACCTCGGCGGACATATTTAACGATTCAACTTTTTAGATGCAACCATAAGCTCAGTATGTCATTTCTGTTCTTTTGTTCTTCATCACATCACATCATCATTGAACTCAATCAGTCTTGTGGGAACTAAACAATAACCATCGTCGGCCTAACTACACGATGAATAAGTTTTTTCAAAAATTATTTTTTTGGGACATGCTTTTATTGCTGACTGTACTTTTCTTTGTAAATCCTTCATCTACCCTTCAAGACGAATCAAACGAGCCCAAACTCGATGGGGTTATGTGGTTTTATTACGAAGTTCCTATGGCCACCTTCCAGGTCCATCATCAGATCAGCTCCACGTCATCATAATATTGCATTGTCACGCGATTTACATATTCATGAAAATTTTCAGCTCAAGCCGAAACCGGAAAGTGGGTCAAATTTAACTTGCAAGATTCCATTATAGACATTGGGAAAGGTGAAAATAAAATAAAAGCTTGTAAAAAGGCTTTGGGCCGCTTCATTTTTCTTCTCCGCAGTGAAATAGAGGGTGGAAAAAAATGCCAAAATATTTTTAGATTAATTTATTATTTCTCTGATAATAATTTATATGTACTACATATACATATACGTAACACAAGTCTAAGCTGTTTCGTACTTCACACTGGGTTTCAGTTACAATACAACAAGTTTTCTGTTGTGATTCGCATACAGATAGCTCGGCAGTAACAGTAATGTTGTTCCGAGATAAGATAGCCATGATGCAGACTAGGTACTAACTGATAGGGATTATTTGCGTTACTCAATACATTTTCTGCTATATACAAAATATATACAATTTAAATCTAACTCCTAAACTATATAAAAAATCATGTAGTTACATAAAATACGTAAGTTTCTGGAATATAAATAATTATTCACTATACACGACTATAATACTGAACCTTAAAAACTAAATATTGCATTCTGATAAAATCTGGTCAATTCTCATAATATTAATGTTCTAATACTTGAAGGCTTTATACACAAATTTACACGCTTCTAATTAAGTTGGAATGTACGCAATCACTAGGAAAGGCCTATTACGAAGAGCTACATTTGCCAATATTACCTTGATACAAAGAATCGCCGAAATTTAGTCGACCGACTAAAGACTTTAGATTACCTAAATAGGAACTCCAGATACCTTAATCCCTTATAGTACTTAGGTCTTAATTTACTATTCGAGTTTACTAAATAATTTAACGCGTTCCAAATAATTTAGAAACCGTTCTTGACTTTACCGCCGTGCTGGCTTGACCTTAGATGAAACCGTCCGTTTCACTACAGCTGAAAAAATACAGTGACCGTTTCTCAGAAATCTCAGATGACTATACAAGTTGGTCGGTTGCGCACAGGCATGGCGGTGACTAGGAAACACTGTATCAACTCTGTTTGGTGGGTTGTTTCACCACCAACAAGGCGCTGGCTGCGGCCCATGCGCCGAAGTCGGCGGCTGGTGGTGCAGCGGTTGGTAAGGAGGCAACGACATTCCCAGCGGCGGCAAACCCTCCGGCTTGCTCAAGCAAGGCCTTCCGTCCTTCACCAGAACTGGTACAGCTACCCTACGTGGCGAACTCAAGCCCCCCACGTTCAAATCGTGCACTCCTTTCTCCTGCACAGCTCGCTTCGTCTTGTACCTGTGGTTCTGGAACCAGATCTTCACCTGAGTAGGCGTCAAACGGATCAAACTAGCCAAGTGCTCGCGTTCTGGGGCAGAAAGGTACCGTTGCTGACGAAACCGCCTCTCCAACTCGTAGGTTTGGGCTTTCGAGAAAAGAACGCGTCGTTTACGCTTCTTGTGGACTAAACTCGGGTCGGTATTGTTGTTGATCTGGTCGTGGTCGTCGTCGTCGTTGTCGTCGGGATCGTTGTCGACATCGTCGTCGCGCGGGTCGATCGGCGGCGACGAAGCTGAAACACCGACGTAAGATAACTCCGAAGCGCGCGATGTGCTATCCGGACTGGCTTGCTGGCCAAGACCACCTGCGGACAAAGGAAAAAATTGGTTAAAAAAACACAAGTTTAAAGCTAAGCTAAACTAATAATAATACAATTATCGTTGTAACACAAATCTCCACTTAATCTGAGGGATACGCTCTATTTAACTCAAACTACGCTCCCATCAACAAATAGAGAGATGTGAAAAATCAAGGCTCATATTGCATTGTTTGTCACCCCTCCGTTTACACGGGGTGGGGGTTGGGCGTGACCGCGCCCTCCCAGCCCCCGGCAGCTGCTATATTCAATGATCAAGAGCCTTATGAGGATATTTTGGCATTTTTCTATGTAGGTAGGTATATGTGCCTCGGATATATCAAAGCCTACATATACGTTTAGTTAAGCTGCAAACAACTAATAAGTATGGTACGCGGCGTAGCCGTTGACAAAAAGTCGATGCTACTTAATCCGCACGCAATATCAGTATGTGTCGTTCTCTACGTTAATATCAGTTGTACGACAAAATTTTCCTTAGTTGGCAACTGTAATCTTATCGACGTATCGAGATGTGAATCTCGAGACTACGTGACAATTTTACCTTCAACTTCACTGCTGGTACCAGTCATTCATCGGGGAAGGCCCACAGACAATGAAGCACAATAAAAGCTATAACTGTCACGGAATAAAGAACAAATAGCGTCCCTAACAGCCGCAAACACGGTGTAATTGATAGGCGACAGCTGCCGCAGGAGTCAGTCGATTGGTGACAAATTCGCCGCACCCTCTCCGATAGGGCGTGACCCTTGTGTGAATATTCCTATTTAACGAGGGTTTTGATTTCATATTGACACGCAGCGTTTGGTGAATTTGAGAAAGTCTAAAAGTTAAATAACTTCAAACAATAGGCCTAAAACAAAACAATGAACTATGTTTTATGGTTTTTGAATAGTGAACGAATCAGCTGAAAATCTAATACTAAAATGTTGTCATCACTAAAAAAAACAGAGAAAGTCCCGTTGTTGCACAGGCAATCGAAACGCCAAAAGTGTATGATAGCGATAAAAATAATTAATGACAACAGCAGATTAGTGCGAAGGCACTCCAATGGAGGAGCATTTGAAAAAATAATCTCGGCCTCTCGAACGCAACTACCGAATACTATTTTCGAGTGGCCCATCCACGGATAATTCGATGACATACTCGTGAATGTCAAATTTAAAGATATGCAAGTTTTTATGGGCGTATTTATCTTTACTTTCAAGAATTACATAAATTAAATCACTAGATGGCACAGGAAGATCTACGCTGGCAACTTCAATTTGCACCAGTACGGTACCTAGTAGTTAGCGTCGTATTTTTTTTATTCTCTATTACTCATATCACTTTATCAGAACGAAATAAGTATCTTATGTTTAGTAAACTTCTCTTTTGGTTACTAGACGAAATGAAATAGCACCGTATTTAATTATGTAAGGTACTTTTAACGCATGTACTTATTTCTTAAAATAAACTAAGCATTTAAAATTGGGTATGTATTTGTTGCAGCAGCCTAGTGATATTTATCATCGAATTTATCTCCGGATAACAAGTTGCTATTGTGATGTTGATCTAACGAGTGATAAACATGTGTCAAATGAATACTTTACCAGCCACACGAAAGGAAAATATAACATTACTCATGTGATTGAATAATTGTAAAAAAAATGCTTTCTGTTAGCGTTCAATAATATTCTACTCTCTTCACAATCTTATATTTTGGAAACTATTAAAAAAAGCTTTGAACGGAGTTTTTCTTTTCAATTAGGTACCAAATTTTCACAGGCATTTAAAACATTCCAAATTCTTAGTTTACTTTCACAACATATATGTAAATATTGATTGACAGTGGAAACAAAGTTGTCTACACTGCCATATGTATGTATGGGTACTAATTACACTTTTGTAAGTACCTAATGACTTTCCCATTCAACGCATCACAATTTTTAGACACAATTATATGAATCTAAGTAAGTATACCTTTTTAAATAGTTAGTCAAGTCTTCTAAAGTGTAAACATGAAAGTATTTTATTAGCCTAATACCTTTATAATGTCTACTCAATAATTTGTTTAACTAAGCACTCATGTGCTGAAGTCGATTTACCGTCGCTTCACTTACAAGCACTCTCAGGCACTCGCTAGCACTTTCATCTACCCAATGGCACTTCATAAAAGCCCATCAAGCACTCTAAGTATAGGTAGCTATTCATTTGATTGAAATCAAAAGAAAAAATTTCATATCTATTTTCGTTTTAGAATTTAAGCGCACCGTTTTGTATCGCCACGATGTACTTACAAGTAAGTATGCAGAAATAATCTAGCAAGAAAATGTGAATTAACGCTATGACAGGCTTTCAGTCTTGTATTTTTTTTTTTCATTTCAGGATACGCGCCTTTCGATAGAAACCGCGATAGCGCAGCCGCCGCGCGAGCCAATGTTCGAGCGCGGAAAGGTAGAGGTACCTAAGTTTACGAGCCTGATTGACCTTATTTGATATCACAACTTAAACTGAAGTTTTAAGCTTCTGATGATACGGATGTCACCACAAGTAAGGTAGCTTACGCAAGTTCCTACGAGTTCTCTCTAAATCCATACTAAACTAACATTATAAATGTGAAAGTACCACTGTCTTTCTGTCTGTTATTTCTTCACGCTTAAACTGCTGGATCGATTTAAATGAGATTTAGTATGGCGATAACTGGAAAACCGGGGCCTTCCCCGGTAAAGTAGCCTATGTCCTTACATAGGCTACTTTTTATCCCGAAAAAGAGCGGAGTTCCCGCAAATTGCAATACTTAACCGAATTTCGCGGGCAAAAGCTATATAATTGATAATATTCGGCTGTAAAACAACGTTGCGTTACTCACCAGTGCTGTCATGGTGGTCCAACGACAGCCAAGGCTGGTGGTGCCGCAGCAACTCGTGAGGGTAGTGGTGGGGGTGGGGGTAGGGGGGTAACTCGGCGCAGCTGGGCGCTGGCTCCAGCCCTTTACCCTCGTTCAGGCCCAGGATATCGGAGATCTGGAAACCAGGCCTCTGACCGGGCATTTTCATGCTGTCCAGCAATCTGTGGAAGATATGCATAAATAAGCATCTTGGGACATTTCACAAAAATTAAAACTAAGCAAAGTTTTTACTATAGACGCTAGAAGAAAATATAAATCTAATATATAAAATTCTCGTGTCACAGTGTTTGTAACCAAACTCCTTCGAAACGGCTCGACCGATTCTTATGAAATTTGGTGTGTATGTTCAGTAGGTCCGAGAATACGACGGAAGCTATTTTTCATACCCCTATAGCAAAACAACGTTTGCGGGGTCAGCTAGTAGATACTTACTCGTATATAGATAAATAGAAATACATCTGTAACATTTGTGCTCGCCACACAAAGTCGAAAAAAATAACGCGGTATTCTAACCCGCCACCTTCGAACAGTAGGTAGGGTCCAATAATAATTGTAACCGTGTATTAAAGTTCAATAATATTTCAGTCTTAGGGTCACTATCGACTGAGCACATCCGGTCGTAAAGTAGGTATTTATGTTATGACCCTAATTGAATAACAAAATTGCACAACTACATCTACAGCCATGACTGGGCTTTGAGTCCTAAGCTAGGAAGGCCTGTTCAGGTATTTTGTCAAATTCGTTTTTTTTTTGTTTAAACTAATTAGCGATTGACTACCGATAATTGAACCACGAAGAATTCAGTGTGAACTATTCGTGAATAGCTCTTTTTCCAAATTAAAATGTTCCTTATTGTATTTTATGTTATGTAAAACAAAAACGTCTAAGAGAATTGCTACAATTTTGATATTGTTAAGTGGTTGTGGTTTACATAAAGTAAATTTGCAGGCATGGATCACTTAATTACAAAATCACCTCAAATAAGTTCATTATTTTTCCCCAAAAGGTGCATAAGTAAATAAAATTGTACTTAGGTATCTACTTGAAACGTAAAACATATGCACAATTTAGTTCGCTCTTTTAAAAGATATAAACGCGCGAGTCGTAGCAAGTCGTAGCTCATTAAAATCTTTAAAAAAATGTACACAGATCTATACTATATGTACCTATACATTATTGAACTATAATAACATATGGATGAACAGTGCCTAACAGAATATGTCAAAATATATGGAGCAAACTGACATTATAAAATACGTTCCAATATGCTAATAACGCCTCTTTATAATATGATAAATATTTAATACAAAAGTAAACCTAACACTATAAGACTTAAGTGTCAAATGTACCGAGCGCCAAACGCCAAAATGGCCCGTCAAAACGGGTGCCCAACTTGTTCAGTCGGGCACCGTTTTGACGGACCATTTTTCTTCGGCTGATTGTGAATCCTAATAGATCAATGGTATACCTACATGTAAACACGGCAACGTGCTCTAACTGTTCTTCCACGAGTCTCTGAAATAACACTGTTAAATAAACCTAACCACTCGTATTCATGGGCGCATTCAAAACCGACCCACAAAAGATCTACCAATATTCTGAAGAGGACACGGCTGATTGAAAGGTAACATAAGGACATTCCTTTTAATCGAAACGTTTTGTAGCACCTCTTGAGAACGTGACCTCCATAAAGGAACTAGTCCATAGAACGCCGCGCCGTCTCGGTATGAGTTCTACCACTTAAGTATTTACCTACTAAAGGACTATTTATTTAAAGCTCCTATTATAGCCCTTGTGACAATCGCTTCGTTTGCAATGTCAACAGAATTTATTTAGCGTGACGCGGTTTCACAGAATATTGGAACGGCTTACGGATGTGGTCCTTTCCTTTCTGTGAGTACAAAAAAGCATGATTTTCATTGATTGATTGATGTTTTCGTTATAACCAATTACATATAACTTATCTGAGATATGCATGCTTTTGCAATATTTTTGAAGTGATAATGTCTTATAAATCGATGAACGCCGGCTGCGCGCACGAAAAATCATGACGCAATAGTAACGTTACTGTGCAAGCGAGAGCGCGGAACAAGCGATAGAGAGGCACGATCGGCCTAAGCGTGACGTTATCACGTAAAATTATCGTCCATAAACTGACTTTATAGACAACCAATATTTTTATACATAACAAAAGATTTACCAATAAACCTAGTATATTTATGCTTCCTATTTTAATCAAATTTTAGAGTTTGTTTAGGTTGGTTGATAATCAATCATAAACAAACTCTACTCTTTGGACTTTTTTTTGGGTGGACTGTACTTACATAATACCTACCTTCATACACATAAATATAGTAGCTTGCCCGTATTCGCTCGACGGTGGGTCGGTAGGTACAACATAATTATTCATCTTGTGCAATTGGAGAATTGGAAAGTAGCAGATTTTGTATCAGTAGGTACAACATCAAAACTGTTGACTCCCCAGAAGATTGTATTAATAACATTAATAAGAAACCGTCGTCCCGTACGTGACCCAATGAATGGCCGCGACGGGACCAGCGGCAGGTTGTGAACAGGCCTAATGTCGAGGTGTAAACTGTCACACGGTTCGAGACTTTAGTCTATGCCGACGCACTTAATTCAGGATGAAATAGTTGGTAAAAAAAATTAGGAATGTTTAGTTGGCAAAATATAAAAGCAAGTTTGATTATAAGAATGATGTTACATCGTGATGAATAAATATAAAGCTGGGTTTTTTTTTTTTTCAAATAGTCTCTGTCTATAGAATCATAGTTTTTCCAAGTTTTTGATAGCGTCGCTAAAGTTGAACAACAACAGATGTAGGTATTTTATTTTCTTTCATACATGCTACAAAGAAATTACGCCAATGAGAATACTGAATAAGTAATAGAAAACCGTTTAAGAATCTCAACTTTCATTTTACGAAACGAAAAAAAAAGCGCTTAGAATCCTATCTTGCAAAAGTTTATTAACTAGCCGTTAAGTTTCTTCGAGTTCATTAAACCAAAACAGGTAATTAATAATTGGATATTGAGTCACCTGACTGACCAACGAAATCACAAATTATCATGTTGACATGATAGGTCATGAAAATTTTTGCATTCCACTTAAGTAGCAAAGGACTTTCTCGGTTCCTCACCCAGGAAAGGCAGAACGGAAGGCGGCCGGGTAGAGCGCCGGCAGGAAAGCCGGGCCCCACGGCGGCAGCAAGATAGGGCTCCACGCCAGCAGCGACGCCGGCGGCAGCAGCGGCGGCGACTCGCCCTCCTCGCACTTCATCCCGGGGGAACCCGCCTTGGGAATAATGGTGGCGCCTTCACTAACACTCGCGCGACACGTGCTGCGCCCTCCGACGCTGCAGCGACACTGAACAACCCTCGAGTGGCCCTCGGGGTGAACAACACCCCCGCTCGACAGCCTACTCAGCCTCGAGGGTGCTCTACTGACCCCCACCAATCACAACCCGCGCTCAAATAGGCGGGGCGCGCGCCGACCAATCCCAACTCAAACCTAAAGCCTCCCCAGCAAAAAAACCTGGAGTATACTCTAAGAGCTTTCGACGTAGCGTTATGTTATGTCGCTTTTTGTAATGAGTGCGCGCGTTAAGCCCATTGTTGAGGCCGGTTCGTTATGGACGCTATAAATGCCCCGAATAACGATTTTCATTTAGAGTGTTCCTATTAAGTCCATGTAAGCCCATGTTTTTAGAGTTTTTGCTGCACATCGCTTGCTCTACGATTTGCGGGCGCTATTGTTGACACTTAAAACGTTTTCAATATCAGTATTTTGTCATTTACAAGTAATAAAAACATTGTAATTGTCTCTTTTAGCATTATTCAACTCAGTTCAGAACCAGCTTTATGAAGAAAGTTTGATATTTTTGGTAAAATGATTATTTGTCTCACTAGGCGTACCTACATTTTAAACTGTTTGAATTTGTTTACCTACATAGACAAAGAGAATTTGTAAGCTGTACCTAAGGCATTTTTACAAAGCCATTATAGAATACGAGTAGGTACCTGAATACCAAGAGCAATAGACTAAAATCGAAACAGATGGTGCGGTACAATATGGTCCTTCTTACCATTCCTATTGTAATTAGCACTTAACATTTTTTTTATCGACTTGAGACTGGCCGCATCGACGCACATGTGCAAGCCCTTAGCCGCCCGATGAAACAATAGACAATTATCATAGTTCCAGGAACAGACAAAAAAAAAGTAATTACTTAATAACTTGCACATGTGCGCAGCCCGTCGTCAAAAGCTCTTGAACCTTGCAAGTGTTAGAAAACACTCAAGTAGAGTAGGTAATTGTATTTTTAAGAGCGTACGTGATATAACCATTTGGAGTGACATAGACTAAGATTATATTTTATAATCTATTCGCCGCGATAGTGTGAATGTGAACAGTAAAAAAAACGATATGTTTTTGCAATTCAAAAGTAGGAAATGAAATATCACAGCGGAGTTCATGTGAAGTTTTTTTTTTCTGTCTAAAGCCTGGTTTTAGTAACCAACGCAGGGATTCATTTCTTTACCTATACACGATTAGATGAAGCGAACTGTTGCTAAACATGTCATGAAACTAATGACCTGTCTGAGAGCCAAACCTTGGGGATCCCTAAGTTCAGCAATGGACGTTCTTCGGCTGAAAAAGATGATCATCCACAACGGAAACCATTTATTAGGTCCTTACATATGAAATTGGCGTTTGGCGAACTGGCAACTTTGATTCAAAATATGTGGCGTTCGGCTAGGAATTCCAAATTCAAATTTATTTCAAATTTAAGACCATGTATTTCTGTGTTCGAATTATGAAATTTATTTGTTATCGCGTCATTTGTTTTTCTTTCACATCGTTCTGTTCACAATATGGAGAACTTAAAATATCGCTATATTTACGAATATGAGTTTCACCTCGGCACTAGTGCTGCAGAAACGGCTCGTAGGATTAACAATGCGTATGGGGAAGCTACTGCAAAAGAAAATACGGTACGTTATTGGTTCCAACGTTTCCGTTCTGGAAATTTTGACCTACAGAACAAGCCTCGTGGACGGCCGGAGACACAAGTTGATAACGAAGAATTAAAAGCAATTGTGGAAGCAGATCCATCGCAAACCACGTCAGAGTTAGCGGCAGGCTTCGGTGTGAGTGATAAAACCATTTTGATTCACTTGAAACAAATTGGAAAAGTGAAAAACTTGAAAAATGGGTACCGCATGAATTGAGCGACGCAAACAAAGAAACACGCGTCGAGTGTTGCGTTTCACTTCTCAACCGGCACAATAATGAAGGCATTTTGAATCGTATCGTTACTTGTGATGAAAAATGGATCTTGTACGACAACCGGAAACGTTCTTCACAATGGTTGAACCCAGGTGAACCAGCCAAATTCTGCCCGAAACGAAAGTTGACTCAGAAAAAGGTACTGGTAAGTGTCTGGTGGACTAGTGCCGGTGTCATCCATTACAGTTTCTTAAGATCTGGGCAAACAATCACGGCTGATGTGTATTGTCAACAATTGCAAACGATGATGGAAAAGCTAGCCATTAAACAACCCAGACTGGTCAATCGATCTAGCCCACTGCTGCTTCAGGACAACGCTCGACCACATACGGCACGTTTGACGGCCGCAAAACTACGGGAGCTGCGACTGGAATGTCTTCGACACCCACCATACTCCCCGGACCTTGCTCCAACTGATTACCATTTTTTTCGGAATTTGGACAACTTCATGCAAGGAAAAAAATTCAATTCTCACGAGGCTGTCCAAACGGCCTTCAAAGATTTTATTGATTCTCGCTCACACACTTTTTTTAGTAAAGGAATCAATGAACTACCTTCGAGATGGCAAAAGTGCATAGATAGCCATGGTACATACTTTGACTAAATAAAAAAATAGTCTCATAAAAAAAAATCGTTTTCATTTCTGCCATATGAAACGCCAATTTCATATGTAAGGACCTAATATAATACCTAATAACATAGCTATAGAAGCCGTGGTGGCCTAGTGGTTCGACCTACCGCCTCTCATGCAGAGGGTCGGGGGTTCGATTCCGGCTCGCACCTCTAAGTTTACTTATGTGCGAAATTCAATTTGAATTTACCACTGAGCTTTTAGGTGAACGAAAACATCGCGAGGAAACCTGCACGCATCTGCGAAGTAATTCAAAGATGTTTGTGAAGTCCCCAATCCGCACTGGGCCCGCGTGGGGACTATACCCTCTCGTGATGAGAGGAGGCCTGTGCAAAGCAGTGGGACGCATTTGCTGTAGTAGTAGTAGTAGTATACCTATAGAAAAGACGATAGTTATCGTAGTCAGCATGCAATTTGTTGGCAACGATTTTTACTGTCGTTGTGAAAATATATGCGCTGAAATAAGGACCGCAGTGGATTACTTAGTCAACTCTTTTCAATTTCACAATGTTCGAGATTGTATGCTGACTAGGGTACAAAATGGAAATAAAGATTATAGTTATTTCATATTTCATTTCAAAACATTTTTAAGGAGGTACGACCATGTGCAACGTCCATCCTGATACCACGGCTTATCCGCTTACCTGCCGAGCAGTGCTCGCTCAGGGGCTCTATGCGAAGTCTTAAATAGGGATCTCGCTTTTCCCTATAGGATCACTCACGCATCAAGTTGAACTTTAGATCTAGCTTCTTAAAGTTCACGCGACGCGAGCGATCCTATAGGGAAGAGCGAGATCCCTATTTAAAGACTTCGAATATAGGCCCTGGTTGTGTTCGGAGGCGTTCTATCTTTAATCCTCAGGGCAGGCAACGCATTCAATGTCTTATGGTTTCTTAATAAGAAATCATAAGGTTTCGATTCCCGGGTATACTGTAAAAGACAGTAAAGGGTCTTGGTATACCTGCCGTGGTCTTTCTTATTACCTACCATCGAAACTTTGTCAAAGATGGCGTGATGTAACCATAAAGGTCACTAACGCTCTGTCTAACCCGCAAAGGAACATAGGCGTGATGACATGTATGTATTTCAAACATTAAAACCATCAACCATTCTATCGCCGGATAGATAAACAACAAAGTTTAAAACCATAAAGCTCGCTCCTTTCGTAAAGGGCACCGGTACAAAGGGCAATTATTTATATTGGAAACGATGTAGGTAAGTGGCGTGCAGGCCCACGAATTGTTTAATTGACTTATTGTGAATGAGTTTTAAAAATATCTATCGCAACCATCGTTGCGTGTTCATCGCTGTACAGTATATGCAGGGGAAGGGAAATAATTTTAGTTCATCGATGATTCTAACATTTTTGTGAGTAACTCAGTACAACTTGCTGAAAAAAAAGGAATTGGCAAGCAGCTGAAGAAGTTATTAATTAAATATATTCTAGATACGAGTTTATTTGAAACATAAAGACACGCTACAATTCTTATATTAAAGGCAGAATACTCGTATGTATATGTATATACCGGGTGTGGCCTATAATATAGGACAAAAACCGTCTATGTGTGACAGTGGTCTGCCATAATATCCAGATTTTATCGCATCGGTAAAGGTTTACTACCCTTCGCTACATTGTACGTCGTGCTGAAGACGGCTATACGTGGAAAATCTATACTTATACTAATACTAATAATAAGTAGAAGAAGATGATATTAAGTAAATAAAATTGAACCTTTATTAATAAAACTCTCACGACGAATTGCGTTTCAGAACGTATCGTTGTTTTTTTATTCTGAGATTGTGACAGTGGCGTCATGCGTCGTTCGAATTTCAAAAACACTTTCCACGCTAGCGGATAAAAACAACTTTTGCGCTCGGATATCAAGCTGCAAAACGACCACTTTCGAGCCAGTGAGGTGAAAAAATATTTGCCCATCCCGGTGCGCTTGCACTTGCACTGAATGGATTAATCGTAAAGATAATTAAAGCATGCGAATTCACGTGACACATAAAATCAATGAAAAAGTAATTAGTAGGTATTTGGTTGTTTTATCTTTCTTTGATGGAACAACCTAATCTTGTTTGTATATTTTAAGTAGCGTTATCTACAGGTGATTCGGATTAGGGCATTCGGGAGATCGCAGGTAAGCATTGCACAGCTGCGGGGTTGGAGGCGCCTAGGCCTCCCAAGTTTCCCGTAATTCTTTTGTAACTCCTAATCCCTACGATACCGATTTATTGTTTTAGTTTTAAACGTTGCACGTGCACTTGAATCCTGCACAGCTGCACTTAATATCTTGAGATAAAGAAGACATTTCTGATTCATTGAGCTTTAAAAGTAAGTTACAAACTTGAAAACGTGTTTGTTAAGTAGGTACATGTAATTGAGCATACTTAAATTAAATACCAACTTATGTAGTCACTAAATAAAATAAATGGCTCATTAGCTCATTACCGATCGCAAATACGGATAGTTTTTTTCGTCTTTAGGTAAATTCTAAATTTAATAACATAGCTGATTTTAATGATCCTTTCTTCTCAGAACTTAATTGTTAGCTTTTAGGTAGGTACTTTTAGGAAAACAGTGTCTAGTGAGAAAGTACACTTTTGTATAAAATTAAAAGTATATTTTTTAGCTTTTAATGGAAATCTGTGTAGAATTGTAATGTAATACACTTGCTGTTCTTAATGTTTACTGGGAATCTGTGTAGAATTTTAAGTGACCCGATTTCATTGCGGTTGAGTGTATATGGTCTACATTGGATGATGAATGTGATTATTCCCTATACTGTGAGGTAAGCTGCGTGGGCCAGATTTGAGGGTCGGCAGGTGCGCTCACCCTCGCTACGGGCCAATAGGCACTCCCACTCCATTCGTACACATCGAATCCGCGTGTTAATCCTAACTAGTGGGTAAATATGGGAATTAAACATTCGCGGCAAATCGATGAATCATATTTCTATATCTGCGACAATTTTCAGCTAATGTGGCATATAAGATGATGATGATGATGAAATATACTTCGACAGTCGTTAATAGATGTCACAGATATGGTTTTATATCTTTAATCTCGTTCGAAGTTTTTTCTTAGTCTTATCGCGACCTTCAAAATTTTCCCCCAAATTTTTTTTTTCAGAATTAAGTGCCTAGTTGTTGCTTATTTTGTAATTTCTTTAATGACTTGAAACTTTTGTCTGTCGCCAAACCCAAACACCGTTTTTATCCAATTTGACTTAGGTAAGTAGTTTGATTCCACAATCGAGGTCATTGATGTGTGTAATTCTGGTTTTTGATAGAAAAGAATGAACTGTAAGAATGTGTACATAAGTACTACTTATTACCTAATTGATCTCAATTTTACACTTATTTCGACGCGGGCGGGCATAGCTTGTTAAAATCAACTTCCGTAAATCTCCTATAGCTTAACCATTAACATCGAAAGTTAATCATAATTATTTTATAATCAGAACAGTTAATGGATTAGGCACACCTGTCTGCGCGGGATTAGACTCGCCCCTGTCCCGGGCAAACAATGCGTAGGCCAGCTGTGGCTCGGAGGTCCAGGTGGGAGGGCTATTATAGAATACATCTCTAATGAACTTGATGTTTTATTCTTGAATTCATTTTAAAGTACACTTACGAATAAATGAACTTGTGTGTAGTGTAATTATCCGAAACATTTCACACAATTTGACTCAAGTACCTGGTGACTAACTATTTAGGTACTTAAGCAAAGGTTGTACCTACAACGACTACAAAAAGATGTACGCTTTTAAACTTTGAACATTCCTTTATAAACCACTAGCTTCTGCCCGCGACTTCGTACGCGTGGAATTCAGTTATAGCGTTCCCGCGGGAATCGAGCGTTAAACTATAACAAATTATATACTAAAAACTTCCTCTTTAATCACTCTATCTATTAAAAAAACCGCATCAAAATCCGTTGCGTAGGGGTATAGGGACAGAGAAAGCGACTTTGTTTTGTAGTATGTAGTGATATTATAAACATACCTAAATATGCCCACTGTAGATATTATCAGTATCTCGTATGACAACATAATAAGAATCCAGGATCCGACAAACATTCGTCACGCAATGTTTTGCTTCTTACAAGATTTGAACCTGTGAACTTTAGAACATACCTATAGACAGATTTGCTATCACCTAGAGCCAAGCCGGTCGACAAATATACATCCAAAATTTTGAACAGTCTCATTTGCAAGATACTTATTGCTATGATGTCAACGTTGGTTGTCATAAAGAGATCCTAAAAACAAGGTGAAAGTTTTAAACGTTAAAATATTTAAAAGTTGGCCTACTACTGAACTGCTAATCAGTGTAACAATTGTGCTTTTCATGGAAAACCCTACAAGACTGTAAATCTAAACTGAGCTTCAACCAATTTAAACAAATGGTTACTTAATCAGTTGAAAAATCAAAGCAACTATACCGTTTATACTTACCGTATCATAGAACCATTTCATTTATATCCACCGAACGTGTCATTAGGCGCCGAATTTAAAAAGATGATCATTTTGTATTCGCAATGGCTAATGATAAAATAATGGGGGTTGATGGCACGATAGGAAAGTAATTTGTGAAAGTTGAATATATACGACGGCGGCGGTCGTACCACGCGCCGCCGATCGCCAGAAAAAAACTACCCTATAACCAAACTTACAGAGCCATTACTTTAGTACCACCAGCTTACCAAGCTTTGCATAATCTAGCTAATTTGGAAGAACTTTGTAGCTTTTATACGCGTATAACTTAGGCGTATAATCCGTTGCTTCGCAACATTGCTCCTTCGTGACCCAGTAAGATATTAAAAACAAACAGCATCACACACGTCATCGACGTCACCTACGGCACTTAAAGCCAATTTACGATTGAGGATTTTCTGATTCCGCGAGTTATTTCGCCTGGGAATATTTACGGGTATCTGGTTAGGCGCGCGGTCCTAAATGGGCGGTGGCACGCTAACTCGCGAAGAGGGCTTCCGAACCAATTAAGGACCCTGGGAGCAGGCAGGTGGTCGATGGTGCTCACCGCGCCGCTTCACCGGCGAGACGGTGGGCACGCAACACCCACGAATACCTGCTTACACGCGACCGATTTCCATTTCCCTTAAACCCATAACGTACACTCCATTTGACCTAAACTTCCTGCCAGCTATAATTGTGCCGCTTATCACAATTTTTTTGGGCTATATTCCCTATAGAATCGCTCACGCGTAGCGTGAACTTTAAGCAGCTAGATTTAAAGTTCAACTTAACGCGTGAACGATCCTATAGGGAACAGGGAGATCCCTATTTAAGACTTCGTATATAGCCCCAGCTAGTCTTATTGGAATCGCTTGAATGAAAGAGGGAAAGAACATCCAATTTGCAATGTCTACTTTAATGTTTAAAAAGTTACCAATATCCAGTATGTTCACATTGATACCAGCCAGATACAGATGTAGTGAATAAATACTTTTCATCAGAAAATCTCGGGAATCCGACGAGGTCCAAACTGTCAAACGATTATCGAATTGAATATCTACTTAACATGTACAGTCGCCATCAGATATTATCTGAACAAACAAGGCTGATCACAAATATCTGAACATGTCTCTAACTAAAAGTTTGTTGCGGCGCTTCTTCTCTAGCAATGGGTCTAAGGAAGCGCTGGTAAATTCTTTTTCTTAGTAGTACTAGTCATCAAAATAAAACATTCCCTCATAGGAATTTACTAAGTAAGAATTAAATATTTTTCTCAAACATGCTCGGAAATGTTCGTGTTACTTTCAAAAAAAGAAGACGCGAGGCTGTCCATTGCCGGCCTTGGCCAGCAAAAACATTATTGTCGTGTGTGTTTTTTTTAATTCGCTTGCTATTTGAGACACCTCTAGAAACTGACAAATCCATGGAGGTAATAAGTACAACTTCCATGGCCAAATCATCCACGATCATGGAAGTAGTAAATACTGATGTGGGGTAAGTGCGCCTAAATTAATTTCGCCCCTATGCCTTGTAAACAGCCAACTACTAGTTGAGTAATATTTATAGGTGTCGATATATTTATGTTAGGCGCACTTACCCCATCCTGGCGCACTTGCCCCGAAACTGACAAATCCATGGAGGTAATAAGTACAACTTCCATGGTCAAATCATCCACGATTATGGAAGTAGTAAATACTGATGTGGGGTAAGTGCGCCTAAATTTATTTCGCCCCTATGCCTTGTAAACAGCCAACTACTAGTTGAGTAATATTTATAGGTTTCGATATATTTATGTTAGGCGCACTTACCCCATCCTGGCGCACTTGCCCCGACTGACCTTACGTATTTCCTCGCTGTTTGAGAAAAGCATTATATATACCTCGGCCGCAATTGCGATTGCCGGACTCGTACTAATAGAAGGCTTCGCTTCGCTCAGCCTTCTAACTGACTCGTCCGGCAATGCGCTACTTGGCGGCCTCTGCAATAATGTACTATTCCATCAATTGAAACGTTACCTACCTAAAGCTTTAACTTTAATGCACTTTGCTACATTCCATTTTTCTAGTCATAAAAATCAGTAAAATATGTTCCCAAGTTTAGTTCGCGTGCCTCAACCCTAACTTTTCTACTTCTGCCGGTTTACAAATAGCTACTTTACATTTAAGGCATGAAGACATCCTATCAATAAAACTACCTATATAGTTTCAATGTTTTCACAGACTGATAAAATACTTACACCGGAAGTCGATTAAATTTCTGCATAAAATGAAGGTTGTTTATAATCAGTTTAAAACTTTTTAAATTTACCACTCCGCTAAAGACGAAGGGAAGCATAGTGATGAAACCTGCAAATTCCCCAATAGCCCAAACCATCTGGTTTGAGAGTAGGTAGACCTGCCTATGCCTATACTCGCCGCAAAACAAAGTAACGACTGGAGCCATACATGCTTCCATGGTGCCAGTCGCCACTTCGTTTTGCTGCGAGTATAGCAATCGGACGTATCTAAATATTCTAAATCCCGTGAAGCATTCGATCCTCTAGAACACACTTAGTCAGAAAGAGACAAAGTTATACGGCGTGAACAAACGCTACTACTTCGGGAGATGTTTCGTTTATGGTTTCAATACTTACGCATAGTTGTATCTGTAGTCCTCTTCAACTTGCGGCTGACGAAGCTGGTAATTCGGGTCATAATACTCCGGAGGCGCTGCCCAGCCGCTTTCATAGTTGTAATATTCCCCATATCCCATGTCCTCGCCCATCATTTTCATTATAATACACTGTAAACAACACTAGAACTATTTGTATATCGAATTGTCTATGGCGACGGTTTTGATTTTTAATCGGCTTGCCTGATCAGGCAGCGCGAAGGGACTGCAGGGGATCGCGAGGACTGATCGATGCTTCGGCCGTTATCAATAATATTCTTATCATATCGAGCAGCTTTCCCCCGATACGGACTTTTTTAAACGACGCACACCGCCAATATTGCAGATAGCTTTATCAGTGTCAGATGCGAGAGCCACCGGCGAACGGCGTGATGTTATGAAATCCAGGAATGACAGGTGCTGTGTGAAATGAAACGTCATAAAACGTTAACGGAAATATTAATAAGTTGGTGTTACATAGCATAGTCTCCCTACCCCAATGTCGTCGTATGTGGATCAGAGGCTCTATTCGAAACGTTACATAGGGAAAGGGAATTCCCTAATCCTACCGTCAAAGCGTCACAGCTTTGAAACCCAACTTTAAGCAGCAGATTTAAAGTTCAATTTTAGCGCCGTCACGCTTTGACGGTACCTAATAGAGCCCCTGAATTAAATTATTGAGAGTACCTACCTATCTTTCCAGTCCAAATTCTTATGAGAACAAGATGACAATCGCATCTTTCGTGGTCTTACTTTTATAAGACTAAAATAGGGTATTTGTAATCCATACTAATATTATAAATGCGAAAGTAACTCTGCCTGTCTGTCTGTCTTTCTGTTACCTCTTCACGCTGCAACCGAAATTTGGTATGGAGATAGTTGGAGACCAGGGACGGAAATAGGCTACTTTTTATCCGCGAACGTGCATAGTTCCCGCGGTAACGAATTCCACACGGACGAAGTCGCGGGCACAAGCTAGTAATTTAACAATGTTCGTTGTAAAGTCACAGTGATTTACCACTTTAAAAAAATCGCATATTCGCCACATTCTACGCCCGTCCGCCTTTGGGCAAGAGACTCGTGAAAACGATTCCAGCCCTTAAGGTAGCATCACTGTGACTGTAAATTAAGGTGCGATGACACCCTTGCCTTTTTGAGACCGAATGAAGAGTAAATATTGTTATATACTAAGTAAATACTTACTTGGTGGCCGGAATTTACATTTGCAATTTAAATTGGTATACATTTATTATATGAGATACTTATTAGTAAACTAATAAGTATCTAATATATAAAATTTTCGTGTCACAGTGTTTATAACGAAACTTCCGAAACGGCTCGACCGATTCTTATGAAATTTGGTGTGTATGTTCAGTAGGTATGAGAATAGGACCTAAGCAATTTTTCATACCCAAACAAAATCTAAGGCGGTACGAAGTCCGCCGTCAGCTAGTTTTTTTTATATAATTTTCATAAAATAAAACTGTTAAAACGACCTCAAAGAATTTTACAAGACGTCAAGAAGATTAGTTAGAACTACTATTTTTAAATTCAAATAGGTTAAGAGCTCGTATCAGATCTTTGTTACCTAGTACACGTGTTAAAGATATTTATTAATAGACATTATAAAACTATTATCTAACAAAAAATCATAGGTAATTGACACCACTCGAATTGCTAACGGAACTATTTTACACAGGTACCTACAATATTTTTACTATTCAGATATTTTATGTATAGTTTACACCGATTAAAAAGTCAAATTTAAGTAAATAAAATTTAATAAAAAATCTAATAAGAATTTTGCTTACAAGAGTATCGATGTAACTATCGACCATCCTCGTTTCTTGTTCTTGTTAGAACCACGCGACCTTGCGTATATTTCACAAAAAAAACATTAGGTGTTTACCTCTGGTGGGACTCGAACCCACAATCCTCGGCTTAGGAGGCCGATGCCTTATCCATTGGGCCACAGAGGCGAGTAGCGGAGCGGCGCTCATTCCGGCTCATGTTCGAGCGGCGTTGCGTCACGGCGCGCGTCACCGCACGGTGCGTTCACACCGATAATTAATAACGAACCGATAGTTACATATCAGCGGTAATGTTCCGCTTCAATGGTCCTAAGCATCCGATCGTGACGGTGTCAAAGCCGCCCCGCATTCAAATTTCTTGTAGGGTATGTTCACAATTTCTGAACACCTCAATCCTAGGCGAAGACACATAACTACTTAAAAGAATACATATTTTCGACAAAACGTAAATCTAAAGTAAACTAAATCAGTTTTATTCTAGTTACCGTGTAATGAATTAATAACCTTGATATGACCTGATAGCGAGTCGTCAACATATCCCTACGGCAAACCAAACACCGAGAGGTCACTGGCCTATCGTATCACCATATTTTAATACGATTGCCATATTACGGGCCTCACACGGGCTGAGCGTAAATATTGAAAAAATGTGCACACTGATTACATTCGCGGAGCAAATTAACCGTGATTCAGTTAATAAACGCGATTTCGCTGGGTTATTCTGTCTGTTTCCATATTTCGGGAGTGTGACGGACAGACAGACGTGGCACGCTATAGTGGGAGCCACTAATTTTAAACCGGTAGCGACGGTTTTGTGTTTTTTTCCGCGTTTTCCGTGCATATTTCCCTGTTTCATACCAACTCGTCATTCAAATTCGGAATTTAAATTTCGAATGAAAGTTACACGCGGATGTCACTGCGCATCAGATCTACAAGTTTCTAGTAGCGGCTTTTAATAGAACCGAGTGACCTCAAACTAGTTCGGAACTTTACTAGCGATCTTTATAGAGGTTAACTTTCGAATGGTGTCTAAATTAGCCAAGAAACTCGGTGCGATTGGCATTAAAAATGAGAAATTTAACTTACCAGGGGCTCTATTCGAAACGTTACAGAGGGAAAGGGAATCTCTCTATCCCTCCGACAAAACATCACGGCGCTCAAATTGAACTTTAAATCTAACTACTTTAAGTTCGGTTTCAAGGCCGTGATGCTTTGATGGAGATATAGAGACATTCCCTTTCTAATAATTCTAAGCTTTTCGGTGAGGGAAAACATCGTGAGGAAACCTGCACGCACTGCGAAGTAATTCAAGGATGTGTGTGAAGTCCCCAATCCGCATTTGACCCGCGTGGGGACTATAGCCCAAACCCTCTCGTGATGAGAGGAGGCCTGTGCCCAGCGGTGGGCCGTCGATAAACTGTTGTAGTGGTGGTGGTGGGATATACTATCTCGCTAAATAGAGAGGAAGTGTATATTTATTTGGGGATAAAGACGCTCCCTTACCCTATTTACTGTTTCGAATAGAGCCCCAGCTACAAAGCCTTCGTTAAGACTGACGTACCTAGCTAGTCTAATGATCCTTTGTAAGCAAGTTAGCTATGACCATAGAAGAAGTAAGGTAAACTTAGAATGACAACCTTTAAACAAATCAGCGTACACCCGAAATAAGTGTTAAATGCGACAATAGATGTCGCTGCCTAGATAGCCTGCATACAAATTTGAGCTACATCTAGATGGCGCTGTACAGGCGAAGTATGAAAATTTGAAGTACGCTATTTCCGATGTACGACGTAATGTAAGGAGATTGACAGTCTTATATAATTAGTGTCTCTAGCTGTAACTAGCTAGTATAATGTTGCTTTTAAAGCAAGTTAGCTATGACGAAGTATGTAATGGTTGTTGAGTTTTAGGGTCACAGAACACACCATCTACTCGTCGCCCACTCACCTTGCGCGGTTTGTAGGTATTCTTTATTTGAATTTATATGGTTTTTGTGGCCGTAGTAGCCCAGTGGTTTCACTTCACCTAGAGAGCTTCTACTATTAAAGTCCCGCGCCTTCACATTTCAAAACGCTTTTTTTTATTATTATTTAAAAAGCACCACCAACACTCTCAGCGCATAGTTGATGGCTGTCTCAGCACGCACACATCTCTACCGCTTCTCAAGCATTGAGTCGGGGGTGCGAACCCGGTTCGCACGTTTGGGTAGTTTGAGCTACCTCCTTAGTGCCCCTACTACTACCTACTACTACAGCCTATTTGCGTCCCACTTCTGGGCACAGGCCTCCTCTCATCACGAGAGGGTTTGGGCTATAGTCCCCACGCGGGCCCAGTGCGGATTGGGGGACTTCACACACATCTTTAAATTACTTCGCAGATGCGTGCAGGTTTCCTCCCGATGTTTTCCTTCACCGAAAAGCTCAGTGGTAAATTCAAATTGAATTTCGCACATAAGTAAACTTAGAGGTACGAGCCGGAATCGAAGCCCCGACCCTCTGCATGAGAAGCGGTAGGTCGACTTCGTCTTCTAGTGCACCATATGTGCAAAATTTACCACGGAGCTTTTCGATGAAGGAAAACATCGGGAGGAAACCTGCACGCATTTGTAAGGTGCGTGAAGGTCAAGTAATTCAAGGATGTGTGTGAAGTCCCTAATACGCACTGGGTCAGCGTGGGGACTATAGTCCTAACCCTTTCGTGATGAGAGGAGGCCTGTGCCCAGTAGTGGGACGTAAATAGGTTGATGTGGATGCGAAACGCAAATAAATTTAACCTTTATTGCAAACGTAGCCCCAATAGGGATGACGACAGGGTGAAGAAATCGAAATTCTAATTAGTCCGTCAGTAAGGTAATGAAAAAATATAAGACACGTATTTTTTGTTTTATCAAATTAGCAAAAAATTACTAAGTTAAAACGCATTAAAGTTGGAGAGTGGGGGCTAACTACGCCACCGTTAGGTATAAATCGTACCTAACCGTGACGTCACGCGACATTTCAACTCAATATATCTCCGTATAAAGTTTGATTACGTGAAAAAAGAAAAAATACGTGTCCATTACCTTTCAATAATCTTCCTGATAGACTAAGGAAAAAAAGTTGTCGTCATCCCTATTTTCAAAATCGCGCGCGAAATTATGTAACCTATGATAACGAAATAAAAGAATTTCAATTTGACACTTTGTGAGGGCGGTTTACATTTTTTGTTTTTATCGTTACTGGTGGGTGACACATGAAAATTTACTTTATATAGAAAATAGGTTTAAGAAAAGGAGACGGAAACAACACACCTTTTGAATATTAAATTTACTATATCAGTTCTTTTATAAAAAGGTAAAGGTATACATTACACGTAAATAAAGAGTAACAATATAAAAGACTAAATATACATCTCACTTAAATAAATTATATTCTTACCTTCAAGTATCACTAATAGGTGTGACTTATAAAAACATACAATCTTTTTTTACAATCAAATCATAACATATAGCACAAAATCACTTTTAAGACGATGCAACTCGACAACTTAGCATAATAGTCTAATATACACAAAAATATAGTTATAACTAAGCCATGCTATCAACAAATTTACTTTTAGACATGCCAATTAAATTACTAATTACTGATTATCGCTTAAATTCATTAACGGATTCATTATCGAAGATGTTTACTACAAACAATTCATTGACGTTAGTTTCATTGATAATCAGTCTCTTTCCGCAATGAAAATTAAACAATAACAATATCAATTATAAACTATCTACATAAATAGGTACGGAGCTGTACTACACAAATACACAAGCTTCTAATAACTCGATTTTTGCAAAACTATAAAACCCTACTGCAAACAAACTTTTGATTTCACATATATGTATAATATTTGTGATCCATTCATTCAACCCTTGATTTTGATACCCCACTCGATAGGCTTTGACAAAAAAAATTATAAGCGTTTAAAATGCCTCCAATAGTCAGCCATTTTGTTTTTTGTAGTTTTGATAAACCCGGTGTCACTCTTACGATTAAGACGAATCTAACGACACCTCGCAAGTTACAATCCATCCAGCCATTTAGGCGACAGCGTGCCAAAGAAATAAACATAATTACATACATACAAACATACATACCATAGAGAAATGATACAAGAAGAGTGGCAGAGCCCTTACTGTAGTGCGTGCTCCGAAACCCGGGTTAACACTAGATCGACATCTAGCGTCCAGTGGCTGAACCCCGATTACCCGACCGTTTAGCAGTTGCTTCGTTACTTGAAGCTAGATGGCGAGCCGAACGCAATAGTAGATTGTTAACCGAGGGCTGAAAGGCACCCATTTCTGACGAGTCAGTTTGGCGCTCGAACGCCAGTGAGAGCGCTAAATAGTACGAGTCAGAAATAAATGGGTTCCTTTCACCCGAGCGTAAACACTCTACTTTTCGTTTCGAATATGAGGAAAGTAAAGAAAATAATGTGCGCTACTTACCTACAAAAAAAATACAAATTCTAAATCTGCGGTATCACATTTTCCATAGCTGTACAGTTCATTTCATTTCTCGATCATTATAAATAGTCATATTTGCTCTAATATATGTAACTATATTTAGTTCACAACACACATTACCTAAAGACTAATCACATATTGTGAAGTAAGTTTAGTTTGCCACCATTTTGTTCATTTGACAAAATCCGTCTGCGCATGTCAAGTCGGAGCGCCCGGGTATTAAGGCAGTGTTCCGAATCGCGCTCAGAGCGCGCACTGCACCTTGCATCATGCAAATTGATCATTGACAAGATCGATAAGATAAATAGATGGATATATAAAACATTTATTTATAACAAACAGAAAAACACATTTGAATAGAAATTATTTGTCAAATTAAGTAAGTTTACGTCACACCAGGCCGAAAAGCGGGATTTACCGCCCTTGGGCGCTACGAAAAATCCCTCTTCACGGCCAGGTGGTGACGTAAAATCGTATACTAACCAAGGGCGGTCGTAAAGAAATCCTCAGACCGCTAGATTATAGCCCTCGCCTTCGGCTCGGGTCTCAATTACCCGCGATCTGAGACTTTCTTTACTTGACCGCCCTAGGTGTGTAATGTACTATTTCATATTAAATATAACCATTTTCGTTATAAGAAATGAAAATAATATAGTAAGTACATAATGATTTCTTGGCTGTATTCGTTGTTCCATTGCCGAATTTTTTCGCCAAATATTTTGCCAACAAAAAAAATCAATTTCCCCAAGATTCTCTGTTTGAAACTGAGCGAGAGACAATATAATATGAATAAACCGACTTGATATTGATATTTAGGCATTTAGAATTATCATAAAATATGAATTATTTGTCAAGTTAAGTAAGTTCTCATTTTATATACCTATTTTTTTTATTAGAAATGAAAAATAATATTATAATTAATGATTTCTTGGCTGTATGTATTCGTTGTTCCTTTGCCCATTTTTTTTGCCAACTATATTGCCAAAAAAAAATCTCAATTCCCCAAGATTGTTTCATTTGAAACTGAGCGAGAGACATGTATTCGTCCTGTTTTGACGTATGACTTTGTATATGAGTTTAAAAGAGACGGAGATATGAATGTCAAGTCCTCCAATTACTTTACGACCCTAGGGTCGCCATGCATCACTTTCAACCCGCTACGCAGATGAACAATGATAAACTTTCAGAGTATGAGAAATGAAAAGCATATTTTATTGCTTAACAGTTTACAACTTACAACCCGAAGTCTCAGTGTAATAAGATGATTTCAAAAAAGAGTTCTAGTTATACTATTAGTTGTAAATTGTTTAGAAATACACTTTGCGTTCGGCTCGCCATCTAGCTTCAAGTAGCGGATCAACTGTATTTGTATCATTTCTCTATGGTCATACATAACAAAGTCTATTTATCTATTCTACATGAGTAATGCACGATATCACCGTTAGGGTAACGGACGAAGGCGCTCTGATTCCCGAATCGTTTCTTACAAACGGGGCAGACGTTGTAATCGTTTATCACCACGCTTTTGGACTCGTGGAAGTCTTTAAGCTCTTGCACCTGTTGAAACAATATTATTTTAGGTTACTGAGATGAGGGCCTCAAGAACGATATAGATAGAGATTGAGCCTTGGTTGCATAATAGTAGATTGTACGACTAAGGGAAAAAATGGTATATTTTACCGTGGGTGACGGAGCGAGGGATTCTGACGTGGAATCTTGAGCTAATCTCTTAGTGATATGATATGATATGAACTTAGTGATATTATAGCTTGAATCCCTCGATTCAAGCTATAATATCACTAAGTGTAAACAATTTTGCTACCGTGTTACACAATCTTCCTATGAGAAAACCAGTAGCTACTACACCATTGTCATTAAATTATGCAAAAACTAATTTTATTAAACTTAGAGAAATTTAAAAAAAAAGTGGAGGTAGCAAAATTTTTAGCTTGTCAGAGTTGTAAATAAAAAAGGAAGATTGTCAAAACTGTGAGCCTAATTAATATTTACCTGAACGTGTTCTGCATAGAGCAAACCCTTTAGAATTTGCGTTTTCCTCTTCAGAGTGAGCTGATTGTCCAGGGCGCTCTCCAGGAAGTATTTTAACCTTGCCAGGGGCACGGAGTCTGGCAACACGGATAACGCCTGAAAAAAAAAGATGTGAAGACATTTGGAACTACTACTACTACAGCCTATTTGCCTCCCACTGCTGGGCACAGGCCTCCTCTCATCACGAGAGGGTTTGAGCTATAGTGCTCATGCGGGCCCAGTGCCGATTGGGGACTTTACACACATCTTTAAATTACTTCGCAAATGCGTGCAGGTTTCCCAGCGATGTTTTCCTACACCTAAAAGCTCAGTGGTAAATTCAAATTGAATTTCGCACATAAGTAAACTTAGAGGTGCGCGCCGGAATCGAACCCCCGACCATGGCATGATAGGAGGTATGCCGTACCACTAGGCTACCACGGCTTTTTTGTCTTAACCCCCTACCGGAACACAACAGTGCGAGCACTGCTATTTGGCGGCATATCGGAAAGTTTACCTTAACAGGTGATATTTTGTCGGCATGCTTCTCCAGTATACCGAGAGCCGTTTCCAAATCGGGCACGGCCGTTTTGGGGTGTCTCGGTACGTTGGCCAGGGGGCCAGTGAGGGCGCTACTCTGCTGGGGGTTCATCAGAATCCGCAGCAACATGATGTAGATGTCACGGCTTTTGTCGCTCGTACTGTCGCAAGCTTTCTCGCAGTACTGTATCGCTCTGTCGACGTCGCCTGAAATAATAAATAAATAAATAAATATCTTGGGACATTTCACACATATTGACCTAGCCCCAAACTAAGCAAAGCTTGTACTATGGGTGCTAGACAACGATATAAATACTTATATAGAGAAATACATACATATATAAATACTAAACATCCATGACTCGAGTACGAACATTCATGTTCATCACACAAAGTTTGCCCCGAGCGGGACTCGAACCCGCGACCTTCGGAACAGAAGGCAGGATCACTACCAACTGGACCAATCCGGCCGTCAATGAAATATTAAAGGGTGTTGTAATAATAGGGGACTATAGCCCAAACCCTCTCGTAATGAGAGGAGGCCTGTGCCCAGCAGTGGGACGCAAGTAGGCTGTAGTAGTAGTAGTTGTAATATTAATTTGTTTCCACAGTTATTCAATTGTTCTGAAATATATAAGTACCTATGGACATTTTGATGGCCATGGTAAATTCAATTTGAATTTACCATGAGCTTCTCGGTGAAGGAAAACATCGTGAGGAAACCTGCACGCATATGCGAAGTAATTCAAAGATGTGTGTGAAGTCCCCAATCCGCACTGGGCCCGCGTGGGGACTATAGCCCAAACCCTCTCATGATGAGGATAGGCCTGTGCCCAGCAGTGGGACGCAAATAAGCTGTAGTAGTAGGATGGAATGATAGATTTGACCACAGTATTTTGACAGTTGGAACAAAAGAAACTTTGCAAGAAAAATTTAAACTTGAAGGCGCTTTTAACGTTTCGTATGCGTAACCTCGCACAAAAAATAGTGAGTTCGAGCCACCTACTTATTCGATAGTTGTGTAACTATTATTTATATATAAATTATTTATTCGCTCAGCTGGGCCAAGCCCCCCCTCCCCAAACAAAAGTCTCTGTTGCGACGTGTAAATTACAAAGTTTACAAATTAAATATTGGAACATTGATGATTGGTTCATACCATTTACCCAAATTGTTTTTAACATACCTAGGATTTGCACGTAAATAGCCAGTGCCTGCTCATGCCTCCCAAGTTTCTCCAAAATGACAGCTCTTTCCTCGAACAGACTGTCGCAAGGAAAGTGCAATATTACTCTCTCGGGCGTATAATGCGACGATTTCTCGAGAAACGCTAGGAGTTTTGACTTTGTATGCTGTAACTCCTCTTCTGTAATAGTATTCTTTTTATCCGTTATTTTCTCCCTGTACATGCTTATTAGGGCATCGTGGAATATTGAATTGGTGTCGTTCCATGTGTGTATGACGTGCTCTAGGTACGGAACTACCAAAGGTTCGTGTTCTCTCAGAAGGAAGTCGAGAACTTTGGGCCGTGGTAGATTTTCCACTTCGATTTTGTCTTCTGTGAATATTTTTAATCCTTCTTCTGGATGATCGTTTATGATCCAATCAGAGAACTTGAATATTAGGTTGATGTGTTCGGGACCTGAAATAAAACAAGCTATTTAAGGCCGTTCCTATACCCAACTCAGCCGTCACGGTCACTCGTGCAAAGAGTGAAAGAGAAAGTGCTACGTACAGAACGCCCGATTTAGTTAATATTTAACACGGTTAATTTCTTTAAAAATACCGTCTAAAAACATGGCATTTATAAAGCTGTCAATGTATGCATATGATATGGATAAATATTCAATTATATTTAGTTTTACACTGCTTGATATAATAAACTAGAGTAAAGTTGGATTAAAGGTCCGAATTACTACGGTTACTTTGGAATTAAAGTGTATCGAGCGAAGTTTCGTGAAACGTGTAACGAAAGCTGTCAATTTAAGGATGATATAATCAAATATAACATATGTTTTAACATTTCTTAGAAAAGTATGCAATTTGACGATGCTGGGTCAGGGAACGCCCTTAAAAATAATATTATACAGATGATGGGAATTATTAGGAACTACACATACCTTCAATGTAATTTTAGTACGTACCCATATACAGGTTTAATACATGTAATGCAAATGTAATTTGTATCTATGTGAAATTTTTGAAAAAAGACCTGCTTAGTTTGTTGCGGCGCTTCTTCTCAAGCCATTGGTCTAGGTAGCGCTGGTAAATTCTTTTTCTGACGTGTAAAAGTGCCCCTATGTGGCCAATTTGCTGAATTTATTGAAGTATACTGTTTTATATATATATATATATATATATATATATATATATATATATATATATATATATATATATATAAACTAACTCCCTACCTAACCCGAAGACTTCGCTCGCGTGGATTTCGGCTATCGCGTTCCCGCAGGAACTATGTCTTCCGGGCTAAACAGTCCATCCCTGCCAAATTTTATCTAAATCGGTCCAGCGGATTAAGCGTGATGAGGTAACAGACAGAGAGAGACTGACAGGGACTGGGATTCGGCTACAGTCCCCACGCGGACCCAGTTGGGACTTCGCACACATTACTTCGCAGATGCGTGCAGGTTTCCTCACAATGTTTTCCTCCGCCGGCGTTTTTTTTTTCCATTTATTTGGTATACAAACAGTTACAACAGTTGATAACTAAAACTAAATTGATATTATTACGTATAAATATAGTGTAACCAGCACCGTACACCACTTTTTTATAATATTAAGTATGGATTAACGTAAGTCTGCCGTACCAAGTTGCTGCAAACACTTCTTGGTCATAGTGTACCCCTTCAGACTGGAGTCCGGCTGCTTGGCCTGTTCCTTTAGCAGCTGGAGCGCCTTCAGGTGCTGGCCCTTGGTCTGGTAGAGGATGACCAGCTCGCTGTGCTTGCTGTGAGCTACCAGAATCTCCTCTGCTTCGGTGAGACGACAGTTGTTCAGGCGGAGCAGAGGCGCGATCAATGCGTCGTTCGTCTGGAATAAATTATGTAAGCTTTTTTAATACAGGTGCTCAATAACTAAGCATTTCAATACCTGTTTATCGTGCCAAAAGTTTGTCATTTCTGAACGAGCGTTTTCTGTTTTTTGACAGCTAGTGAGCGTGCCTAAAGTTGTTTTTAACGAACTAGTGCGTAAAGTTTTTTGAGTTTCATTCTGTTCGTTTATTTCTTTATTCTGTTTTTTTCGCAAATGTATTCAAAAATGTCGTTTGATACACGTGCGAAATAGGGGTGACGACAGGGTGAAGAAATCTAAATTCTAATTAGTCCGTCAGTAAGGTAATTAAAAAATATTAGACACGTATTTTTTGTTTTATCAAATTAACAAAGAATGACTAAGTTAAAACGCATTAAAGTTGGAGAGTTGGGGCTAACTACGTCACCGTTAGGTATAAATCGTACCTAACCGTGACGTCACGCGACATTTCAACTCAATATATCTCCGTATAAGTTTGATTACGTGAAAAAAGAAGAAATACGTGTCCAATACTTTTCAATAATCTTCCTGATCCTGATTGTCGTCATCCCTATTGTAATTTTCACTCGTCCCTAGTGTTAACGCTCGCTTTCGCTCGCGCCAACATAACTAGGGACTCGTGATAAAAGGACAAACTTTACGCACTTGCATCAAAATATACTATTATTTCATTTCAGCTGTCCCGATGTTTGTTTATATTTTGTTTGCTTGCTTGTCTCTATGTAATCAAATTTTGCAAGTTAAAAATCCACTTCCTGGTTAGGTACCGATTGAACTGAAATTTTGCATGTGTGTAAATCGGATGACAATGCAAAATTATTATGACATGGAGCTGATCTGATGATGGAACCGGAAGGTGGCCATAGGAACTCGGTAGTTAAACGACACAACCCCATCGAGTTTGGACTCGTTTGATCCGTCTCGACGTGTACTTTTTTTAATGCAGCTTGTTTTTTACTAGTGGTCCTCTCGTGATGAGAGGAGGCCTGTGCCCAGCAGTGTGCCGTAAATAGGCGGTGGTGCATCCGTAGTGGAGCAACGAATTATACGGTATCCAAAACCCAAAAATCTAATCTTTTAATGGAAGCTAATACCCCAATAAGCCTTTAAGCAGACATTTTAAGCGTACTTCATAAATCTCGTGATGAGAACCCAAAAAAATATCAAAGAGACTTATTGGCAGGGTTTCTCTTTGAATGAACACTTTCAGTGCCAAAAACCCGCTAGGCACAGAATATTTTACCAAAAAAACATCCCAATTGGTTCATAATTCAGAACTGACAGGGTTTTACCTGGCCGAACATAGACTGATATTTTCTTAAGATTATGTCATCATAACTATTATTCCATTACTAGCAGATTCCCGCGAACTTCGTCCCGCGTAGACTTATAATTTGCGTACCCGATGATACTACACATATAGACAGTTATATTTATAAAAGTATTAAAAAAATGGTTTGACCTGTGGAAAACCCGTTCCCGTGGAAATATCGGGATAAATAGTATCCTTAGTTATTTCCCGGGTCTCAAACTATCTCCATACGAAATTGCATCCAAATTGGTCCACTCGTTGCGACGTGAACAAAGGACGAACATACAAACAGACACACTTTCACATTTATAATTTTAGTATGGATATCCGTCCAAAACTAACCTGCAAATAGCATTTCAGCAGGGTAATATCGATCAATTCGAGTTGCTGCGCTACGCTCCTTTGCCCCGGTTCGTCCTGGTTGCTCGCATCGCTCCCACTGGTTCTCTTAGCCCGCAAGTCCAACAAAAAATTCTCTAGGGCCTTCAGAGCGCTTTCCAAGTCCTCCCCCTTCAGTTTACTGTTCCCTCCGCTCGACCCAGGCTTGTTGTCCAACTCGGGAAACAGTTTTATGACTTCCGCGGGATCGGTGTTCAATTTGGCGAACTCGGCCATCGCTTGAACGTACTTTTTTGTGTCAAACAACTCCATGGCGAGAAGCATTTTGATGGATTGTATCCTTTGTTTCTTGTCTTCGGGCGGGCACTCGGTTAGATTCTGGAAATTCAATGCAGTATATGAGAACAATTGAATTAAAAATAGCGGAAGTCTAAATTGTTATGTGGTGTGTAAATAATCAGCGTACGTACTCTGAAAACTACAAAAAATCTTTGCACACTACTGTTTACCTTTTTTTATGTAATAGCAGAGATAATGTAATTATATAAGAGTCGAGCACACAGGCTACCTGATGGTAAACTGTCACTGCGGCCGATGGACACCGAAATCTTATGATTTCTTATTAAGAAACCATAAGATCTCGAATGCGTTGCCTACTCTGAGGCCTAAGATGGAATCCCTCTGTGCCAGTAATTTTACCGGCTGCCTTAACCTTAACCCCTTACCGAAACACAACAGTGTGAGCACTGCTATTTGGCGGCAGGTTAGCGGTTAAGACGGTGGTACCAACCTGGACGGACCTAGCACCAGGTCCTGCTACATCAAAAACCTAGTTCTTAAATAAATCTAAATCGTTAAAAAAGCAAACTTATTGGCTGTATAATAACACCTTTTATTGCATAATAGCTTCTGCCCGTGAATTCGTCCGCGTGGAATTCGTAAATAGCGTCCCAGCGGGAACTTTGCGTTTTTCCGGGATAAAAAATAGCCTATATATTGACCAGTGTTATAAACTACCCCTATACCAAATTCTGTTGCAATCCGTCCAGTAGTTTTCGAGTTAAATCCGGGCATACATACATACACACACACATATATACATACAGACATTTTTTTCTAAAAATCGTTATCTTGTGTTCAGTGTCGTTTATATATATAGTCCCCACGACTTGATAGCTTCTTTTAATTTTCAAGTTTCAGACGCGACTTCTACTGTGAGGTTGAATTAGTACCTATACTAGCAAATAGTCAAAATACTTACGCTCATTAATAAGGCAATAGTCCCCTTACGATTCCTAACGTAGATAGCCATTTTAACCTTCCGCGTCCAATAATTTTAAATTATTGCAATAATTCTTTAGAACTTTTTTGAACCAGTGCTGGACAGTGCTTGACAGAAACCTTTAGGAACTAACTTTTAAGTTTAAAGTTTAGAAAACACGGATAGATTTTAAAGTAGGTTTATTTGTTTAAAGTGCTCTATTTTTAGCCTCCTTCATTTGTAAACGTGCTGGAAATTGTTCATCTTCTCCAATGATTTTTAAGTAGCATATACATATATGTATAATAAGGTAGGTCCTATTTTTATAAGGTAGGTATAAAAATAGGTAGGTAGTTGAATTCTTAGACGGAGAATTAACGTTAAGGCCTACATTATGATGCCCACTAATAAATTAGAAAAATGTTTCATTTTAATCTGTAGAACAGGCAAGTCAGAAAAAGTGACATGTGTTTTTCAAAGTTTGCCTGAAATTAAACCACCAAAAAAAAGAAAGTTCCTTAAAATCATTATCATAAAACACTTACATGCATAAGAGCGATAATCTTAGCCTGTCTTTTCTTATTGACTTTACTGAGAAACATTTTAACGAAAATATTTAATTTACGCAATCCACAAAATAAACACTGATCGCACGAAAGCAATTTCGATACTAATGATCGTTTTTGCTTCCCCGTTTATAAATATAATTCAGTTGATAAGAGTCCTCTCTCTCTATCGTGGCAAAATCCTATTAATCAACAGCTACCTAAATCGATTGGCGATTATAAAACATGTTGCGCTACAGATGCACAAATCAGTTTCAATTTGATATAATATGTACCAATTTCTACCAGATATAGGGTTATAGATAATTTTCAGGTAGTTATTTCTAATATCTCTTGTTTGAATGTTACTTAAGGTGTTTTTGGTTGCCTAATAGAGAAGATAAAGGTTCCTAAAAGGTTCTGTATTTCTACCACTATCACGTCACGGCTTTTGTAATAAAAACACGAATTTTCACAAGAAAACACAAAACTACACAAAGAGAGCACACGCTACACGATATTACTACTTGATACTGTTGAAACTCGCAATCGCTATACTAAATATGGGATCATAATAATATGTGGTTTCGCCCAACAGGAAAATAATTATATGAACAAGGAACATGTGTCACAAATATTGTGAAAATATACATATTTTCCTATTAACTACAAGTATTATGTCATAAAATCCTAACTGTTTCTTTATAGCTAAATCTCAAAGTGTTACTCTTCCTTCGAAAACTATTGAGAAAACTAACTTCGCCGGGGACTTCGTCTGCCTGGAATTCGGCAAGAACCCGCGGGAACTACGCGCTTTTCCGGGATAAAAAGTAGAATATATGCATAGAGAAATGATACAAGAAGAGTGGCAGAGCCCATACTGTAGTGCGTGCTCCGAAACCCGGGTTAACACTAGATCGAAATCTAGCGTCCAGTGGCTGAACCCCGATTACCCGAACGTTTAGCAGTTGCTACCGCTACTAGAAGCTAGATGGTGAGCCATGTTATTACCTACCCCCGTACTAAATTTTATGGCAATCCGAACATCACGAGTTATAAAGATTAGACATCTGTTAGCCCATTTCAGGTGAGGCATCTGCGAAAGAAAAAAAGTCGTTTCAGATACTCACGGTAAGGTTAATGGCTATCTGGAACTGTTTGTCCTTCAGGAGTTGTTGGATTTGCTTGTTCACGTCCACAGCAGTGAGGCACCACACCTGACCTACTGATGCAGCGAAGATCAACCCTCGATTGCATCTTTAATAAAACATACAGATTAAACTGGGTTCAGAACTATTTGAATAAAAACCACCGTCGCATCCCGCGTTCCTCTATCCTGCCATCCCTATTTCCCCCTTTAAAAGTCGGTAACTCACTGGTGTTTTCATTGGAGATGCCGTTGTTTGCTTATTGCTTAGCATCAGACAAGAGTGTCTGCTAGTTTGCAGTTGCACACATATTCAAAGAAATACTTGCCAAGAACATTGACGTGATTTTTAGGGTTCCGAAGTCCACAAGGAACCCTTATAGTTTCGCCATGTCCGTCCGTCCGTCTGTCCGCACTATTGCTCGGAGATGCTTAGTTCTAGAAAGCTGTTATTTGGCATGAATATGCATATTAGTTACGCTGACAAAGTGGTACAATAAAATGTTGAAATATATTTTTTTATAGGGTACCTCCCCTACTCGTAAAGTGGGGATGTAATTTTTTTTCTTGCGTACCCCATGGTGCGGCATATCGTTGAATAGGTCTTGAAAAAATATTGTGAGTTTGTTAAAACCATTTTTTGATTAAGTGATACGTTTGTGAAATACTAAGCATTAAAGTGCTATTTTTTGTTAGGGTCACGTGTCCCCCCCCCCCTGCCAGCTAAATGGTGGTATTTGGAAGGCTGAAAAAAATCACGGTTGTGGCATATATAACGTAGTTGAAAGGAAAACTATCACAGCTAAGTAGGCTGTACAAACTTTCGAGTAATAGTCGACCAACTTATGATGATGATTTTTCTCGAGCGGCAGGGGCGTCGGGCGGGCACGTCATTCATACAACAGGCTAGCTAGATGCTAATAAGTCTTAGAAAGGTACTGTGGGCATCGTCAACTTCGGAACCCTATACTTTGCGCGTGGCCCGACACGCACTTGGCCGGTTTTATTACCTGTACATGAGCCTTGCTTTGTTGAGTTCGGGTAGAGTTTGCACGAACAATGCGGGCGAGACAGTCTGAACTACCACATTATCGTCCTGCATCAAGCCAAGGAGATATGGTTCATCCCAAACTGAAACAGACAAAAAAAAACAATTGTTGTGCGAATGTTCGGGCGCCAAAAATTACTTTCATTGTTATAAAGGTATTATAATTTATGTTTTACTAGATTCTACCTGCTACTTCGCCTGCGTTGAATTAGGTTGTCGTGTTCCCTTGGGAACTATGCGTTCATTCGGGATAAAAAGTAGCCTTGCTCAACGGTTGATACCCTGCCAGGGCACTGCCACGCGATGCCACTGCCATGTGATTTGCCACGGAGACAGAACCTGTGTAGTACGCTATCCGCCGACTTCCGTTATCTTCTACCTTTTTCCACATCTTCAATAAAAAATAGATTCAATGATTGTAACAACTTACCAAGGGCAATTGGTGCAGCTTGCCATTTGACAGTGCTTCTGATCTCAATTTCCTTGGCTTCCTCGACCAGCACTGAAGTGAGATCCCGTCCGAGCATGAAGCAGGTCTCTGAATACTTCACCACAGTTGGTTCTAAGGACCTAGAGCTGCTTGTAGGAAAGAGCTCTTTAGGATTTCCATCAGAGAGCTGAAATATGTCAAAATACATTCACAAAATATAAATACAATTGTGTATAATATAAATTTACATACTTAAATAGTTAACAGATTTTTATCAATGGAAAACATTCCATTATGAATTTGAAGAAGACTGCTTTTGATATCCTTTATTTTATCAACCGACGAAAAAAAAAGGAGGAGGTTCTCAATTCGACGCGTATATATATATATTTTTTTTTTATGTATGACCACGCATATCTCCGTCAATGGGGACTATCGTTTCTTTGCTCACCAGTTGGCGCCACTGTAGACTAAGGTCCAGAGGTATAGCTGTCAAAGGCGACTCTATAAGATCGGCGCCGAAACAAAGTTTTCAATCTTGAATCTCATTAAGTTTATTAATTATAAATAACTATCATCATATCGAGCAGCTATGCCGCAATGTTGTGCAGTTCCGTTTTGTTTGGGAAAAAGATTTTTTTTTCAAAGCGTTTACATTCATAGCCAAATAATCCATATTGGCGGTAATTTCACGAAGGAGATCACTATTCAACAGGTAAATTAAAGAAATTATGATTTATATCACGAAGCCCGCCAAAACCAGTGAAAACTGAATGTTATTGGACCTCACGCGACACTAGCGCCTCTAGTGGAAAATTCACACGCGATAGCCCCCATTGTGAACCGATTTCGATGATTCTTTTTTTAATTGAAAGGTGTACCTCCGACTTGAACCCTTTTAATAATTTGGTTTAGTTCTGATGATGGGATCCATGACAAAACGAGGGAACTCCTCGAAATTTGTTAGCATGTGTATGATTTTGGCATCAATTTCAAAGACTACAGTGAGACTTAGGTCCCATCGTACACATGTTTGGAAACTATAGCCGAAAAAAAATTTTTCAATAAAAAAATAGAACCTACTTCAAACTCCGACAGCCTGTGAAGTCGGTGTCAAGTGAACCGCCCCAAAGCTATGACTATCTTATAGTGAACTTGACATCAACTTCACAGGCTATCAGAGTTTGAAGTCGGTTCTATTTTTTTTTTATCTTTTTAGATCATCTTCTATTCAACAACATCAGTTGTTTAATAACACACAAGCTTCCCAGATGAAACAGTTGTACTAATTTTCTCAACATACTTACATCATATAATGTATATTCAGCTTTAAAACCAACACAGATATACTGTGTGCCCCATGCCAAGACCTTTGGGATGTCGGGAATGTTGAAGTCAATCAAGTGTTGCTTAAATTCTCCATTTTTTCCGTAGTACAATTGCAGCTTTCTCCGCACCGCAACACAAAGGCGGACAACAGAATTAGATTCACCAGTCATTGATGTTTGGGACTAAAACAAAAAAAAAACTTAGGTAAAACATTAACCATTTCATAGGCTTGGAACCAAAATTTTCACAATATTCCTGGAATAAATATGTTGTATGTGTCCAAGATAGAGACATACAACAAATCATATGCTCTGAGTTTACATTTACTGTCTTGTTTCTTACCTTATTGTCAATGGCAAACAGTGATGCTCCTTTAGTTTGAGAAAAGGTTTTCACAAGTGGAAAGTTAACACCATTGATATCATGTGTTGTTAAAATGTTGTCTGTAAGGCATAAGAGCAGGTTGTTCTCTAAAAAGAAAAAAATACATTTAAGCATTTGTATGCTGTGTCCCGGATCTGTCCGTAAAATTTGACATGCTTTATGTTTTTTTTTCTCCATGATTTGCAATAGCGCTATAGAATAAAGAAGAAGCGGCTCAAATTCGCAATTTTTTTGTTACTCCGGTTATATGATAGGTTTAACAAAAATGCAATTCCTTTATTTTACATTACATCTACATAAAGAAACAATCTAACACTCGATATTTAACACAATTTATCATAAAAGGCAATATAACACATAGTGTTACTACCTGGTATAACTTCAATCTGTTGTATAGGCTTCTTACTGAAGTTCTTACAATACTGCAAAAGCTGGAGCTCTTTTTTTTCATTCCCATTGTTGGATGACAGCAAATACATGATCAGGTGACCCTGCCGAGTTCCCAGGATGAGATGGCCATCTATAAAAAACGATTACATCTTATACCTACTTTAAGGATGCTAATCTTGTATGTTACTTCATTTATTTAATTTTGCAAACAATCTCTACAACAGCTCTAACGATTTGGATGGTAGATCAATATAGCTAGATCTCATATCTGGGAAAAATCATTTTTAGCTATTTTCATCCGCGCAAAGCTCGGCCACCCAGGTACTGTAATATAGATGAATTTGCATGTCCTTATAGACATGGACATGAAAATTTTGAGTCAGTTAAAGTTTAGCCAAAAACTTACCATAAGCAGCTATTGTTTCTATTTGCATCGTCTGATTGAGAAGATGGGTCACCTCGTAAGCTTCATGCATCTTTGCGAATTCAATGATATCGCAAAATGTATAGATTTGCTAATACAATACGCCTCCGGAAATATGCGGCGACTAAGTGACATTAAAAAGCATCACAATAGTTTTAACTAATTATATCAACAACAAGATCTTATATTAGCGTGCATTTATTTTAATACTGCAATTACTTTTCATTGGGCCTTTTTTTAGATGTAATCTTAGTAAAAATATTTGTATTTATTTGGAACAATCGTCACCATTTTGACGTTTCTGCGACTTTGACATATGATGCGTTCCGAATCGCGCTCAGAGCACTCACACCACCTTGCGTCTCTTTTCCTTTTAGGAGTCGACTTTCAAGAGGAAAAAGGATGCAAGGTGCTGTGAGTACTCTGAGCGCGATTCGGAACGCAGCCATAAACATCTGATAGTTTTTTTTTCTCGAGAATTGGCAAAAACCATGCTAAAACCGAAGTCATTGAGCCATCCTTAAGTTCGGTTTACATGGAGTAAATGGTATGCAGAGGGATTCCTTGATGATGTTACTTATTCACGCTTAAACCACTGGACCGATTTAGACAAAATTTGATATGGAGCTAGTTTGAGTCGCAGAGGACACAGACTACTTTTATCCCGGAAAAACCCAATTTTCTCATGGGACTGCTACTGGCGCATTTCACGCGGACGAGGCTAGTCTTGTACCACGATCTAACAGTCTATCAATTTATACAGAACAGTGTCAAAAAACCCGTGAAACCCGAAAAGCCGTGGTGGCCAAATGGTTCGACCTACCGCCTCTCATGCGGAGGGTCGGGGGTTCGATTCCGGCTCGCACCTCTAAGTTTACTTATGTGCGAAATTCAATTTGAATTTACCACTGAGCTTTTCGGTGAAGGAAAACATCGTGAGGAAACCTGCATGCATCTGCGAAGTAATTCAAAGTTGGGTGTGAAGTCCCCAATCCGCACTGGGCCCGCGTGGGGACTATAGCCCAAACCCTCTCGTGATGCGAGGCCTGTGCCCAGCACTGGGACGTAAATAGGCTATAGTAGTAGTAGTGTCAAAAATGGCTGTAACGATTTGGATGAAATTTGGAATGAGGGTTTACATCATCTCGGTCGCCTGTACTTCGTGATTGTACCTCCGTTTATGTAATGTTTCTCCTGTTTATGTAATGTCAGTGCGACAACAAACGGTTTGAAATCTTGAATTAACACTTGAAGGTCAAGTGGATGAATATAAATTACTTTCTCAGCGATAAGTCCTCATGCGCATCATCGTTGTCATTACAATATCCAATATACTTAGTCTTCGTTTGTTTGCAGGTTTTACCACACTAGGAGTAGGATTGAAGGAGTATAGAGCTAAAATAAAAAACCATGTATACTATTCATTTAATATTTACTTTTATAATTATGTTATTTTCATTCATAACTAACAACGATATGGGTGTTACGATGTATTCAATTTCAGTTAAACAAATTAAAAACAAATACAAATTTCACTCACTATTAAATTTAATATTACAATTATAGTAATAATAAAAAGTCCTTTTACTTTAAATAATTTATAAGTCATATCATAACCCCATTTCGAACTATGTGTTTTTTTATATACGGAAAATTCTCATATAGGTAGTAAACGTGCACGCAAAACGTGAGAGTGAGAATTCAGTGGGATAAAGTTCAATAAACATCATTTTCATACATTCAGGTCACTAGTATGTCTTAATCTTTTTACACAGAGGGTCTTTAGAAGCAACGTCGATTACAAAATCCATATTTAGATAGACTTAATAAAAATATGCGTATCTAAACTAGTTCCCCGGGGTCCGCAGCGGTGCAGGGCTCTACTCCGAGGAGGGGAGTTGAGGTCTTGGTGCCTTCTCTTTCTCGCGTTCCGATTACGACTAGAGTGAGAAGGACGGAGACTAACTCTGGTGTCGGAGTAGTGCCGATGCGCTGCGGACGGCGCGAGCGCCCCGACCCGCCAGTCGGCACTCGAGTCATACCACAAAGATAACTATATAATATTTACACGACATTAAAGGTGTCAGCAAATCAAAAGCCTTAACGACAACTAAGCTCCACTAGGTGTGATTTCAAATCGATGCGCCGAGCGCTCACCGAAAGGTGATGATACATCCCTTAAGATATTTACTATAGCTAATTAAAAGTCATTGTTTCAGGTTCATAGGTAAAAGGTTATTTTGGAAGTCTACGCATGCTAAAAGTACAATTAAAAATGTGTCTAGCGTATACATTTCATATGAGTAAAAAGATAAAAAGATCGTTCATTTGTAACTTTCGATTTAATTTCGTTAGTCACTTTCATGAACTGTAATCATGATTATGTTATGAATAATTACGCTTCAAATATTGTAATTAATTGGCAGTTTGGCTCGTTAGAGCTGCCTAAATTGGCCCAAAAACACAAGGTAATATAGCATTAATAAGAAAGCGTGACTATTTTTTTTATAATAGAGGTTCGACGAGACTGGTGTCACCTGCACAGTCCTCCGACCGAGGAGTGCTATAGTAACTACCCCCACGTGCGGCGCGGCGGCCGCGAACACGCGAGTACTACCCTATACCATGAATTGAAAAAATCCGTTACTCTACGCTCGAAGGCTTAATACCTTCGCCTAATTTCTCTGTATTCCAAATTGAAGTGCAAAATGAACGCATACATACTTAAAACTATGACAATGAAAATAGCTTTATCTTTACACCATTTCATAAATGACGCCTAAGAACCATAGTGTTTTCAATGACAAATTTTTATATATAATAGAAATATCATTTATTGAATATAGAATACAATATTATCGAAAAACTATGTCGTTACATTAGGACACCGACAGTGCTATTAAATAGATTACATTTATCCAGCATTGGATAAGACATAATAAGGTACACCGCAATAAAAAAAAGTTGTTATAGAAGTCGCCCGAAAAAAATCTATAATGTAGTATATCTAAAAAAATTATATTCTCTGAATGGTTTATACAAATACAATATTCTGAGTTATCATTAAACATTATACATTATCTCGAGAGATCAGTTTATGCTAGTTATAAAAATTTACAAGTATGCTCCCTATGAATGCGAAAAATGTATCATCTGCTAAGTTTCATCGTTGAAATAACACTAGGCATACGCTTCGTAAGTTTTTTTTATGAGTTAGTGATACGTCCCAACAATAAATACACTAATGCACTACTGAATGCGTCTGCCCTACGGATTAAACGGCTCAAGCTAGGCGACGCTGCGTCAGCGGGTGGCGGCCGTCGGCGGCGCGGAGCGGGTCGGTGCTCTGCGTACGTAACGCGGGAGAGAACCAAACTAAACCATTTATCCAGCCGATAATCTGACTTTCACCCGATAAACATTACATTCCAACTCATTTAAGGTATGTACATAAAGGGACAATTTGAGCTTACAAAAGTACAAAGCAATCACATCGCGACGGTTTAGAATCTACAGCCGATTTACCCTTCTCACCGACTACGACAGCTCAAGCTTTTTTTTTATCGACAATTACGCTACAGTATCACACGATGACTCGCCGAAAACACCTATTATGCATTAAAATTTTCCCCGATGGCCAATGTAATGTATCACTAAGTAGCAAACGAATGAGTGAATCTAAATTCCGTGTGTTGGAGGTTGGTGGTCGCGGGTCGCCGACCGCTGGACTCGTCCTTCGCTCGCGCGCGCGGGCGACCTAAATGCTCTACGAGGCGCCCGGCGACCCGCCGCTGGGACCGCTCGCCGCCGCGTTCTCGCCTGACAAAGTAAGTAACTAGGTAACACTTTATTGTACAAAAAATAACACAAAAATACAGTTTAGAAGAAGAAAAACATTTATTCATGACAGGACAGCACATAAAAAAAAAGTTTACAGTAATGTACAAAATATGAATAACTAGCTTTATTCCCGCGACATCATATGCGCAGTAACACAAGAAGCAAGATTTCTAGATGGAACAACAATGTTATGACTTAAACCGGAGGGGCTATAGGTATTCAATGATTTTGAAAATGCATTTTTTTTATCGGTAGGCTAAACGAACACAGGCCAGCTGATAAATTATGTTTTTTTTATTACGAATGGGCTTGCGTTTGACCCTAATCACACCTGATGGAAAGTAATGATAGGGTCTAAGGTGGAACACACTTACCCAGAAGATGCCTATTCACTCTAGACTTGAATACACCAAGATTATAGGAACTGGGAAACAAATGCAGGGAGGGAATTCCAAAGTTTAGCAGGTATTTATATAATAATATTAGAAGAAGTTGCGTCTGAAAGAAACTATCAAGTCGAGGGGACTATATAAACGATACTGAACACAAATAAAGGATTTTTAGAAAACAATGTAATGTATATGTGTATGTATGTATGTATGTATTTAACTCGAAAACTACTGTTCGGATTGCAACAAAATTTGGTATGGGGTAGTTTATAACACTGGTCAACATATAGGCTACTCTTATCCCGGAAAAATGCATAGTTCCCGCGGGAATGCTATCAACGGATTCCACGCGGACGTAGTCGCGGGCAGAATCCAGTAAACAAATAAATAGGTTTACCTTGCGCGTCGTGATCGGCCGCGTGGT
>OZ020284.1:7397516-7466049 GCA_963971205.1 Aethes cnicana
AAATTATAAACTGATTAAGGTCGTAGTAAATTTCCTTGTGCCTCGAGTTTCTTCTATAATAAAATGAGTGTTTTTAGGATATGGTTAAGTAGTGTTAAGTATATTTATATTATATCATAGCGTAGATCAATGACGATATAAAAAAGCAATAAATTAGCATTAGGTACACACCAACAAACAAGAAAATACTCATCTCCTATAGAGTTCCTTCTAAAGACTAACACACGCCAAAGGCCCGTTAATAGCAACCGACTCTAAATGCCTTCATTTGCATACAATATAACAAATGTTCGTTGTTTAGAAAAACAAAAAACTCTAATCAACAACTTGATAACCTTTTAAAAGCCGCGATAAAACGCAATGGGACCTCAATTGAGCAAATTGGCAATGTTTTCATTGTGAATATTAAGTTTGCGCTTATCGTTCTTATCGTGTTATACGTCAAACCTAGTGTGGGAGCAGTTTTGAAATTTGACACCCACATTGGGAATGTGGGGAGAGTGGAATATCCCAAGCCCTCTCGCGATGAGAGGTCTATACTCAGAATTGGGGCGTAATTGGGCCGTTGTGGTGTTGGACAGCACACCACCACCATCACAACAGGATTTTTGCGTCCCACTGCTGGGCTTACGCTTCCTCTCGTCACGGGAGGCCGTGGAATATGGTCCCCATACAAGCACAGTGCGGACTTTTCGCCTTCCTGGAATTACATCGCAGATGACGATTTACTTTACCGAAAAGTTCAGTGGTAAATTCAAAATTAATTTTGAACTTGAGTAAACTCAGAGGTGCGAGCTGGATTCGAACCACCGACCCTCTGCAGGAGGCGGTAAGTCAAACCACAGGGCTACCAATTCAAAAGACGATACACAAGATAGATTCCTAAAGCCCGGGTCACATCGAAAACGTCTGCGCAGCCACACGGTTCGCAAGCGGTGTGACAGATCTTATGAGAACTAATGATATACAGATGCGGGCGAGACACGGACGTATTCGGTGTGTCCCGAGCTCCAAATTTGCAAAATTCAAGTCGCACTCTGCATAACTCAATGACTGATTGTATCACACAATGAAGGCACTTATAGTATGAGAGATTCCTAAATCGACTTATGACATTTGCTAGTTATGTTTATAGTGATGGGGCTAAGGAGCATCGTAGTTCGCAGTAAGCGATTTTCAAGACAAATCGTTTATTAATTTATTTTATTATTTTAAATGTAAATAATAATATGTCCTTTATATACGATCGTGGGCTAAATAAATTAAGGTAATAATTAAAATTAATAATTGAGGTAATGATAAATTATTCCTTATTATGTATCTATTTTCACATAATTTAATTTATTTTGTATATAAATATTCGATTTATATCGACTTACGAAAATGGCTTGAAATCGAAACAAAATATTTTGCCTATCACAAGTTTTAGACCATAAAGGATATAGGACGTAATCCCTTTTCTAAATGTCATAATTTGATTCATTTATATGTAGATGAGTAATAGGTTTTTAGGTTCTACGGAGGTCTCCAGCTGTCATAAGTCGATTTAGGAATCTCTCCTACTATAGTCAAGAGCAGTGTCTTACTCGAAGTCGCTGGGAATCAGTGAGTTTCTTGGGAGCGTTCATTCTCTCCAACATAAACTGCAATGACGGCGCAACGATATACATAAATATAATATTAACTAAGCTATAACGTGCAAACTACTTACGTAAGCGATTAAATATCTAGATATACTACGCATCGAAAGTGGTTTAATATATAGTTTTATGTGAATTTTATGAAGATTCGAGTTGTTAAGTTTCATCTTACATTCAACGGGACGGTTGGCAGGCGACTCACCTTAGCCCATGGATGGCTTTTGATTTGCGGGAATTTGAACTCTGTGTAGTTGGGATTCATCTCTCGGATCTGTTCTCGCGTCGGTGTGCCTAGGACCTGAAAAGAGACACACACATTTTAGTGAGGAAGTTGTTTCACTACTGTAGCAGCAAACATTTCTTGTAGACTGCCTAGAAACAAAAGCTTTGATTTTTTGATATTCTATGTACATACTACATTCGAGCAAGGTAACTTTTAGGCGAAGGAACCAATAATATTATTGTGAAAACATAATTATTAACTTGCACATATGTAGTCTTAATCCTAGAAAATACCGCTTCAGCGTCTAAAGCGCTTTAGTTAGGAGACAAAACTTTCAAGAACTATTATAGTCTACTAGAACTATTATAGTCTACGTCTAGTCCGGCGGCGCAATAATACAGAGCCATAAAAGTTAAGCTAATTGGTTAACCTATTGTAAAACTTCTTAAGTGCTCTTAAGACAGACTCACTTTGATAATTTCCACGAGCTGATCAACACCAGAGTCCCCCGGGAAGATGGGCTGCCCCAAAAGCAGCTCTGCCACTACGCAACCCGCGCTCCATACATCTGAAATATTACGCAGTCGGTTAAATACACAAACAATTTAGACTGACGCGACTGAAGTATGAGTATGAGTATAGGGTAAAATGGCAGGATATAAAACTGCTACATTACATTACTAATGTATCTCTTAGTGCTCCCCTATTAACCTACATGCCAAATTTCATCTTTCTACAACCAGTAGATCGATCGATCAGTCAGTCAGTCAGTCAGCCAGTTATCAATCAGTTTCTGGTTTTATATATTTATATGCATTTATTAAAAGTCAACTCAAACTCACCGATTTTAGTGGTATAGTCTATGGCGCCGAAAATAAGTTCCGGCGCGCGGTAGTAACGCGAGCAAATATAGGATACGTTAGGTTCGCCGCGCACGAGGTGTTTCGCGGAGCCGAAATCGCACAGCTTCAGGACGCCCGTCTTCGGGTCCAAGAGGAGGTTCTGAGGCTTGATGTCTCGGTGGCAGATGCCCAGTGAGTGGATGTAGGCGAGGCTTCGGAACAACTGGTACATGTACAGCTGGGAACAGATATCGATTCGGTATTAATAGCTGCAGGTTGCGCTTATAAATAACTGGCCGGTTAGAAAAGTAAGGGCGAGGCTCGATCTAGCGGCGGGATTAAAAAAAGAAATCATTTAGATTCGCGACAAAACAATACATGAAAAGACATAACTACAAAAACACAGTGTTGTGCTGGTCTGTCACTGAATGGTTAAAACTGAGGTCAGCGTTGGTGGCCAATCATAGCGCTGCGTGCAAGGATGTCTATGTTTTTGTATCTGTAGACATAGCTAAAATTGTTAGATGGCTTCCGGGAAGCGATTTTACGATTTCAGTCAAAATTGAAACTATTAAAAAATAAAACAGATGAGCCTACGCCCTTAAGGAAAAATTAAGAATTAATTGTAGTTGGGTTGACTTACCTTTATAAAACTAATGGGTATGGTTTGTTCATCTTTGGAGTAATGACGTGCCACTTTATAAACAGTTTCAGGAATATACTCCAGCACCAGATTCAGGTACACTTCGTCTTTCTGCGAATACAAATCAATAATTATCACATATTCATAGTCCTACATGACTAATTTATATGCATTTTGATTTTGAATTCATCTACTTCAAGATATAAACCACAACCAACGTTTTCAATTACTTTAACATGTATTGCAAGTTTGAGAAAAATTACCAAATTCACGAATCATGTCATGTTAGACGCATGAAGAGAAAACTCATCGAAAAACACAAAAAAAAAAACAGAAACACTACTGTTAGTTGCAAGATGGCCGTGATTTGACAATGAAATGATTAGCATACCGAATTTTCTTTGTTATATACAACGCATTCTACGTGTTACACATTTAGAAGTTTCAGAAAATTACACCCTTGAGAGGATGACAATGCTTGGAATAGCTCCAAAGGTTTTTGGCTCTGGCATGTACTAGAGATAAGTAATGGTAGTTCACTAGAATGTCGAACTACAGCGGAAAGTCAAACACTATCTGAACCAGATGCACATGAGAATGACGAGATCGAAGCTATCACAGGAAAACCAAAAATAAAAAGCAAGCGTAGGAAAGATGAGGTTTGAAATGTATTGATTTATTTGATTCGATCGTGGTAATGACGATACAACTGTGTCGAGACGCTTCCGGTCAGAAAGTCAAGGTCATGGTTGAAAATGGTTTATGACAGGGGCTTATTTCTGCGTAAAACTTGAGCGGCTTCGTTGGTTACCGAGCAATATTGTTAACTGCGTCAAAGCGCGTAAATACACTTGGTTATTTAAATGCGTGTTTTATTTCTCGGTAACCATCGCCGAGAACAGGAGCTAATAGTGCGTTAGCACACTAGCGCGAATCTGATTGGTTTAGAGACATACTGTGACTTCAATAGACTGCATTGCGCTAAGCAACGAACTGACTGCTGCGGGCACTGCCGCCTTCCCCCAAATAAAACACACAAATAACACAAGCTTAGAAACTGGACAAGCTAAAATACAGTAGTCGGGAGTGACGAAAACTCACGCTGAGGGTTCCGTACCATAGTTAAACTTGTGGTGTGAAACTATACACGCATAATCCTTAATAGACAGAAATAGCACAGGAGTAAACAATTAATTGGGAAAATGTCTGCATGCTTAAATTACTTCCGATCAGTGCATAATTGTACATATACTGAATAAACAGGGACTGACAAATTGACAAATACATATAGGAGTGATCGAATAAACTAAGAATACTTCAAAAATACGGAACCCTGGAAAAGTCACAAATGGACCAGAAATAAAATAGAACTCAAACATTAAAGTTATAAAAATTCGAAAGATCTTGATCTTCTCTCTAAAGGTTCTCTTCTTTTTCTGATTCATTATTTAGTTATTGTTATCGAGACAAATATTTCATTATAGTTATCATACAAATTCTTGGTAATCATCGTATAAAAATGTATTTAGACATTATTGACATATTATATCTAAAATAGGAATATACTATTCAATACTTGAACTCACCTTTTCTCCACTTGAGTAAAAGAAGTATTTCAATTTAACAATATTACAGTGCTCCAGTCGTCGCATTATTTGAAGCTCTCGATTCTGAAAAATAAAACCAAAACAATATTATTTTTTACTTTTTCACATAACCTTCACCACATTACTACTAACTTCTGCGTGCTATTCTTCGTCCGCGTGGAATTCGGTTACAGTGTTTCCGCGGAAAAAATGCATTTGTTCGGGATACAAAGTAAAAGGTAAAGCATCATAGAAAAAGTAACGTAAACCTAGAATCAACTAGAATGTCAACCTTCATACAAATCAGCGTACGCCCGAAATAAGTGTTAAATACGATAATACATTTCGCATTTATAATATTAAAAATAGAAAATTATTTTAGACACATTTCTCCACATAATATCTCAAATGTATATAGCCTGTTAGTCACTTTAAATATTCCTTTTAGAGCTTTGACTCAAGGACAGTTTTTTAGAGAGCAAGGTGACTCAAAGTCACAAAAAACAGTTCAAGGCGATCAGTTAAACTGATAGGCTACTAGATTAGAATAATGTACACCCAGTCAGAATAATGTACACCCAGCCACAGTCACACACACACAATACCCCACGTCAATTTAAAATACATACAGTCACCATCCGATACATGCAAGCAAACGAGGTGATCATACATATATGAACACGATCCTACTGTCAAAACGTTAGAGTTAGAGTGCATGATCTTGTTCAGGTATTTATGATCACCCTTGTTCGCTCGCATTATATCTGATGGCGCCTGTATAACACCGTTTGGTATTTTTGCAGGCAATTATAACGTAAAAATAGTGTAGCAGTTTTTATCTTTCCACCGCGGAAATAAAGGAGTCATAGTTATATTAAGAATTCTATCCTCTTTACATTAAGTTTCATTATCCTTCAAATTACAAGCGATTTTCGGGACTCATTTACGCAATAAGTTAACGTGTTGTCTTAGTCTGTTCTCATTAAGTTAACTAGGCAAACATCAAACACGTAGAAGTGATAACGATTTAGGGGGTAGGTAATTATGTAAATTTACTTTGTCGGTCTTGTCACAACGCATTTTAACTGAATAGCGGGAATTGAGTAAATAAAAATAATACAATGTCTGTTTACGTACGTATTTTAGAATATATGATTACATACAAGTAAATATTACTAAGTAATCGCGAAGATGCTATATCAGCTTTCGATTCTCAGATACCGTATAAATATTTGACAACACATTTGTGAATAAACATATGCAGGTTTCAATATAAATGTACCTATTATATTTATCACATCTCAACACCACATCTTCCAGCAAACGCTAAGTCTGTTAATATCTACAAAATCCCATTTCCCATTGCCGAGTAATACGAGACACTCCCGTTTGCGAGATGAAGATAAAGTATTGAAACGGTATCATAATATTGCATTTAAATCGAATTTACATCAAATTTAATACACTTTGATAAAATATAGTCCAGAAAAAGTAAGCCACTGAAATAGTGCAGCCACGAATCAGATGAGTTCAAAAGGAGTTACACATAAGTGGCATTTCCTCTTTTTGAATCTAAATTTAAAGACGAGCTTGTAAAAAAAAACAATCAATCAATCATTTATTCAGCAAATTGGCCACATAGGGGCACTTTGACACGTCAGAAATGAATTTACCAGAATAAAGTGACCTGTAACAACACTAACCTTAAACCTTTTGTCCTGGAGCACCTTTTTGATGGCAATGAGCTCGCCAGTGTCGCATAGTTTGGCCTGGTAGACGACGCCGAAGCTGCCGTTACCGATGAGCTTCATGTCCGCATAGCTCACCTCCTGCGGCCGGTCGGGGCCCTGCCCCGGCGTCGCTACCACGGTCGTCACCTTTGAGCCGTCTTTGCCTGGAAACAAGGGGAATCATGTTTAGTCGGGTGCCACTGTTGGATGCTAGAGAATATTCAGAAGACTCGAGTGGGGCAAGACGCGTACCAACCAGCCAGAGACCTGGCTAACACGCAAGAACGTTTTATTCAATTCAATCATTTTTATTCGGCAAATTGGCCAATTCGGGCACTTTTACAAGTCAAAAAATCAAATGAATCTACCAGCGCTTGCTAGCCCATTGCTGGGAACAAGACAGCCAAACAAACTCAGCAGAAAGTTAGGTTTTAAATGTCGAAAATTTCGATTAACTAAAACTCAATTTATTAATGATGCTTCAACATGAGCCAAACGAAGTGTATGTTTGATGAACGAAGGTTCACTTGTAGGAAAGTTATATTTCACTTGTAGATTAAAAACAATGACAACGCACATGTTTTATACATAATCAATAAATTAAGTATGCTGTGACACATTAAATACTTGTTAACATTAACAAGGTCAAAAATGGTTGATAGAGCCACTACCTATGAAAATAGTTTATATCAAATATCATATTAATATGAGTAACTGGGTAATTTGCCTACGTATGATGGCCGAAGTAAATACAACGTATTTATCATTTAAGATGGTCGTCCAATTCATTACCGTGACTTCAAGAAAAGGGCAAATGAGTAATTCTAATTACTGAGTCAGTGACAAGCATATTTGGATTTGCCTTTGTTGCTTTCCTTCAGTTGAAATAGAGGTCAGTCACTGGTCAGCTCTGAATAAAAAAATAAAATATTCCTAGATAGTGTCCAGGTGGCCTTACTCCTTAGGATCGATCGAATGAACAAGATCAGTAAATCATAAGCGAATGGGCTTATAAAGTTTAGTGCCTAATGAAGTTATCCTATACTAATAATAAGTCTGTAGAAGAAGACGCGTATGTAACTTGAAAATTAAAAGAAACTATCAAGTCGAGGGGACTATATAAAGATACTGAACACAAAAATTTTTTTATGGAAAAATTGTCTGTATGTATGTCAGGATTTGACTCGAAAACTACTGGATGGATTGCAACAAAATTTGGTATGGAGGTAGTTTATAACACTGGTCAATATACACGGTGGGTCAGAAAATATGTCAAATAATTAACCCACCGTATCGGCTATCGATTTTAAGTATATTGTATAGGTCTTTAATTTTTTTGAGTTGGTAAAAAAATAATTGTATATGGGATTGGTTGTGTGAGCGGCACCTGAATCCTATACAAAATATTTTTTTTTACACATATAGGCTATTTTTTATCTCGGAAAAACGGAAAGTTCCCGGGGGAACGCTATTACCGAATTCCACGCGGACGAAGTAGCGGGCAGAAGCTAGTAGATTTATAAAGCTCAAGCACGCTAAGAACATTCACACACACACGCGAGCAATTCATAATTTTCAGCTTAAAGAGATAGAAAGAAAGTGATAAGTATAAAGAGTAATTTGGAGTACAGCACGACACAACTTAGAAGGCGCGTGACGAAGCACTTAAGCCGTTCACGCAGAGACTATTTTTGCTTAATCCACGCGCCTTCTAAGTTGTGTAAACCTGTAGCTATTAGTTTTGGCCAGTGTGCAGTGTTGAGTGCAAAACCAAATAATGATTTTTCCTTATCACACCAGCGGAATATTTCCCATTCGATAACGTAATTTTACCGTAAAAAATCCTAAATTCCGCTATCGCTTTAGTAGAGCTATGCAAAATTTCGAGTGACAAGTGGTTACATTTAGTCTCGTATTTTATTTTAACGGAATTGCTTACACAACGGTTTGAATGGCCTCTCTAATGCAATTGAGCGAGTGACGCAAAAGAATCTATTTCTCAGTAATGCGTGCCTCGAGCTTGTCCCAGTTAATTAAGTGAAAAACCATCAAGGTAGGTAACCTTCGACGGTACTTTGTCTAATTGCCCCTACTTCCCCGTCTAAAGAACTCACCCTCTGGTTCTTCAACCAGAAACACGCCACCGATAGTAGTAGTATTCTTACTCTGCATAATTTTTTTCTTACGGAATAACCGAATTTTATCAATTTTATATAAAAGTTAAAAATAAACAGTGACCTTTCAAATACTGGACCATCGAGATTGAACGTGACATGTCTTCGTTTTAATAAGCTATAGGATCTGGATCGACTTTTGATTAACCTTTTTAAAGACACAGCTATTGTGGTCGATTGTTCCCAAAAACGACCACGCCAAGGGTACGGGTATTTACAAACACAAACAAACAAAAAACAGATATAGGCAGCAAATTATGAGAAGAAAAAATACATGTTGAAGACACACGATCGATGTACTGGATTCTAAGGTAAATAAGAGAGTAGCGTGTTTTCACGGTCGAATGGGAGACTTCAAATAAGCCGGCAACGCATCACAAGCTTATTACGTAAGATGCACCGCCACGCAAATTGTCCCACAACGAGCTCTTATCATCTATTGACAACTCCACGAGCAACTTCCTAGGAACCCATTTAGAATTCGCTGACCAGACGCCTTTGTTTTGCATCTGCCCAGCAATTAAAGCCATTCATGATTTCGTGTTTTCGACCTCCTAAATCTTTGTTGTGTGAAATTATATGAACAGGAAACTTACTGTTTAATTTAGAATGTTTTATCATTGCCCCTTGGCAGATGTGCTTTTGTTTAATTCTTTACCATATTCTTAGGTATTTTGTTTACGCACTTTTACAAATAAAGTTAAATACATACGTCAAAAACTAAAATGGTGGCTGTAAAAATACCCGAGACCGCCTTAACGACAACATTAAAAAAATATACCGAGCACTCTTTAAGCAAGTATACCTATAGACAATGAAACATGAATGTTGGCTCATCAGCTTATACAATAATTGTATAGTATTGCTTATACTTACTAATTGTCTATATTGCTTATACTTACTATTGCCGTTCAATATATGAGACAATAGCTGTTGTCATAAAAAATGAAAAGTATTTCTTTGAGTACTTGTGAACATATTTAAGAGACTTAGTTCAGTTGGATCGTTCATGCAATCAAGTATTGCAAAGTAAGATATGTATTAATTATTTTGCCTAGGTATGCTTTATTATCACGTATCTCATTTGTGACTTTGGCTAAATCAAATTAACTTTTGAATCATTAAAACGTGTTCGGCAAGTTCAACTTTCGTATCGAATCGAAATACATAACTCGGTCCATTATTTGATAGATACATTTTATTAATGATTTAATGAGATGAAGGCAGCAGTGGGACGTAGGCTGTTGTGGTGGTATTGATGAAATTTTACAAAGATATCACAAACACCATCGAATAATACAGTACAACACAATAGAGAGCTTAACTTAATGCTTCATCGTTAATTTGCCGACCAAAATTAGGTTATACTATTATCGCACTAATAGCCAGATGAATCCATAAATGTAGAGTATTCGATTCGAGTACAAATAAGAGGTACTAGTACTAGTAGGAGGTACTAGTTTAATTTATTTTATCATACGATTGTTGGAATTCATAACCGGCAATTCATTTCGTTTGCATAACAAATAACCGGCCTGTGATTGGGCATGCTTGCACTTATGCGTAGTCTAACTATCGACATTACTTAAAAATGCAGAATTCCATCAAAGCCGTCACTATTAATTAATATGATCTAATTAACTTATTACTAACTAGCTTTTGCCCGCGACTTCGCCTCCGTGAAATTCCGTTTTCTATACCCGCTCGTTAAAAGTAATCGATTTTTTTTTTTATTTAATTTTTATCATTTTTTTTATGTGGTTAGTGTTTGTCATGAACATGCACGTTTCTCTAAAGAGTTTTTAATTGATTAGTTATAACGAGCGGGCATAAAAAATGTATATTATAGATGTATTCAGTTTATTAAAAAAAAACATTATTCTACCACAGATAAAATTAAAAAAAATACATTAATTCTGCAGCTCGAATGTGTGCTCAAACACTTGAATGTGTCGCTGACGTTAAAATACTTTAAAAACGTTATTTTTATATTTTTTTTTGTAGAGTAATAATATCCTATCTTATATGTTATATTCTACACAACGTAACATTCGTTACTTCGTTCCTCGCTGAAATTACGTACTTTAGATCCCAGTCTGCGAACGCAAACGCCCCATAAAACCTAACATGTATTTTTTTTATACGCACAAACTCAAAAGCGAGGTGCGGCCCAGGTAACGGCGCTTAATAAATTACCTACGTTCGACCAATAAATTCTGAAGTTACCTTGCAGACTAATCGATTGAGGGATGGCGTCTTCAAGTACCTACAAAAATGTTTTTTTTTTGCGATGTTAGATAAAATGTGGCCTAGTAGTTTGACCTAATGCCTTTTATACGGGGGTCATGTCCCGAGGTTCGGGGTTACAAACAACTAGGCTCGCAACTCTGACTTTACTTAGGTGGGAAATTAAACTTCAATTCACTGAACTTTTTAGTGAAGGAAAAGTATAGAAAACCTGCATGAATCTACAAAGTACTATACTCCAAAAGTAATGATAATCAGTACGAAAGACACATAAAATGTTTAATAAAATATTTTTTTTTCTACGTAATCTCCTTCCAAGTCTACACACTTAGACCATCGTTTCTCCAGACCACGAATTCCTTTAAAAAAAAATCTTTTTCGTCACCCTCTAAAAATGCCTCCACAGCGGCCATTACCTCGCCATCATTTAAAAATTTGTTGCCTCTAAGATCTTCCTTCAGCCGTGGAAAGAGATAAAAGTCGCTGGGGGCTAGGTCTGGCGAATATGGGGGGTGTTCCAGCAATTCGAACCCTGAATCACGGATGGCAGCCATCGCAACGCCGGTCTTGTGGGGCGGTGCGTTGTCCTGGTGAAACAGGATGCCATTGCCAGCTCGAAGTTTACCCCGCCGCTTTTCTTTGATTGCCTCTCTCAATCTGCGTATTTGGTCAGCGTAGTAGGAGCCCGTAATAGTGGTTCCCTTTTCCAGGTATTCGATCATTATGACTCCCTCAGCATCCCAAAACACTGAAGCCATGACCTTACCAGCGGAGCTTGCTACCTTGAATTTCTTCGGTGTAGGGGAAGACGCTCGCTTCCAGGTCATGGATTGCTGTTTGGTCTCAGGATCGAAATGGTGGATCCGAGACTCGTCCATGGTTACAAACCGATGCAAAAATGTTTCGGGATCAGTTTGATATTTGTCAAGATTAGACTTCGAAATCTCACATCGTATTTTCTTTTGTTCAGCCGTTAACATTCTAGGCACCCAACGAGCAGAGACTTTTTTCATGTGTAGTTCATCAGTTAAGATTCTTTGAATGCTGCCATATGAGATGCCTGTGAGCTCAACTAGATGCCTGATAGTCATCCTTCTATCTGTTAAAACGAGATCATGAATTTTTCCACGTTGTCTCCAGTAATGGCGTCAGATGGACGGCCTTCGCGATGTTCATCTTGAGTGGATGTTCTTCCCAAGTTAAACTCCTTTGACCACCGTGCCACTGTGGAATACGGTGGAGCGGACTCGCCCAGTGTTCCCATTAATTCAGCGTATATATCTTTAGTACACATTTTTTTCAAACAGAAGTATTTAATAACCGGTCTCACCTCAGTTTTCTCCATTTTTGCGTTATTGTTCCGACTGCTCGTGAAAAAACAGCTGCAACTCTCTGACAGATACATATTTTTTTATTTTTTTATTTACTAAAGAGTCTTTATGGCCAGTAACGGCATACCTATTTATTTTAATCCGATTCAATAAGTATTCAGTTATCATTACTTTTGGATTACCCCTCGTAATTCAAGGATATGTGTGATGCGTGGGGACTATAGCCCAAAACCTCTATTGATAAGAGGGGAACTAGCGTGTACGTAGCATTGGGACGTAAACAGGCTATTATGGTGCGGTTAGAACGCTTAGAATATGCTGTCAGAGTCATGCATGACGTTAGTAAACCCGTATAAGAGGCCATGGAAGCTGAATCAATCATAAACCCACCCTGAAACACCTCAAGACCACACCCGTAGCAACAGCAACGCTTATTGACGCAAGCCCTGATACAATCCACTCCACCCTTGTTTATCCTCGTCTTATTTAAGCATTTCATTCACTTTTACTGCGCCTTATTGATAGGCCCTTCGCAACGGTTATCTCGGCTAAAGTGGGAAATTCAAACGAATTTTCTTTGATAATTTCAACATCAAATCAATAGATTATTGTAATTAGTTAATTAGCAAATTGATATTTAAGAAATTGGCTCTTAATTTAGCATGATTTCTAGTAATCTTCTGTAACTCTTTCTATCATTATATGGTACTAGCTTTTCCCCGCAACTTCGTATGCGCAGAAATACTAAAATTTAAAAGCCCGGTTTTTCCCGTTCCCGTGGGAATTTCGCAAAATCCTCTCTTAGTGCTCCCCTGAGCACCACAAAGAACCTGCATGCCAAATTTCAGTTCTCTACGACCAGTAGATTCGGCTCTACGTTGATCGATCAGTCAGTCAGTCAGTAAGTCAGTCAGTCAGTCAGTCAGTAAGTCAGTCAGTCAGTCAGTAAGTCAGTCAGTCAGTCAGTCAGTCAGTCAGTCAGTCAGTCAGCCAGCCAGTCAGTCAGTCAGTCAGTCAGTCAGTCAGTCAGTCAGTCAGTCAGTCAGTCAGTCAGTCAGTCAGTCAGTCAGTCAGTCAGTCAGTCAGTTTCTTGTTATATATACTGGGTGCTCGTGAGCATTGCGAGAGATTTTAACTACTAATTCCTGAGGCTATAAGAAGTAATAAATGTTATATGAACTTAGGTCGAAACACGTTTTCTTTTATTATTATTTTCATACATAATAATTGCTAACGTAGTATAAACGTGCCTTTGGAAATGGAAATATCGCGATACCCGAGCCGAATTTAGCCGAAGTTAATTAAGATTTTTAACTTAAAATATGGTCAGGAACATGCTGTTAAAATCTCTCGCAATGCTCACGAGCACCATGTATATAGATTAGAACCTGTTACTTATATAATAACCAATAGAGTTGGCTGGATGGCCAAATGAATAATAATTGATTTGAAAAAAATCGAGTTGGTCAACGAATATATAAGAAAATCTGACTTGAAAGCTGGTAGATATTTTTCCTTTTGAATTAACCTGTTGTCTACCGCCTATTGTCAAAAAGATTATGTAAAATAAACTTAATTACTTAGTTATTAAAGTATATTCGCTCGACGCGGAATCGCGTCAACGGTAGACAACGGATTAATAACGTTTCCGTTATCATTGTTAACAATCTGTAAAACTGTCCTATAGACAGACTAATGATTATAGTTTGTCTATAGGACAGTTACTATATAGACTAATGATTATAGTCTGTCTGTAGGACAGTTACTAATCAATAAACAGCAAATGTAGAAAATGAAACCAGACGAATTGAGAACCTCTTCTTGGATGTTTTTGTAGTAGTTTAAAAAGTTGTTTCGATGCAGTGTAATAATAGCGCATGTAATCCGGATGTAAATTGTCTGTCTCACGTGAGGCTAATCAAGTAGAAAGTGAAACCAAAGCTTCGGTGCATCGCACTTCACTTCAACTGGCTCCATATAGCAGGAAGTAATGAGGAAAATGTCAAGTGTACTGGATTGTCTTTTTTGCATTGCAACTGACGTTTGCCTACATCTAAGGTATATTGGGTTACTGGAGTCCATAAATAACTGCGTCCTACTTCAGTTACCTACACGATTTCATGATCAAATCTTAATCACTAAATATTACTACTTAAATCGGACGATTGCATTGAATTTCAGTTTTATAAGCAGGAAGTTCGCGCGTATAATAGAATTAATTAGCTTGCATTATATTTATATTAATGTAATTAAGTACTAAATATGTATGTCATACATGAGGTTAGATTCACACGTGATTGGAAATGTATATCATTTACATGAGGAGTATACTGTGGCAATTAATAGCCTTACTAGGTCCACAATATAATCAATTGCATTATCCTAATACAAATCAGATAAATTTGTAGGTAACATACGCATTGGAACTACACATATGAATCTTGGGAGGGACTTTCGCTAGCCTCAACTAATTTACCACCAGCGCCGCCTATTAGACAAAAAATGTGTTTGGATGTTTGTTATTCCATCATTCTTTAACGGCTCAACGGATATAGATGAAATTTACATAAATAAAATACAATCTGGGATTAAAACATAGGTAACTTGCTGACGAAGTCGCGGGTACAAGCTCGTACTAATAAGTTGAAGTGTGCGAGTGATTTGGTCAAAAACAAGTGATCCGTTTCCATATGGAAAAACAATTATTTAGTTCAATATTTACTTTTACTTATTTAGTACACGTTCCACATAAACAATCAAGCAAAAGTTCGTTGAGAATTTGTATTTAGAAAACCAGCCCACTATAGAACTGTAAAACATGAAGTGCAGAGGCTAATAAATATCTAATCCATCAACTAATTGTGCCGTTTTACGCGCTACACCTATTTAATTAACAAACTATTGACAAAAAAGTTCAAGCTACCACATCAAAAATGAGAACACACAACACACAGCAAAAACTAAGAGATGAAAGTGACAGTGGTCTGACGCTCTGCGACGATCCTCTCTCGACAGGTCGTTGTAATGGTTCTAATGTACTGAGACCTGCGGACTGTCAAGACTGAGGATATCCGCATTGCCGGCTGATGATCGTGATGAGACGATGGTGATCGGGTAGTGAGGAGCGGCGACTACAGCCGAGCTAAGTTGTGCACATCTAGCACTTACGGTGCGACGCAGCGGCCTTCTTTTCCGAAGCCAGCTCAGCCTTTTTAGGAGTATCCACGTCGCCTGCGTGTCGCAGCAAAACACAAAAGCAACATTAGAACATTGAAATAAACATAAATGTATGATACAACTGGGCAACGCGACCGATCGTGTAGCGATTAGCGACGTAATACCGGAAATAAAAGATTGATCACTGGCTTTTTGATGTAACATAGGAAGATGTCGGACACTCACTGATGGTACGGCGAAGTTTCTTACAAAAAGAGGAGAGACGATCACAAGCGCGGCTTATTTGTCCCGTCTTGTCACTGTCCAGTAGGCGTAGTAGGGAGGGTTCCGAGCGCGCCGCGACTTCTCCGACGGGGCGGAGGGCCGAGGCGGGCCCTTCGGAGACAGTCAGGTTGTCTATACATACTGGGCCTGTGGACCGCTCCAGCTTTGCAAAGGATCGCACGCGAGCGCGCTACGTGCTAGACTGCCGGGCGAACACCGCGCGGCGACGCCGCCCCGCCCGCAGAGGCCGACCAGCTACATATTAGCATGTAGTGCTAATTCAAACAACACTATGTACCTGTAGTCCATAACACTTTCATGCCATTTGTTGCCAATGTCATGAACACGATAGAATGTTTTTCCGAAAGAAACATAGCACGATGACTGCTTCGGTATATTGTTTGCGTTAGCTATACCTAGACATGAAGGCGCGGAACTTTGTCAGAACATTTTAATGCTATATATGTAATGAATGTATGTTAACTAAGTATAATAATGTCTAATATTCTACATAATCTGGATACTTAAAGTGAGTATGAATTTATCAAGCATTTGAAAAGTAGATAAATAAGTATACAGCTGACGTACGCTCTAAGTGGGATAATGCAATCTGTCTACAGATCCTTGGTAGCTAGGTATCGTAAACCGTATTAGCATCTACACCAGCTCTGTATTAAGCTATCACAACGGCTGTATAGGTCTGTAGTTTTTACAATAAACAGAAAAGTTGTAAAAAACCATTTGCGCACATTGACCGTTAATAAGTAATAACATATGGACGAACAGTGCCTAACAGAATATGTCAAAATATGTATATGGAGCAAACTGACATTAGAAAATAGGTACGTTCCAAAATGCTAATAACGCCTCCTTATAACGAAGGCCAAACGGGTGCCCGGGCTGTTCGGGCACCCGTTGAGATTGGGCAGGTAAATCGTTTATGTCGCAATGCTTTTAAAAGGTCACTTCATTGAATGAGAATTTATTTTGGTATACAGTCGTAATGTCACTCACTCAACTCAGCAGCTTGATCGGTTTGCTATCACGTCTCCGAACATGCGTGTCCAGCTTTTTATACAACTGGTGATAATTTAGTTATGACGTCACAACGCTGCTAAAAGACTGTGTACATAAATGACCACAACAAACCAGTGCATTTCGCGAATTCCATGTTTACTCGGTAACATACGAGAGTCACCCAATCGATCTGTTTGTTTCAACGTTGTGATAGACTTATAACTTGACCTGGGTTAATTACTTACATGGCGATGGCTAATAGTGAGTCCTAATAGAATTATGGATGTCATAGAGTGAAGATAATTGGATTAAAAGTTTCGGCGGAGTTTAGTTGGGTTCCTGGCAAAGGCTAAGCGCCAGACGCTGCGTTGGTCGCTCCGCACCTGACATTTTGGTAACTACTCGCTCTCACTTCGGTAATTGAGTGAAAATAAATGTTGTTATGCAAATTAAGAGTGTAACCTACCTCGGCAAGCGCACTATTCAAAATCAACAACACAAGATGCTATCTAGCGCAAATAGAATAGTGATACCATTGGAACACTATCTAGCATAGATATTTAGCTGAAACCGCACAAATTACCTACTAATTAGTAACTAATATCCAATACTGTTCTATTGTTGACATGGCAAGCGTGGGTGGACATTAGGGTTCACAATTAGAGAGCGTGGGCTGGGGAGCTCCAGAAAGTTGACCAATTTCAGATACCTACAAGGAAGGGAATATGATTCGAAATACATTAGAAAGAGTAAATATGTCTACGCGAGTGGGTTTACATAGTAACAATGGGCACAATGCATTTCCTCGCTAATCCCTGCCAACACCATTGTTCTTGAAAGACGACACCGCGTTTTGTCTCGCGGCAGCCGTAAGCCACGAGTGTGGCGCGGGCGATAAGACCATAAAGTAGTCTGAGTAGGTAAGGTACTGAGTAAAACGCCTATAAGACTTTGTATCCCGTATAAGGATTTAAATCCCGGATGAATTACTATCCTTCAGAGACAAGACCGCTCGCTGAGCACTCGTTATGAGACTGGCAAGGCACTGTAATTTTTTACATTATTTTTGCATTTTTATTTTCATGCTTTTCGATAGTACTATCGAATATTAAATCAAAGTTATTTATTTGGCAGACTTAGTTACAAAATTATTTATTAGGAAGCTCGTACTCACGATTTTTTTTCATGCGAAAGGTTAACCCTATTTGGGTTGCGTACTTTGTCAAGTACGGTGGGTTTTTTTCCTTCATTTGAAAACATATTTATACGGACATTGTCAAAACCTTTAGAGAAACTTTAGTGCAACACGGTCTGAGATTTAAGTTTGAAGTAGGCACTGAAGTCGAGAATAATTTCTATGTCAACCGTTTTAAAAATAACTTGAAGGTCACGAGCTCAAAAGATCTTGTATCTCATTTAGAGGAATAACTAGAAAAATATGGTAGAATCTTTACGCTGACAGTTCTTAAACTCCACCACATGCCAGCTGTCACGAGAGACTAACTGCAGATAATAGAGGGAACCGGTCGCCCGCCATGACGCACCTTACGTCGAAAAATGCTTCATATTAACGCTCTCCTCGCATCCTCTGCCTTTAAACTCCAGTCAGGGGCTATATTCGAAGTCTTAAATAGTGAGATTCCCAATCCGCACTGGGCCCGCGTGGGGACTGTAGCCTAAACCCTCTCGTGATGAGAGGAGGCCTGTGCCCAGCAGTGGGACGCAAATAGGCTGTGTAGTAGTAGTAGTAGTAGATTCCCTATAGGACCACTCACGCGTGCGGTGTTGCAAACGAACTTTAACGCATTCACTGCCACCGACGCATATATGCGTTTTGCTGACTTTCCCGCAGTGCCTTGAACGCACATGTGCGTTGCAATGTTCCCTTAATGACAGATGTGGCACCTGGCGAAAGTTCGTAAAAGGAAGTGGCAGTGAATGCCTTAAGCAGTTCTTTATTTAAAGTTCAACTTGAGCGCCGTGACGCGTGAGCGATCCTATAGGGAATATCCCTGTCCATATTTAAGACTTCGCATATAGCCCCTTGAAACTTTCAAGTAAACCTGTATTAGTCCGGTCCTCGAAAATTCCTGGAATACACATGATTTCTTGAAACGGCAACTAATAAAGATTGGGCTATCTAAATACGACAACGCGGAGCAAACATGGTCAATTAGTCAATTAAACATTCCAAGAACCAAAGTAGCTGGGAGCAAAATATTGAGCTTGACTTACGATAAAGATAAAAACCAATTTACAAAGTTAATGACTGTTATTGATAATATCTATGATCACAAAATAAACAGGAATGATGTCACCTTGCCTTCTAAAAAAAGTTACGACGTGATCGTATAGGCGTGAATGAAAATCTACGTCGCTAAACTCGCCGACTGAAACGAAGCAGATTGAACTATTGTCTGCTCAAACATGAAAAAATTACTTTTCTGCGAAGGGAAATATTAGCCTGACGTGTTCTGGAGGAGCAACTGTCTTTTTATTAATTATAAATATGATTAACGTTCTCGGAAATTGGAGTGAAAATAATTCTGGGCGTATTTCCAAAGGAGGCCGTGCTCGTGACGTAGTTAAGACGTGTTTACGATGCGCAAGAGGATACCACCGCGTCGCACGCGCATATTTTAGACTAGCTTCTGCCCGCGACTTCGTCCGCGTGGAATTCGTTAATAGCATTCCCGCGGGAACTATGCATTTTTCCGGGATAAAAAGTAGCCTATATTTTGACCAGTGTTATACACTACCCTCATATCAAATTTGGTTGCAATCCGACCAGTAGTTTTCGAGTTAAATCCGGACATACATACATAGTACATACACATATACATACAGACATTTTTTTTCTAAAAATCGTTTGAATTTCGCACAAAAATAACTTAGAGGTGCGAGCCGGGATCGAACCCCCGACCCTCGGCATGAGAGGCGGTAGATCGAACCACTATGCCACCACGGCAATTCTTCTATTAACCTATACCCACGAAAACAAGGAAAGAGATTAAATTTACTCACTGACTAATCTTAATCTACTCAACAAGAGTCTGAATAAATCCCACAACCTTGACAATTTGGCGAAAGTTCCAACAAAGTTATCTTTTGTTAAGATGATTTTAGGTAGGTTACCTAAGTTAGTTAGGAAAGGTTTTTTTTTTACCTAAAGATTAGCTTTAGACGACATTAATTAATTAATATTCGTTTTTTAAAGTTTTTCGTTATTTTATTATACCTATTATTTATTTTGTCCGAGTAAAAGTAAATAATGACCCATGTTTAACAAATAAATACCTGTCTCAAAAACATAATAATATCGTAAACGAATATATATTGATGGGTTCCAGTATAATTTTATTTTCAAATTAGCTTCTGCCCGCGACTTCGCCCGCGCGGAATTCGGTTATCGCGTTCCTGCGGGAGCTATGAGTTTTTCCGTGATAAAAAGTGGCCTATGTCCTTTCCCGTGTCTCCAAATATCTCCATACCAAATTTCATCTAAATCGGTCCAGCAGTTGAAGCGTGAAGAGGCAACAGACAGACTTACTTTCGCATTTATAATATTAGTATGGATGAAGGAGCATCAGTGTAAGACGAATATGAATCTGTAACATCTCGATCGTAAATTTTCGGGGGAAAAAACAACAGTTACCTACGTTACGAAAATAATTGTGTTCTTGTAGGCATTACCCAATTTGATGCCTGTGAGATTCTGTTTGAACGGAAACAAAGGAAAACGTTAAAGAAACAATCATAACAATTTTTTTTACTTTTATAGGTGTATGGACTAAATTTACCCAAACAAAAGTCTTGGGGCCGAACCCCCCCAAACAAAAATCCTGGATCCGCCACTGCATACATACATACAGACAGATTTTCTAAAAACCCATTTTTTTGTGTTTAGTTTCGTTTATAGTCCCCTCGACTTGATAGTTTCTTTTAATTTTCAAGTTATAGACGTCTACTTATTATTTAGTAGCATTTAGTAGGTAGGTGTATACTTAAATTATTCCGCCTTCTAAGTTGTGTCATGCGTAAAATTAGTTTTAAAAAGATGAGATGCGACTATTTCCAAGTTAAGAATATAAAACAAAAATTCATATCATATCAATCTACAGATAAAATATGCCAGATGACAGGCATAACACTAACAAAGTTTCAACAATAAAGATGGATCACGTGTTTGTTATCCGTTGAGTCGATGATGTTTCTACGTAGATGGAATTTTATGTAAGTTGATCATTTGGTTCAATACTTTATTGTGATAATATTCTCGTTTTACGTAGAGAAACGTCGACCTGGGTATATCAGTCATTCTGGTTACTCGACGTTACAATTATACTCATAACGATATCGAATCAGAAATAGGTCAAAAGATGCGATGAAAAAGATAAGTTCACAATTTCCGCTGAAACCGCAATTTTTAACGACAATCTTTAAAGCACGGGACATTCACTATCCCTTTAATTTTATACCTACCTACCTACAAAATTTGTGTTGGATGACCTAAACTTGACTGCTGCATCAAACTGGTGCATATTTGATGTCGCCGTGCAGATTCAATCGATACGGTACGACTTTGTACTTTATTAAGACTATTGCCGAGCTCTACCGATTTCCCTAACAGGGGACAAGTTAGAATATCTTATCGGTACCTACTCGTTGAAGATTTCATTTTCTTATTGCCGTCACAAAACTTTTGCGTGCGAGTTATCGATGAAATATACGAAAGCAATTACCAAACAACCTTAGCAACTACAGTTATTGCTTTATTACACCCTACTACGTATTTATTACGTACGCGGTACGATATTAGACGTACTGCAAGCGATAATTTACCTAACAACGTGGCTGATAAAGTTTTCATAATAAATGAGCCATAGACACTTGCTGGGAACGGCAAATCAATTATATATGGAAATTAGGTAATTAATTTACTCTAATAGGCAAATAAAGGAATATAGCATGTCCATGGCCAACACACAGGTAAACTAAAATTTGTAAATTTAACCAACGCAATAGTTTGTAAACGGTCAGCTGATACATAGTTACCTTCTCATTGGTAAAGCCATACCAGTACAAGGACAAAGCAAGTCACGGAAGTTCTAATTTCTTGTAAATTGGGAGAAAAACATACCATTTCTCTTTACCAAAATCGGTAAAGAGGACTTCGGCCGATTCTCCGGCTCAGCATTGACGGTGTATATTCCGCGACGCCGCAACATGACTTGTACACAACAGGGTGTTCAAGATGCAAGGGAAGCAATGCACAAGGAGCGTGCGCTCCTTCACTCCTACACGAGCAACACAAACAATTTTCCACATCACAGTATAATTTGGACGGAACACCAACTTCTATCACATCACACCGAAAATAAAGTAGCGAAACGGCAGTTTGTTTTCAAATTACTCGAGCACCGGATACTGGCCGCGGCGGCGCAGAACTGAGGAAGTGGGTTAACGAACCAATCGACAATTTTGCAACATGCAGTGGCCACCGCGACCACGTCGCTCGACTGTGACCGGCACTAGCGAAAGGCGAATCGAAAACCGAGAGTGCGTTAGCACGGTTCTTCCGCGAATGGCAGGATGGCGCGGTCACGCCGCGAGATAGCGAGATCGTCGACAGCCGCTGATAACGGAGCGATAGCGGCCAATCCACTTGTATTTGATGTTACTTACAAACAGCAGAACGCGCATTCAATCCACATATAATATACATACCATAGTGGGCACTTGCAACAGTTGCAACTTTAAAAGTAAAAATTATTGGAATTCTTCGTTCATGAACACGAAGTCTTACCTTGTGTATAAAATAAACAGAGGTAGTTCTGTTAATAACGTACATTTTCCAAGACGAAATGAATGTATGCTCCTAAACAGAGGCGGCCTTTGCGCTTGCGAGGCTCCGGGCGAATAGATCTTTGCGAGGCCCTAGTCTGGGTGGCCTTACGTGCGGGGGGGGGGGGGGGGGTTAGTTTTTGCGTCATTGGATAGGTCCTAAAAATAATAATCTGGGTTTGCGGAAACCGTTTTTCAATTTAGGGATGCGTTTGTGAAATATGTGCTTTAAAGTGCTTATTTTTATTAGATACCTAGAAGTTTTCCCCAGCCCCTGCCAGCTAAACCATTGTTTTTGAAAAAACCATGGTATTCATGGAAGTAGTATACAATGTGTCCCTGGATAAAGCTTTATTTTGAGTAAATCGAGGAATAATTACAAAAAGACGTGTTCTTTTTTTTATTTTAAATCATTGTGATTATCAGCAGACGGGGTATTGAACAATAAAGAAATTGTATTACATTAGAGGGGAAAAAAATACGTCGGTAAATTAAATACTTAAAATAGAGCTAGAAATAAAACATAAAAACATAACAATAAAAAAACTAAAGTAAAATCGCTGCCTTGGGGCACGGTGCCCAGAAGGCTGGCTGCAGTGCCACGTTAAAAAGGCCGCTTTTTTATAATTTAGTTATTTTTTTGCATTTTTTTTAATTTAAATAACATGAATAACGCTTTGTGTTAAAGGTCAATACGACACTCAGGAGGAAAAATATTTCAAGAACTTTTAATTTTATTGTTTTCATCGAAAAATATCACGTTTCATCCCTAATTGTCTGTGCACTTTATCGAAGGACATACTGTACATAACGAAATTAATAGGAAAATTTTCACTGCTAAGTAGACTGTACAAGTTTACAGGTAATAGCCGACCAACTTAAAAAAAGTACTCAGCGAATTAAAAATGTTGTGCATTAAATACTAGGCAACTACGGAACCCTACATTTCTCGTGGCCCGACACGTACTTGGCCGATTTGTTGTAATAATTCGCTCTTTACTGTATAAATTATATTTTATCTTACGTTATTTACGACTTCAGAACGAATACTATAAGGGGTGAAATTATTATATAGATTTGTACAAAGCATTAGCACAGATTACTAAATAGTTAATAAAAAAATATATACATAATTTTTTTTTTCAACTTGGGTTATTTATCGTAAGCCTGCGCGAGGCCCCTACGAGCGCGAGGCCCCGGGCGGTTGCCCGCTTCGCCCCCCCCTTAGGCCGCCTCTGCTCCTAAATAACAAATTTCAAAGTCAAATGGGTAATTGTTATTGTTAAGCTGAAGATAAAGGCGTGAGAATGCACTAGAAACGAACAAAGCAAAAGCAACACCTACGTTTCAAGACTTCAAAACTGGGTCATTTCGCTTGCTTTCATTGATAAGCCTTCGTATTAACATAATCGGCATCGCAAGTGTAACGATGATCTCGTTAGTCAACCGCGAATCACGTGTCAAGGTTGGTTGGCGCGTTGTTAAAAATGCACAACTCGCGCAGGCGAGGTGTTTGACTGTGAACTGCGAATACGTTACCATCTGTCCGTATTTAACAGGACATGTTTGGCTTTTTGGAGTTGTGCCCGGCCTGTCCGGCTTTTGTTTGGCTTTTTTTGTTAGCGCCTCAAGCAAAGCAATGATATGCCGAAATCTATGGCTACAAGGACGAACGCCAAGCCAACCAATTACCAAACCCAATTTTCAAATTATTTTCTAATGTACTTTTCAAAGCACAGCAGAAACTACTAGTAGTAGGAAGCTGAAATTTGGCATGTAGGTTCCTTGTTGAGTGTATGGGAGCACTAGGAGAGGATTTCCCGAAATTCCCGCGGGAACGCGAAAAAATTTGGTTTATTATTTTAAATAAGTTAGGTCTGCCTTTATTAAGGTATGTTTGGGTTTTAATCGTGGTTATGTCAGGCTTTTAGGGTAAAATGTCCGGCTTTCTTCTGGGCAGAGTTCGGCTTTTTAGGGTTCCGAAGTCCACAAGGAACCCTTATAGTTTCGCCATGTCCGTCCGTCTGTCCGCACTATTGCTCGGAGATGCTTAGGTCTAGAGAGCTGTAATTTGGCATGAATATGCATATTAGTTACGCTGACAAAGTGGTACAATAAAATTTTGAAATATATTTTTTTATAGGGTACCTCCCCTACTCGTAAAGTGGGGATGTAATTTTTTTTTCTTGCGTACCCCATGGTGCGGCATATCGTTGAATAGGTCTTAAAAAAATATTGTGGGTTTGTTAAAACCATTTTTTGATTAAGTGATACGTTTGTGAAATATTAAGCTTTAAAGTGCTATTTTTTGTTAGAGTCACGTGTCCCCCCCCCCCCCCTGCCAGCTAAATGGTGGTATTTGGATGGCTGAAAAAAATCACGGTTGTAGCATATATATATATAACGTAGTTGAAAGAAAAACTATCAGAGCTAAGAAGGCTGTACAAACTTACGAGTAATAGTCGACCAACTTATAATGATGATTTTTCTCGAGCGGCAGGGGCGTCGTGCGGGCACGTCATACCACAGGCTAGCTAGATGCTAATAAGTCTTAGAAAGGTACTGTGGGCATCCTCAACTTCGGAACCCTATAATTTGCGCGTGGCCCGACACGCACTTGGCCGGTTTTTATTCATGTTAGTAGATGGCAACCCTAACTGCGAAGGGTTTGTAGGTATGCTCGATGAATTTTTAAGCGCGTCCCGGCCGCAATGCAACGTTCGCGCTCCCTGTCCACAAATTTCCCGGCAACTGCCTAACTAGGTCACGCAATTTTTTATATAAACTTCTAGATATACAGGGAGTGAGAGCTGAAAAGGTACGTTGAAGAAGAATGAGCAATGTTTAGATACATGACAAGACCAGGATACTAGTAATGATTACGCGCTTAGGTTTAAATAATTAGTTCCCGTTTTATATGATAATCAAAAATCGATAGCAGCAATATTTCATATTATAACGAGATTAGGTTATATCTCGAGTTATATCGGTACTGATGAGTTTCGATACACAAATTAAACAGGAATATCGTTAAATAATGGAGCAATAATTTGTTAGCAGTTTCAAATACGAAGAGAGGCCATAGACAAATTAATAATACTTCACACTTCAAGGTTGCCTGTCCCTGATGTGTAAATAGGTATTTTTCTCAAACATGCTCGGAAATGTTCGTGTTACTTTCAAAAAAAGAAGACGCGAGGCTGTCCATTGCCGGCCTTGGCCAGGAAAAACATTATTGTCGTGTGTTTTTTTTAATTCGCTTGCTATTTGAGACACCTCTAGAAACTGACAAATCCATGGAGGTAATAAGTACAACTTCCATGGCCAAATCATCCACGATCATGGAAGTAGTAAATACTGATGTGGGGCAAGTGCGCCTAAATTTATTTCGCCCCTATGCCTTGTAAACAGCCAACTACTAGTTAGTAATATTTATAGGTTTCGATATATATATTTATGTTAGGCGCACTTACCCCATCCTGGCGCACTTGCCCCGACTGACCTTACGTATTTCCTCGCTGTTTGAGAAAAGCATTATATATACCTCGGCCGCAATTGCGATTGCCGGACTCGTACTAATAGAAGGCTTCGCTTCGCTCAGCCTTCTAACTGACTCGTCCGGCAATGCGCTACTTAGCGGCCTCTGCAATAAGGAACAATGGTCCCGAGAATTTGTACTAATTTTCTGACGTTCATAGCTTCTATTCAGTTTTAAGTCACAACCAGGTGTGGTTGGGATATTTGATAAAAAAATTGGCACATACGAACGTCTTCACGTCAGCTGTTATTATTGAAATAGCAGTAAATTCCGAATTGTAAAATAACTGTACAACCATTTGGGAAGATCGATGGTTTGTGTGGTCATCTGTAACATTTCATTGAAACCTCTTTCTGTAAGATTTAACTCAGTATTAACAGTGGTAGATAACAAATGGGTAGGTGTATACCTACAATCGACTGCAGACGTTTATCCAGTTTCGGATCTTGTTAAAAATGGCATGCCCCAAGCGTTTACAGGGGACGCAAATGTGAACTATTTGTCCCCTTACTTGAAAGTAGATAGGGGATGTCGGTAAGGGGTAAGGCACTTAGATATCGGTCAAAACAGGTAATGGGTCAGCAGTTCTTTGTTTTATCTGTATTTTGAATTTAAATACCAGAGGCATTTTTAGGGTTTCGTAGCCAAATGGCAAATAACGGAACCCTTATAGTTTCGTCATGTCCGCCTGTCTGTCCGTCCATCCGTCCGTATGTCACAGCCATTTTTGTCGTCGACTATGGGTACTATTTGGTTGAAATTTTGAAGGTTCTATGAACCGCTACAAAATTATGTAGTACAATTTTGAAAACTAAAAATATTAAAGGTGGCACTCCATAAATGTAACTGAGGGAAAAACAATTTAAGATAATATAGCCGTGTGTGATATTATTGGATAGGTCTTTGAAAGATTATGTGAAGGTTTCTAAATAAGTTTTTTATTTAACCCAATATTTTATGAGATATTCGCTTTCAAAAGTGGTAAAATAAAAAGTGAAAAATTGTAACCAATTTGGTAATATAGAATTTAAGAAAAACTTCAAAAGAAAATTGGTGAACAAAATCGGTTGCGTAGTTTGAGATATAGTATAATTTCGAAAAAAATTGAGTAGCTACGGAACCCTCCATATAAGCGAGTCCGACTCGGTTTTGAGGCCGTTTTACAAGATGTCAATTCGAAATAAAGATACCATGATTGATTAACTGTAGCTGCTCTATGTAAAATGTATTTTTATCAATATTATCAAATGTTAATAATTACCTGTCTGCTGATGGATTAAAGTTATGTGGCATTCTAGATAATCTAATCTTGATTATTAATGAGTACAAACAGCAAGTATAATTTTCCAAGAAAATTATCAAAAAAGGTTTTTGTTTGCAATATTCACAAAGGTAATTTGAACCACATTACTTATCTCTGACTCATCTTGTAAAAAATATAGTATGTAATGTTAATGTACCAAGCAAAGCAACATTAACATAGCCAAAACTTATGAAACGGAAAAAATACAACTAAACTAAACAAACAACTAGACTGTTGAAGTGGAAACCTACAGAAGTGGACCACTTGATTTAAGTTCAAGCACATTCAAATTCCTGAAGTGTTAACAAAAATCTTAAAAAGGATTTTTTTAACAACCTTTCCTTTGTATTATAATTTACCCTCTTTTACATTATCATTGACCAAATAACATTACTAGGTATTATTCCTAGGAAAATTTAGTCTGATTATAAATTGCCATCAGGTTCTAATACACATAGTTACCTACCTACTCTCACAAATATTTGAATTTGAACTAATTTACTAAACCAGTTATTCTGACTTTATCAAATTAGGTTGATTACATGTAATTAGTGTTTCAAAGTATAACTTACAAACAATTAACAAAACTAATATTATTTATCACTCATTGACCAGTAGTGGAGATCAATCATCCAAAATGTTATGGGACTCTTCTGTTACTATTACTTTTGGGATTAGACTATGAATTTCTCTCTGCCTCTCTATGTTTAGTTCAAATGTTTTTGCAAATCTTCACACAATCAAATTAATATTTAGTTACTAATTGCACAAATATGAACCTCCATGAATTTTCAATACGATTGTATGATTAATTTTAAAGATAAAATTAAAATCATAATGAAGACTTCTTTTAGGATGATATATTATTGCAAAACACCGTCCATATAGGCTAGTAGTTTCTACCACTTTGTCAACAATGGAATTTGGTTTTAACTTTTCGTATGCCCATGGCACATATAGATAGTACTATTGAAGGCATGAAAAAAAATACATAAAGCATGTCAAAATTTTGGGATGGCCCACGGCATAGGATTTAAAAGTAGCCATCTCTGGAACTTGAACTATCTCCATACCAAATTTCATCTAAATTGGTCTAGTGGTTGAAAAGTGAAGAGGTGATAGATAGAGTTAATTTCGTATTTATAATATTCATATGGATGGATTCCATTAGAAGCAACACTAAAATTCCTTATTTCAATGTAAAGAGCGCCTGAAGGTTAATAAATAGAGTTTGTGGCCTTCGGGGTGGAGACTCTGGGGTCAAGGGGCAAGGGGCGCTGGGGCTTCACAGGGAGCTAGGGAATAGGGAAGCGCTTGAGGGAGGCAACGGGAGACCCTCGCGCCGCCAGCTTTCTCGCGCAAAGACTGGTTGTTGCCATACTGCCTGCCTGATGGGAACCCTTCCGAAGGGCCCTAGTCTAGGTTTTTAGGTTATTGTATAGTTTTAATTTTTATTTCTGTAAATATAAAAGCTATTTGTAGATTAATTTGAATTTTTAACTTGGTCATTTCTGTATAAACTTATTGCTAATGCCTATCTAATTTACCCAGGCATGCTTGTTGGCATCTAGAAGACATCACCATCATTGTCAAAATCACCAAATTACTAGTTACACGTTTTTTTCCCTAAAAAGAAACAGGGCCCCCCAGCTCTGAAAGGGCCTACATTTACTTTGTTAACTATGTTTGATAACAACTGCATAATAATCTTGTTCATAATTAACATTTCAAGTCAAATATGATGCAAATTTTTGGCGCGCAGGTCAGATAAATTTATCATCATAAGGTTTCTAAGAACAAAGAAACAATAGTACTTAAAGAACTATTAGATTTTCAATGAGTAAAACTAGATTTTAAATAACCTTGGAGTCTCTTCTTACTAGCCTTGATTCAGATATAGAAGAGAGCTCAATATTACATGTTCTACAAAAATATAACTAAAATAAATAAATAAAATCACAGATTAACAAATACAGCTTCTGGATTATAATTTTGAGATAATGTTATCGGTGACAGGTGCTGGATTCATTACCTATTGTTGTTAACAAATTATGACTCAACACTGAATTAATTGGATCTTTCACAGTTTATTTCAATGATAATTGCAACATATTGAAAAAAAAACCATTTTGTGGTCCTGAAAACATGGAAAATGTTACAGTGAACATACTCCATTAATGTATACCTAGAAAGGAATCTGTAACTATATTTAATATGGGCATTTTTTTTATTATGATCTCAGTTTGCATGGACTAGTAATAAGCAGGTACATAATTATGTGGTTCATATGAGACAGTAAGCTCAAACTAAGAAAAGAAAAGAAAATCTTATCTGAATTATCTAAAACAAAATAGATTCATGGGAACTGTGAGTGCAAACCATTGGATTTCATACTAATAAAATACACACTACCACTGGTTGAAGTCTGGTAGTCAAGACATTACTTGGAAGAATCACAGGCATACTTCATAAGCTAGCTAGGCAGTGGTTAATTCCCAGCTGAGATATACAAATGATATTGATGCTACTGTATTACGACTATATTAATTACGTCACGAAGTAACCTCCAAGAGATAGTAAAATTACCAGTAATTAACCAGAATTTGCTTAGGAACTGCTCAATACGGAATCGACGTCTATCAAAGTGGGATGACGAAGTATTGAGAGATTTAGATAGAACATATAACTGCCCTGTTTCACGGGTATTTTATAATACTACGCACTTTTACTCGTAGTTATTTTGACGTGCTAACTGTCACACGCTGAGGCATATGTGGCAGAATCGAAGCACAGGCTGTGGCCATTTTTGATATGCTACGGACATAAAACGCTGCCGATATTGATTATTTGTAATTACTGTAAGAATCAACCTTAAATTTAGGGTGAATTGTGGCAGTTTGCAGCCATTTTTGAAATTGTCAGTAACGATATACGTCACAGGCGTAGGAAATCACGATGGCCGACAAAAGAATGGTTAGGTAGTGGATACTCACTGCTGATTTTAACCCCTCCTAGAGGTTTAGGTGGCTGGTTGTCGAACGTCTTTCGAACGGATTTGCTGCCCTCGGCGAATGACGTGGTCCTAGGGCGTCCGCTCATTATTATAGGTATAAAATAAAAGGCTTTAGAATCCTGAACTTCATAGATACTTCACATTTCTCGTTACCACCCTTGCACTCGCACTGAACTCTCTCACTTCGCCGACGAAATACAGAGTTATGGGTGTTACAGTCAAAACAATATCACTAAGATACAATTAAAATCAAAATAAGATTGTCTTATTAAGCTTTTACATTATCATTTTGTTGAATTTTCAAAATTTACATCACTATAAGGTGAACGACAGATTTTTAGTTTCTTGATTTCTTCAGACTTGTACTAGTTCGGCTAGTTTCGGCGTTCACTCGGACGTTCGATCACTGAACGAAGGTGACGTCACATGAAAGCTAGAGACCCTCAGAGCCATCTAGCGAAAACGTATGAATTTGCAGTTACTCCTATGGTAAAGCAGTAAAAGTCTGTTGTCTATGGTACGAGTTAAGTGTGCTTCACACTCTTCTTTTTGTCTCGACATTTTATTAATGCTGGGTACACAACTCACCGGGCCAATGAAGGCCAACGAACGTTGGCTCCGCATGCGCGTTGGCCTTCCTTGGTACGTCCGGGGTACGTCCAAATACATTTGGTGACCACGATCGTTGGCAACTGATTTTGGCTGTCATTCCCAATGTCAAAATAAAAATGATCATGTACGACGACGAAATAATTATACTTAAGTAATTTGTTAGTTTTATATATCTTAACGAGTTAGCCAGGACAGTGGCGGACTAAGCCTGTCGGGGGCCCGGGGCGGAAAGTCGAAATGGGGCCCCCTTCCTTGCCTGTGTAGATGTGTTGATGGTGTATGTTAGGCTCCCGTGCACTGACTACCTAACACATTTAGTTGAAATTTGTTCGCTTACCATCAGGTGGCCTGTCTGCTCGTTTGCATTTATACATCCATACTTAATATTATAAATACGAAGCGAAAGTAACTTTGACTCTATGTTGCGTCTTCACGCTGAAATCGCTTCACCAATTAAGATGAAATTTGGTATGGATGGAGATAATTCTAGTTCCGATGAAGGACATAGGCATAGCCTAATTCTTATCCCGAAAAACGTATTTAGTTTCCGCGGGAACGCGAGCGCTACAACCGAATCCTACGCGTACGCGGACAAAGTCGTGGACAAAAACTAGTAACTAAACTATTTTCTAATATTATAAATGCGAAAGTAACGCTGTCTGTTACCTCTTCACACTTCAACCGCTGGACCGATTTAGATGAAATCCGGTATGGAGATAGTCCAGTCTCAGGGAATGATCTAGTCACCTTTGTCGTTTGAAAGTATGGACTGTGTAGTAGTAAGCGTGAAATCCGGTAGTTCTGATTTGTTGCAGGCTTGTTTTTGTTTTTGGCCTAATGTATAATCCAAGTTCGTGACCTCAAGCACTAAACGCAACTTTATCAAAAATAAAAAAAACAAGAGTAAATTTCGGCTGATTTCAGATTTTGGCGATTTTGACCCCAAAGGACTAGTTTTTGATACTACCTTCTCAGGACGTTTTGAAAGAAGACTAAATTTGATATAATATGAGACTAAAACCGTCTCTGTGTATCCAATAATTTCTGAGCTAAAGCTTTTCAGAATTTATAATTTTTCAGAACTACGCAATATTTTAGAAGTCACTCGAACAGCTGTAGCAGGATTTGTTTTCAATTGCCTCCATCGGAGTGTACTAGTGTTGCTCGTGTGGGGTCACGAATTGGAGTCTCCTGTAGCATTTTTATAGGGTGCCATCTATTTGGCATAATTCTTTTTATCCGAAACTGTTTACGCATAACAGGCTTCGCATAATTTATTTACGCCGAATCTTGACTTTGCCGAATTTTTATTAAGCATAATTCTTAATTGGCCGAATGGGTGTTTACCCGAATATTGTGTTGGCATAATGTTGACTTGGCCGAATTTTATTATGCATAATATTGTTTGGCATACTAGTAATTTAGCAGAATTTTGATAGGCCGAAATGTCCGAATTTGTGTCCGAAACAACAATTAATGTAGGGAGCGCCAAAGTTCATATAAAATTGCTAGTCCGAAAACTGGAAGTCCGAAAATGTATGTCATAAACGATTTTAGCTAAGTATAAAATTTTGTAGGATATAATTGTTCAACATACTTATCTTTATTAGAGTTCGGCAGTTCACAGTGTGCGGTAACACCAAAGTTTGGAGCAAAGTAGACTCTCATAGGTTAGGTTAGGTTATTTTTTATATAAGTAAACGAAATTATCATTTAGTAAAAATCCCCCCCTCTTCCGATTTAGATAATCATCGATGTGATACAGGTACTCATTTAATTAAATCGGCGAAAATAAAGGTATGCGTAAGTAGTTTTCGGCGTAACAAATTTCGGCGAAAGTAATTTTCTGCCTAAATAATATTCGGAATTTGAAAATTATGCGTGAATACTATTCTGCGGGATTATGCGAGATTAGTTTCGGAGTAAAGACTATTATGCCTATACTGATTATGCAAAATCGAATTCTGCCAAAAAAAAAATTGCGTAAACAAGGGGAACCATTTTTATATCCTACTAGCTTTTGAAGTCGATTTCGTATGCGCATAATCATCAACATTTAAACTCCCGTTTTTCCCGTTCCCATAGAAATTTTAGAAAATCCTCTCTTAATGCACCTCTACAGCTCTTAAGGAACCTACATGCCAAATTTCAGCTTCCTACGACCAGCAGTTTCAGCTGTGCGTCACACACACAAAAAGAACTTTGGGGTAACCATCGAACTACTGCCACGTTTCACCTATAGTTCAACGCTCGCTAGCAACGCTCGAAGCTGAAATTTGGCGTGTAGGTTCCTTAGCGTCTAAGAGAGAATTTTCTAAAATTCTCACGGGAACGGAAAAAACGGGAGTTTAAATTTTGATGTTCCTGTGCATACGAAATCGCCTTCAAAAGCTAGTAGTATATAAAATGCTACTATGTAATGTAACTCCACACGAGCAACACTAGCACAATCCGTCGAAGGTAATTGGAAAAACATCCCGATAGAGTTGTTCGATGACTTCTAAAATATTGCGAAGTTTTGAAAAATGATGAATACTGAAAAGCTTTATCTCAGAAAATATTGGGTACACAAAGACGGTTTTAGTCTCATATTATAGCTAATTTAGTCTTGAAAAACTTCTTGAGAAAGTGGTATAAAAACTAGTTCATACATACATACATACACATACATAATATCACGCCTTTTTCCCATAGGGGTAGGCAGAGACCACTTCTTTCCATTTGCTACGACTCTTGCATACTTCTATCGCTTCTTCAACTTCCATCCCGTTCCGCATACATGCTCGTCGGTTTAAAGTACTTTTGACCTGGCCTTTAATCAGATTGTCCTGAATTTGATCCAAGAACATTCGCCTCGGTCTTCCTCTTCCAGCACCTCCATTCACACTAGCCATATAAATACTTTTTGTCAGTCTTCTCTCATTCATCCTTTCCATATGCCCAAACCAATATAGCATACCTTTACCTTTTACTAGTTCATTGGGGTCAAAATTGGCAAAATCTGAAAAGCAGCCGAAATTTTCGCAGTTTTATTTTTTATTTTTGACAAAGTTGCGTTCGGCGCTCAAGGTCACAAACTTGGATTATACATTAGGCCAACATCATAAACAAGTCTGCAAAAAATTTGAACTAAAAAAATTAGGATTTGAAGCACATGCTGATGTATGGATTAATTTACGTATACACTATATTATATTCCGTATATATTATATTCCCAGGGAGTCCATATTATGCGCTTAACACGGTACCGGGAGCGTTGGACTTATTACTAATAGCCTTAGATTATTACGATTTGTTTCCTTTATTTCCGAAAAAATCAACCTTAGAGTTGGGAATGTTGGGATGTTTTACCAATAACTAAGTATCTATGGCATTCCATAGATACTTAGTTATTGGTAACCCTGTGGGGGCCCTCACATCAACTAGGTCGAAACCAGAACATTGGCGTAACAATAGGGTGGCAGTGGCGCGTGGCGTGGCAGTACGGGCAAAATTCCCTAACTCACTACCTGAGCTGAGGGGGCCCCGGCCCAAGAGGCCGCGAGGAAAGAAAGGAAAATCCAAAATTTTCAGTTGTGCAATTTTGTAAATTAACGGGGCTGGGGCCCTATAGGTACGAGATTTGCCTCGGGGCCTCGAGCGTGAGGTGGTTCATTTATGCCGCTGCCTGGTCGAAAATATTTTTTCAAGTTTTTTTTGCCTTAAGTACTATATTATTTGGTGATTTGGGGGCCCCCTAGGACCGGGGGCCCGGGGCGGACCGCCCCCGCCGCCCCCCCCTTAGTCCGCCACTGAGCCAGGAAAAGACAAATGAACAAAAGCGGAGATGGTGGAGGACAGCCACTTACCTATTTTAAAAATAGAAATGTATATAGTGGAGTGGAAGTAAAATGATTGCAGAATTACAAGTAAAAAAGAATACGGTTTATTTGTCAATTTAAGCCAATATATTCTAAAGATTTTGAATTGCTGTTAAATAATATTGGACCGAAAATATCAAAAAAAGATACAAATTATCGTAATTCGGACCGTTCGTTCGTTGGCCTTCGGCGACCGTCCACACCACAGACCAACGAACCCATTCCTTGGCCTTCGTTGACCCGGTGTGTACCCAGCATAACATATAATTAGCAAAACCATGGGAAACCGATACGTCTGCCAAAATAAAAAATATTAAAGTTCTTCACAAACGTCGCGAGTTAGTCGTTTATTCATAGGTATAATGTTTATTTTATCACACCTCTGAGTATGCATGTATATCTATCGTGAAGGTTATCGCTTATCGCGTTACGACATGTTATCATCTGAAATTTGAATAACCCATGCATTTTCCTATATTATCTAGAATCTAGAACCTTATATATTATTATTTATCTTCACTCATATCATAAAATCTTCCATGATGCATTCAAGAATTTCCTATCTGTGGTTAGTAAAATTTATTTTACAAAATCGAATTCGATGTTGTATGTTGTGATGACGTTCAAATTTCGAACAGCAATGGCCGCCTATATTCTTCAGTCAAATCTTAGAGCAGAAAGAACAGGAGACGCCATATACAGACGTTCCCCTCTGTCGCGGTGCATGCACAATGTTCATGTAGCTTTATAAAAACTACTTGGTTAATCGACTACGGGCAGTCTCGAAATCGTTATCGGTCGGTGACGTGCTCCGAAAAAATGCCTGCATGTGCTGTTTTTGTGTGCAAATAGCGTTCAAATTCTTCAAGTATTCAAAAAGATGGTATTTCATTTCACATGTAAGTATTTTTGCATTAATTAAAGCATGTATTTCCTTTTAGATTTGCATAAACTGTTTCACTTTAAATCGGACGCCACGAATCGATTACGCGTTCGATTGTCAAAACACTCTACTTAGTCGCAAATAGTCGTAATAGAAAGAGAAAGCTATGTCTGTACCACCGACATTTGAATGTACACCTTATGTGCAGAGCGGAACAATGATTGAAAGTGACGGAACGAAAATTTGATGTCTGTACCTTCAGAACCCGCGCGTCATCCGAAATTGCGTCCTATTTGTATTACTTTAAGATCCATCAGTGATTGTTTTCGAGTAGTTCTTTGCGTGTAGTGAGCTCGTAAATCTTTCACTACTAGAGCTGCGCCATGCGCATGATTTAAGTCAAGTGTTATATCGATAAATGAAGTGCCGTTTAAAATACTTACCTAAAGTAAAATCGGGTGTTTTTAGCAGTCTACTTATATGTATAATGCACATGTACGTATATTTGTATTTATATTTGTGTGTAGGTAGTGCTCAGATTTTAATGAGTGAGGTGTCGATCGATTCGTAATAATGTTTTGAATGACAAAAGGCACATTTTATGTAAAATAAATAAGAATAAAATAGTGCGTAAGCGTAATTGGGCAGCAGTTTTAATACTGGTCTTTTATACAATTATAATTTCATATGATTTTCAGATTCCCTAAAAATAATGAAATTAAGAATATCTGGATCAAAGCTTGCAAAAGACAAGAAAATTGGACACCTACGCGCACCAGTAGTATTTGTTCCAGACACTTTGAAGCTTCTCAGTTTTGCGATTTACCTAATAAAAGGAGAAAACTGATCACTAATGCAGTACCCACTTTGTTTTTAGCGGCAAGTATTTAATTTAGTCACTCCTGCGTACTTTATTCATTTCTAGTACAGAAATTCGGACCCGTCTGTATGGACAACCTTGTAGGAGGCCTATGCTCAGCAGTGGACTTCTTTCGGCTGACATGATGACGACGCTAATGATGATTATGACACCTGTGTATTTTTACCCGACTACAGCAAAGCAAAAATGAAGGGTAATATGTATGTATGTATGTATATATTTATGTAATGTATGTATGTAAGTATGTTTGTATCCTCTTGTTCTCTCGTAGTGGCTAAACTACTCCTCTTATCGATTCATCTCAACGATCTATGTCAATGGATTCCTAATAAAGTCCCGGGTGAAAAAGGCTACATTTGATTCCAAAAATATCTATACAAAAAATATGGGTTTATAATTTTATATTTATAACTGTAGCTAGGTACCAGTTTTCCTACTGCTCTTAAGTTACATTTGAATTGCATTTATCAGTGGTAGCTGAGTTGCAGTTCAAAGTACACTTTATCGGTTATTGTTTTAATCTATTGTTATTTATTCTAGGATGAATGTCCTAAGGAAACTGAAAATACCTTCGCTATAGTTGAACCGGTTGCTACGACGAGCCATCATCAGGTGTATGAACCAACTAAATTACCTGATGAGCTAACACCAAGAAAAAGAAAACTAGTGGAAAAAATTGAATCTCAGGCGAAACGAATCAAAAGACTCCAAGCGAAAACTCTTTATTTGAAAAAGAAAGTAGCTTCGTTGGAAGAAATATTGAAAAATTTAGACGAAAAATCGTTAATCGACAAGGAACAGAAGCACATTTTACAAAATATAGGAGTCAAAAGTGCAGAATTATTGAAAAGACAATTGAAAAATAGTGAAAGCGGGAAAATAACAAGAGAACCTTATTCTCCAGAACTAAGATGCTTTGCGTTAACTCTTCATTATTACTCCCCAAAAGCATACCGGTATGTAAGGAAAACTTTTGGAACGTCGCTGCCACATCCACGAACTATTACTAAATGGTACGCAAATATTGACGGCCGTCCAGGTTTTACGACAGAAGCGTTAAATGCTCTGAAATCATTGAAAGAAGCCGATCCATCTAAAAATATATACTGCACTCTCGTTATGGACGAAATGAAAATAAAAGAATTTCCAGAGTGGAATAATAAAACGCAACGACATTTCGGTCATGTTGACTATGGTTTTGATCACGCCGTTGATGGCACAACAAATGCGACTGATGCCTTAGTATTTTTATTGGTAGGAATAAACACGACGTGGAAAGTTCCGGTAGGGTATTTTTTAATAAAAGGCGCATCAGCTAAACTAAGAGCTCAGCTAGTATGCACTGCCCTGAAACTCGTTAATGACACTGGTGTCGAAATCAAGGCCTTAACATGTGATGGTACTAAAACTAACATTAGCATGGCTGAAGAATTGGGCTGCAATATGGACCCCAACAACCTCCAAACAACCATATTAGATCCCATAACCGGCCAGAATGTACATTTTTTTCTAGATCCCTGTCACATGTTAAAGTTAGTAAGAAATTCGTTTGAATTTTACAAATATTTCATAGACGACAAAGGAAATATTATTAGTTGGTATAACATAATGAACTTACACAAACTTCAAGAAGAAGAACTGTTTCACTTGGCCAATAAATTAAGATCTAATCACATTTATTTTAAGACTAAAATTATGAATGTCCGTCTTGCGGCTCAACTATTTAGCGATAGCGTGGCTGATGCCCTGATATTTTGTGAAGATCAGCTTCAATTAGAGCAATTCAAAGACGTTAGTCCAACAGCAAAATTTTTGAAACTGTTTAATGATATTTTCGATATATTGGACTCAAAAACACGTAGTTATGGTTTTAAAAGAGCGATGTCAGCAAAAAACTATGAAAAATGTTTTGCTAGGTTTGAAGAAGGACGGGAACTTATTATTAGTTTATCAGCTGATGTCAAAAATCGTATAAATGAAATCGAACGCACAAATATTTTAAAAAGTCCACGTTATACGGGATTTTTGGGTTTCCTAATATGTATCTCAAGCGCTAAAGCCTTGTTTTCAGACCTTGTTCTAAACTCAAATTCTGGCATGAGCTATCTACCATTGCACAAAATTAGCCAAGATCATGTCGAAATATTATTTTCCAATATCAGGAGTCACGGCGGACACTCAGATAATCCAACTGCTCTCCAACTGGAGTCAATTTATAAAAAAATTCTAGTTCACACAGAGCTCATTCAAAATGAAAAAGGAGCTAACTGCATTCCCTTGGAACAAATCAGTGTCCTAAATTGTTCTTCAGCCGTCGAAAAAATCAACATAACTTCACAATGTGCACGTGTGCATATGGACGATGACCCCGCACCGAATTTTGTTGATAGAGATGAAGATTTACTTGAAATGGAATGTCAAATTTATCTTTCACCTTTTGGAGAAAAAGTTGTGGAATACATAGCTGGTTACGTAGCTTTTTCATTGGCTAAAAGATTAAAATGTGATTATTGCATTAAAGGTCTGTTTGGACCATGCGATGATCAGAGTTTTATTTTCCATAAAACTAAAGGCTACTTAGCATATGCCTCAGAATGCGTGATTTCTCTATGTAGGCAATGTGAAAAGATAATGAGGCAGGGGTTAGATGACAAAAAAAAAATTGACAAGAATTATACATCAGAATACATCGCAACCAAAAGCTTATCTCACTTCGTGGGAAAATCATTATTTTCTAACATCGAGTATCATGATTCAGATGCTTTTGTTGACCACAAAATTCAGCTAGCCAAAGCAATCACAATAAAATATTCCGACACCAGGCTTAGTTACATTACCAAAAAGATTGACCCACAACGGTGTATTCGTCACATTTACACGAAGTTGATTCACTTCAAAAATCAATGATATAATAGCCAAGATATAATAGCTTGTTTTCCCGCGACTTCGAAGTTACTTTCGTTCCAAATTTCATAGAATTCCGTCCAGCCCTTGCAGTCTAAAAAGGCAACAAACATCCATCCATACAATTTTTCATGTTTATAATATTATTAAGATTCACTAAGTTTTGCTTTGTGTTCGATTTTCTGGCCTATAATGTTAAAATAATTGCGTAGTGGAAAGAAAATTGTTTTTTTAACCAAGGTTGTTTCATTTTGTTTGTAGTACCTTAATTGAATTTCTGGCTTGAATTTTGCTCACGCATTTGGTAATCTTTAATATAAATCTGTTTTGAAATGTGCTGTCAAGCCTTTTCATTTGACACCCCACACGCTAAAGCCTATTAGATATTTTGGATCGATCGATGAAGGACTTAAGCACTCATACTCACACATAGTGTATCACCAAATTATTTCTATGCATTATTAATTCATTCGTCATTATTTTATCTTCTAATTTTATTCGTAGAAAGTGGCGCCACCTACAACTTTTGCTGCAAATATATCGATATGGAATTATCGATACTTTGGCCACTCTATGTTTTATTGCGATTTTGTTTCGATTACGCCTACTTAGATCGTAAGACTTAGTGTACGTACATGAGTTTTATTACTTTTCCTTTAATGTTTGCGTTAATTTACCTATGTTGTGGCGATTTGCTTTAGTGTGAGTTTGTAGTAACGAGATCGTTTTTTGCATATGAGTGCATTTTTTTACATGTAGTGCTACCTCTCCCCCCGCGAGAAATGACAGACTTTTTTGTTAGGAGAGATGTGCTGATGGCTTATCCAGTTAGGTATTTAATCTGAGAGTCAAATAGAATGAAAGTTTGTTCCAAAGTCAAATGTCGGCTCTTTTTGAAAGTCGAATACCGCGTACACACCGCGCCAACGAAGGGTCAACGAAGGGTTCGTTGGCCCGGTGTGGACGGGCCAACGAAAGTTCGTTGGCGTGTGCCGGCGATCCGAAGTGAGGCGGCAACCTCAAAGGAATTCGACCATTCGATCGAATCCGGTGTGGACGGTCGCCGAATGGCCAACGAACGAACGGTCCGAATTACGATAATTTGTATCTTTCTTTGATATTTTCGATCCAATATTATTAAACAACCATTCAGAATATTGAAATGAGGATATCCGCAGTAGAACTGAGGTCACTAACATAGCCCGAAGAATTGCGAACCTTAAGTGGCAGTGGGCGGGGCACATTGCTCGCAGGACTGATGGCCGATGGGGCCAGAAAGTCCTGGAGTGACGTCCGCGAACCGGTAGACGAGCTGTCGGTAAGCCTCCATCAAGATGAAGTGACGACCTTGTAAAGGTCGCGGGAACGCGGTGGATGCGAGTGGCACAGGACCGGTCTGAGTGGCGCGCCTTGGGGGAGGCCTATGTCCAGCAGTAGACGTCTATGGGCTGAAATGATGATGATGATGATGATTCAGAATATAGAGAAGACATTCATCTAAAAATTGACAAATAAACCATATTATTTTCTACGTGAAAGTCAGCAATCATTAAACTTCTACTATACACATTTCTATTTTTGAAATATGTGGTTGTCCACACCATCTCCACTTTCGTTAAATTATTCTGGTCTTGGCTAACTCGTTAGATATTTTATATAAAACTAGCAATTACTTAAGTATAATTATTTCGTCGTGGGTCATCATCACATTGATTTGGACATTGGGGTGAAAGCAGGAATTAGGTGCCAACGATCGTTGGTGATCTCGTCAAATCTATGTGGACGTACCAACGAAGGCCAACGCACATTCGGAACCAACGTTCGTTGGCCTTCGTTGGCCCGGTGTGTACGCGGCAGAATGTGTGTGAGACACTGACTATTCGAATTGCCGCCGTTGTGGACAGATTTTGGACATAGACATAAATAATGCTTCGTTATTATTTATTTATTATTATTATTATTATTTACGTCTATGATTTTGGAGCATCTGAAGGATTTATAAAATGAGTGTAGATAAAGTTGTATATGCAACTGTATATAATTAGGCCTTAATTAACAAACTCGTGCGATATTATTATGAAACTCGCCTGACGGCTCGTTTCATAAAACCCCACTCGTGTTTTAAGGACCTTTATTATGTAATAGTTACTTAAACCACCATAAGTATTTATAGTAAGTACTATCATAATCTTAACATTAAACAAACTCCTAACCTCCTAACTACCATCTCTAATCTAGCTAGGTAGGTGCCAAGCATTGACTTTTGCTGTTGTGTATTAGGTATGTTATGATATGACCTTCAGAGATAAAACAATTGAATCCTTTACATGGCCAGGAGATTCATACCTATTCTCTTTGCATTGCACATGGCCACACGTCTAGGTCTACCCTATCAGCTTCAATTAGGTAATCAAAGCGATTGACTCGACCCGACAGAGCGCGCGGTGCGGCGGGGCTCGGCGGGCAGGACAGTTGCGCGCGCGCCGCGATAACGATAACACGCGCGCGGATCCACCGTAGGTCCTGTCAGTATAATGTGAGATACCGTACCCAGTGCACTACAAAAGACGTATTGTTCATCCGGGCCGATAAAATGGAGTGCTACACATCGGACAGCTGCGACAGCGACAGCAGGGAGCAGAAGACGCTTGACCTATCCAACCAATTGTTGGACTCGAACGGACTCTCCCTGGAACTGAGGGGCATCGTTGACGAAAAGGATTGCGCGGAAAATTACGAGATAGTCCTCTTCTACAGCAACAGAATAAGCGAACTTCCCGACACGATAAACAGGTTTTGCAACTTGAAGATATTGGATGTCAGCCACAACAGATTGAAGACTCTGCCCGATGTCCTCAAGCATTGTCCGCTCACATCGCTAATAGCCAAGCACAATCTGCTCACCAATGAATCGTTGCCGAAATGCTTCTGCTCTTCGAGAAACACTTTAAAAGAACTTAATTTAAGCGGAAATCAACTTAGCTCATTCCCAGAACAAGTCATCGAACTTACGTCGCTTAAGTACCTCTATATGGGAGGGAATAATATAGTCAATATACCAAAGGATATATGGAAATTAACCAGGTAGGTTTTCATTTCCAATACTTATCAACACTAACCTACACGTGATGCGAAACGTCAAATGTACTGTCTATTAAATAAATAAATAAACTGCAATTTCATCGACCAATTAAACGCGTAGTTATCACAGATGAGTGGCACAGGACCGGTCTGAGTGGCGCGCCTTGGGGGTGGCCTATGTCCAGCAGTGGACGTTTATCGGCTGAAATGATGATATCACAGATGATAGCTAATTGATAAGCAAACTATTTATATTTGCACTGAAGTTCACGGAATCAGATCTGTACTTAAGTTAGGTGGTATAGTTTTGCCAAAATTTTGGAGTAAGGTAACGTGGTTTAGGTGCGTCTTATATCCGTTGAGGACGAAGCGTGTAGTTTTGTTTGTGTTGCGTAATAAAACAAGTTCGCTATTTAAGTACCTAGTTCGTTATTGCTTTGTTCGTGTCGTCAGTAGACATTATGATTAAGTACAGTCAGTAGGTAGGTACAGTAGCGAAGCGAATGGTGTTATCGCCAATTTGAAAGTCGTGTAAATTTAAAGTCATGGGTTAGAGGTTGTACGACGTTGATAACTTGACGATGCTTAGGTCTCGTTAACATAATAGGAACGCTAAGTAAATATTTAGAATATCATGAACAAGGTCCATTGTTATGGTGAATGTTTTAATATGTTAGGTATCGATAGTCCAACACAGTAGGGTTGCTATTGCTACACTAACATCGGGACGTGAGGAAGTTCAACGTGTTTTTAAACATTATTGTTTACATTTTACACAATGTCAACTTATCAGACCTTTTATTGGAAAATAAAATGTCATCAGTTTCTACCCGAATTCGACTAATTATCTTGCATTCTGAAGCCTAATCAACTACGTAGAACTAGAAGAAATCAACTTGGACAGTCGGAAGTTCAATTGGGGTAGGTTGATTCAAACATAGTTGACTCCTGATCGTTAAATACCTGTGTCTGCCGAGCTTTCATTCCATACAGAAGCGTCATTTTATTCCATAGTAAAATAGTTTAACGGAGTACCTATATGTTACACTATGTGTCTGTCTCGTGGAGCCGATAGTCCGAGACCGTCAAGATAGCGTACACCGTAACGATATCCAGGATCTGATTATGCAAATAAATAGTACCTACGGAATATCTAGGTAAAAAAATCCACTTGAACTTTTCAAAATACAAGGCCTGTTCACGGTGTACGCTATCGAGCGTCAAGCCGAGAACCAAGCCGTTCCAGAGATCCACGCGGTGTACGCGCGTGGATCTCTGGAACGGCTTGGTTCTCGGGAATGATGTGCTCAAAAATAGTACCCGCTCGGTAGCGTACACCGTGAACAGGCCTTATATTTCAAATAGTTTAAGGGTACTATTTTTTTAACCTAGATATTCCGTAGGTACTATTTGGGTTTGGGTAGGTAGGTACCTACTATTTATTTGCATAATCAGATCCTGGATATCGTTACGGTATACGCTATCTTGACGGTCACGATAGTCCGCACATAGAGAAGTCGTAGGTTAACTTGACTTTGACCTACAATTGGGACGAATTGTGAATACATAAAGCGTCCGTCGTAATGTTGCAATTGGCAACTTGCGGTTTACGAGTACCTACATCTGCATCAAAGAAAATTGTTTTAGGCTACTTACCAATAATCCCTAGTGCGATATAGATATAATGTCAGATGATTGGTATCCATTGCAGCGGCTAATATCGATAAACGGAATATCACATCTATCTGCTAACAATGTATAAGTCTAGCGCAGATTATTGATAAGATAAACGCCATATTTAATGACGGAAAAATGTCAATTCGTGATCAGGGCGTGAAGGAATATTTTATGCAACGTTGGTCCTTCGAGCCTGATCAATCGCTCACCTTTTTAAAGAATTACGCAGTCAAGTTAAATAACGCACGCCACCATGACATCACGCATTAAAAAGAACCTCAGTAACGACTGGCCAGCAAGAAATAATTTATTAACCAACTGGATTTTTACTTTGTTGAAAACCTATAAATACACTGTCCACAATGAATTGCAAAAATAGGATCCCGCCATAAACGAATTCGCGATCCTTATCTACACAGACACACTTACATACATGTGTGTCAATGATAGCATTATGAGTTAAATACGTTATCATCTGTACATGTGAGACTGCGAGGATGTATATAGGTATTTCATAACAGAACTACTATTGACATACGAGTATCTAAAGACAGTCTCATCATAATTATACTTAGTAGATTTAAGTAGGTAGGTAATTCATGAACATGATGCGTAGTTACGACTTCGTATCGGATAGACTAAACTCGGGAATGAAATCAGAGAACAAAAACCGGCCAAGTGCGTGTCGGGCCACGCGCAAAGTATAGGGTTCCGAAGTTGACGATGCCCACAGTACCTTTCTAAGACTTATTAGCATCTAGCTAGCCTGTGGTATGAATGACGTGCCCGCCCGACGCCCCTGCCGCTCGAGAAAAATCATCATCATAAGTTGGTCGACTATTACTCGAAAGTTTGTACAGCCTACTTAGCTGTGATAGTTTTCCTTTCAACTACGTTATATATGCCACAACCGTGATTTTTTTCAGCCTTCCAAATATCACCATTTAGCTGGCAGGGGGAGGGGGGGGGGACATGACACGTGACCCTAACAAAAAATAGCACTTTAAAGCTTAATATTTCACAAACGCATCACTTAATCAAAAAATGGTTTTAACAAACCCACAATATTTTTTCAAGACCTATTCAACGATATGCCGCACCATGGGGTACGCAAGAAAAAAAAATTACATCCCCACTTTACGAGTAGGGGAGGTACCCTATAAAAATAGTTATTTGTGCAACAAGAGAGCAAAATTGTTTTTTGCTTCGAGTGCCATGTTTGAATCCTGAGCTAGCGAAAGATTCTATAGTTGAATCACGAGCGTTCAGCGAGTGATTCTAGTTTAGAATCTTGAGCTAGCGAAGGACTCAAAGGCACGAGAAGTAAAATAAATTGCTCTCGAGTAGCACATACAATTTTTCACCTCAGTAGCGAGAACACATAAAAGGTACTTGCAAAGAATACTTACAACACGAAAAATATGAAATAACATTTCTTCTTCACTCCTTTCACTCAAATTATTACTTGAATTTCATGTTTTAAAAGAATTACTTTAAAGTTAGCTATCGAAAATTAAGAAGAAAGACATGATTTGACATGAGACAATGGCGGCAATTTTCCAAACGTATGTTCGGTAACTAGTACAATGATAAATTTCGAATTTATTCGGTAATATTTGACAACTTTTAGTTTACTTTAAATTAAAACTTTAGTTTTAAATGATTACAAATAACATAATTATATGAAATATAAGTCATTTGAAAATTGTAAGATTTTCAGAAGTTAAATCAACGTATAATTTTAATGTCTTAAAATACGGCGTACTGATGCGTTGTGCGTATCCGAACGTTTCTAATTCAGTTTTTTTTCTACGAAAATAGATTCTCAGTAAGACTTGCCTAGTATAATTCTACCTCTTTTCTAAAAGAAATGAAAAGAAGAGAGCGGATAAAATCGGGATAGTTTGAATTATTGGTATAAGAAGTACTAGTTAGATGCCGCAATATGAAATGACCATTCGCAGTAATCAAATAAAAAAAAAGAAAAAGCGCGGAAACGATTTAACTGTGGCTGCAAGGCTTAAGCCTTTGCCTTTGCCTGATGGGATTGTCTGATGGGATAAAAGGATTTAAAAAAAAACAAATTAAAAAAATACTTTGTCTCACTGAGTGAAACAAACACGATTTTGCTCACTAATTTCTGACAGCAAAGTCTACTTGTTCGAGCTGCTGAGGTGAAAAATATATTTCAACATATTATTGTACCACTTTGTCAGCGTAACTAATATGCATATTCATGCCAAATAACAGCTTTCTAGAACTAAGCATCTCCGAGCAATAGTGCGGACAGACGGACGGACGGACATGGCGAAACTATAAGGGTTCCTTGTGGACTTCGGAACCCTAAAAATGTAAACACGCAACTGACAATGTTGCAGTGTTTGTCCAGGGGTATACAATCTTTGGCTACTTTTTAAACGGTCTGCTAGTTAAGGAGAAATTGACAAACGGATCCCTAAATAACCGAAATTCTCTGCAAATTTTGTTCTAATGATTTTTACTAAGAGCATAGTACAACCTCCATCACCACAGCCTATTTTGCGTCCCACTTCTGGGCACAGGCCTCCTCTCATCACGAGAGGATTTGGGCTATAGTCCCTACGCGGCCCCAGTGTGGATTGAGGACTTCTCACACACATCTTTGAATTACATCGGAGATGCGTGCAGGTTTCCCGTCACGATATTTTCCTTCACCGAAAAGCTAAGTGGTAAATTCAAATTGAATTCCGCACGTAAGTAAATAGAGGTGCGAGCAGAATCTAACCACCGACTCTCTGCATGAGAGGCGGTTGGTCGAACCACTAGGCCACCATGGCTTAGGGCACAACTAGTTAACAACTAAATTAGGTACCTACTTAAATGGAAACCGGTACCTTACCTAATAATTTTGATCATGATCATGAACCAATTGTTTAAAACTTCTGACCAATAGGTGCCAGTAGCCTTAAAATAAAATGGCACATATTTTATCAAAACAACACAAATGACTCGATTTACAAAAAAAAAACATGTACATACTTATAAGAACTTAATCTAATCTACGCTTTTATTTTTGTGACGAAAGTTAACTATATATTTTGTAGTTATACATAATTACATATACATATTTTAGTCGAGTAACTGCTACACCTAAGTAAAGAAAGTAGATTTTCAGTAGATACCTACATCTGGACATGGATCCTAAAAACACTGTTTACTTTAGCAAATACACGGGTTCATTTTACCTGTTTCAATTTATCGTTTTCTTACAAATAATAACGTTAATAAAACCTACCAACACACTTGTATAAGTTCAATCTTTTGCGTCGCCATTATCAATATGAATTACTCACAGAACTAACAGAAAATGACGGTTATGTAGGACATTTTGTTCTACGTTTATCAACTGAATAATCTAGGCGGCCAGGCTCACGCATATATGTTTAGGGAATACGCACACATACCGGTAATGACCGGGCCTGCCCTGCCATCTAAGCCCGGATTGGCCCGGATCAAGCTGTTTATCAGAGGAGCCAAAGTACCAAACATGCCCCAAGACAAACAAGAAGTTATCGTAAGCGGCAGAGGACGGAGAGGAGCCACTATCAAGGTTTCTGCCCCGGTTAGGAAAAATCCCAGATCCGGGGCTGTGAAGTCTAACTCATTGCACAAACTTCTTTTACGTCACCCATGGCCGTAAAGTGGGATTTTATGCCCGCTACGCGGGGACGTGGGGAGAAAATCTCACTTCCTGGCCAAGGCAAGACGTAAAATTTTAGACAAACCACCGGCGGTAGGGGAGATGTGTGTAAAACGATCCCTCGAGGTCAAATGATCCCCCATCTTATCCGACAGACTACTAGTGCCATCTATCAAAATATGCAATGAACGTCTGCCCCGCGACCCCGCCAGTTGCCTTTTGAAGTGTCATGGCGGTGAGCGCACGCAGCGTGGATTTATCACAAAATAATTGAAAAAGGTGTGTCTAATCTAAGGTAAGCCTATTTTCTGATTCCTATTACTTTATGCATGTTCGTTTCATTGAAATTGTGTTTCATTGTCCGGTTACAACGATGTTTAGCTGTATTTTAACGATATTCATACCGACGCACGTTGAATTTGAAGGTTATATTTTGATCGATGTTTGCAAATTTGGTGTTTGAGGTGAAATGATCCCTCTTCGTGTGTGTAAAATGATCCCTGGAATCATTTTACCCCATAATAATTTTTATTTTTACAGACCATGCCGCGAATTTATATACGTAAAACCACTCGCCAAAATTGGCCTGAAGAAAAAATGATGAAGAATGATGAAAGCTCTTAAGGCCGTTCATAGACCCAGCTCAGCCGTCACTGAATGAAAGCGCCACGCACAGAACGCCCGATTTAGTTAGTATTTAACGCGTTTTAATTTATATAAAAATACCGTCTAAAAAATGGCATTTATAAAGCTGTCGATGTATGCATAAAATATGGATATTTTTTGTGTTATAATTAGTTTTACACTGTTTGATAATAAACTGGAGTAAAGTTGGATTAGGTCCGGTCCTAAAATGGGGGCATGAAGCTTGTGCGGGAATAGATAGTGACGATGGAGAAGATTTTACTTGTGATTTTTGCCTATCTAATAGTCATAACAATGCGAAAAAAAAATTAAGGCTGTAAATTTCATTTCAATTTAGAAAAGTATTATTGTTTTTTTGTTCGAATCTAGAAGAAGACTATTTGTTTAATTATATTTTTGATATTGACTTAAGCTTTTAAAGGTTTATTATACCTAAACATTGTGCACAGCTGTGTGTGTAGAAGATTTTATTATTATTTTTAGTCTAGAATAAGACATTTTATGTTTAATTGTTATTTTTGAAGGTTACAAACATTAAAATGTGTTGATTTAGTAGTATTATCTGTTTAAAAAGTTGATCTCAAATGTAACAGAAGACTTAAAACCTATTTTTGTTTCTTTTTTTGTAATAAATCTGATTAATATAAACAGCTGTATGTTTTTTAAATTTTCAAGTACAAAATGATCCCAGGGATCATTTTAACTCTACCCTAGGGATCGTTTTATACACCCATAGGTATAAAATGATCCTTTACCAAGCTTTTAGAAAACACTACATAATTAATAAACTAGATACAAAACATGAGAAATAAGTATGCAGTTACTTAGATAAGAAAATGGACTATTTAAAAACATCTAAATATTATGTTTCTGTCTTGAAATTTGGACATAGTAAAGTTTTTCCCTTAAGGGGATCATTTTACACACATCTCCCCTAATTCGTAAAGCCCCGGATCACGTATTTATTACTATTTATATATCACAAACACCTGCGATCTGGGATATAACAAATTCGCCGGCCTATAAGTCTGTCTGTAATGTACTATTACACATCTAAGTAGGATAGGAATTATTGGGAATAGAGCTACTAAGTTAATTAACAATGTTGTATATCAGTTTACAGATTCTCTCGCTAGGAGGTAACCAAATCGTGGAGGTTCCGGACGCGGTGGGCAGGCTAACTTCACTCCAGGCTCTGGTGCTTAGTGACAACCTAATAGAACAACTACCGTCGAGCATTGCTAACCTGAACCAGCTTCGCTCCTTGCTAATCCACAGGAACAAACTAAGGACCCTTCCTACGCAGATTATAAAGCTAAAATGTTTGACAGAGGTGAGCTCATCTAACCACAAAAGTATTCAGCTAAGTGTGACCCCAAGAACAGGGCGGAGACGGCCTATAAGAGCACGATTTCGAGCTCATTTAGTTGTTTGCGTGCGAGGACGTCTGTACACTCATAAATGTGTGTAAATGTACGCGGGCCAACGATTCACTCTCCATTTCCGGATGAAATAAATGACGGTAAGGGCGAGTTGGGCGCGGCGCGGGCTAGATTCAGGCGGGTGATTCCGTCGCCATTCTGTACGTAGTACTATTAAATATTCTGTGACCCAAGTGCGCCCAAGTACCTATTCACGTTGAGAGAACATAACTGCAACGAATTCTACAGCAAAGTGTAATTTAATTAATTACCCCAAAATTACATTTGTTTACCGAAAATATTGTCCTAAAACATGACAAACAGCAGGGTATTTTATCGGATTGTTTCTTTGTTTATGCAGCTCAATCAAAGGTCACTAAGTATATTAAGTGCACAACAATCCGATAAGGTTGTTTCTTTGTTAGGTTTGGGAACTCAATCAATTAAAATTTATTATGCTTAACCCAAATTATAATTATAATTGTTAACACAAACACACTACGGCAAATTGCGACTTAACACATACCTACCTTACCTACTGACGCTTTGAAGGAAATCATTCAAATAACAAAATTATAATAAGTCTATACTAATAATAAGTCTAGAAGAAGTGGCGTCTCAAACTTGAAGATTAAAAGAAACTATCAAGCCGAGGGGACTAATACGATACTGAACACAAAATAACGATTTTTACAAAAATTGTCTGTGTATGTCCGGATTTAACTGGAAAAAAAATTGGTATGGGGGTAGTTTATAATTTATAACACACACACACTGACACTGGTCAAGATATAGGCTACTTTTTATCCCGAAAAAACGCATGCGGACGAAGTCGCGGGCAGAAGCTAGTAGGTAATATTCAACGAATCATCACCTCAATCAATGTACAACATAGGTACGTAGTAAACAATACACTAGGTATCTATATATATGAAAAAGTAACAGGTTGGCGTGGTAAGTATGGTCATGTTATAGGGTATGAAAGCCATACATAACAAAGAAAGGGTTATAGGTAGATCAAAAAATCATGGATGGATTGTGTGAAAAAGGATATGCTTAAAATGTGGGTGGATTCAAAGGACAAGTTGTACCGACCCCATATAATGACGATTGGGATTGGGAAAGATGATAACGAACGTAGAAAACAATATCCATCACGTATAGCATTCAATGCCTGTTAAATTTCCAGTAAATATATACCTAATCGTACTAAAAATAAAAACGTTGCTCAATATTTTCTTACAGCTGAGTCTACGAGAGAATCCTCTCGTGGTGAGGTTTGTTCGAGATATGACGCTGCAGCCACCCTCGCTACTGGAACTGGCAGGCCGAACCACCAAGTTACATAGTATTCCGGTACTGCCCGGGGAGGTACCCATGGATATTATCAACTACTTAGAAGCCGCACAGTGCTGCGTAAATCCTAAGTGCAAAGGTGAGTATTGTGTTCTCTACCAACGTAGGTACATACTTTTCTTATCACATGGAAGTACTAAAGTAGGGTGGCAACAGACGTAAAATTACAAATTGCGAAACAATGACGCTGCACTTTAATGCTACTTGTTTGTTTCCTACGCAATAGCGATAAAGAATATAAAAATAATAGTTTAAAAAACTTACATCTACGTGTTCCGTTGACGATGAAATTACTTTTACGATTCGGCGCATGTTTTCGAATGTGTGAATAGAAAATACAACGCATTTCGCGCAGCTGCGGTTTGAATACTAGTTTGACAACTGTTGCAATTAGCAAGTTAGCAATTAGTAGGTAGGTCGGAAAATTCGGCGACTTATCCACCGCGAATTACTTAGGTACCTTAATATTTCGCCAAAGAGTTCCTCGAAATATTGAAATTACTCGCTATTTAAATAATTTATTCTGTTATTTCAGGTGTTTTCTTCGACAACCGGGTGGAACACATCAAGTTCGTTGACTTTTGTGGCAAATACCGCATACCGCTTCTGCAGTATTTGTGCAGTTCCAAATGCATCACGGGAAGCTGGGAGAGCCGGGAGGTGGACAGCAACCCTCATCCACACATGATGCGGAAGGTTCTTCTAGGATAGACCACCAGATATTCTCTTTGGATTAAAAGTTTTAATCCATAAACACGGAGTTAATATGTGTTAAATGTTTGTAAAAATTGAAATGAATGCTAAATTTACAAATAAGGACATTTTATTGCATATTTTGTATTCACGGTTGCATAGATGTTAATTTGTATATTTTGTTTAACAAATTGTTTAAAGCTAATATCATTTCATCATCATCATCATCATTTCAGCCAAAAGACGTCCACTGCTGGACATAGGCCTCCCCCAAGGCTCGCCACTCAGACCGGTCCTGTGCTACTTGCTTCCACCGGTGTCCCGCGACCTTCACGAGGTCGTCGCTCCATCTTGTTGGAGGCCTACCGACAGCTCGTCTCCCGGTTCGCGGGCGCCACTCGAGAACTTTCCGGCCCCATCGGCCATCAGTCCTGCGAGCAATGTGCCCCGCCCACTGCCACTTAAGGCTCGCAATTCTTCGGGCTATGTCGGTGACCCTAGTTCTACTGCGGATATCCTCATTTCTGATTCTATCACGCAGAGAAACCCCGAGCATAGCCCTCTCCATTGCCCTCTGAGTGATTTTGAGCCTTCTTATGAGGCCCATCGTAAGCGCCCACGTCTCGGAACCATAAGTCATCACTGGCAACACACACTGGTCGAAGACTTTCGACTTGAGACACTGCGGCAATTTGGACGAAAAGACACTGCGAAGCTTCCCGAACGCTGCCCAGCCGAGTCGGATTCGACGATTGACCTCTTTCTCGAAGTTGGACCTACCTAACTGGACTGTTTGTCCCAGGTATACATAATGGTCAACAACTTCGAGCGCAGAGCCTCCGATTATTACGGGAGTTGGTACAACATGGACATTAGACATGATTTTCGTCTTGTCCATGTTCATTTTAAGACCAACTCGATCGGAAACTCTGCTGAGGTCAGCGAGCATAGTACTGAGGTCTTCCATGGTCTCAGCCATGACTACAATATCGTCGGCAAACCGAAGGTGAGAGATGTACTCGCCATTAACATTGATGCCTCGACCTTTCCAGTCCAGCACCTTAAAAGCATCTTCCAATGCAGCGGTGAACAGCTTCGGAGAGATCACGTCTCCTTGTCTGACTCCCCGCTGCAGTGGAATAGGCTTCGTGGGCTGGTCCTGTAGTCGGACGGACATGGTGGCGTTTTCGTACAAACACTTCAACACTTCGATGTACCGGTAGTCAACTTGGCACCTCTGGAGAGACTGCAGCACAGCCCAAGTCTCGATCGAATCGAAGGCTTTCTCGTAGTCCACAAATGCAAGGCAAAGGGGGAGGTTATACTCTTCAGTCTTCTGTATAACCTGCCGCAACGCATGTATGTGGTCTACGGTACTATAGCCTTTTCGGAAACCGGCTTGTTCGGGAGGCTGGAATTCGTCAAACCTGCGCGCGAGACGGTTCGTAATGACTCTCGAAAACAGCTTGTAGACATGACTCAGAAGTGAGATGGGTCTATAATTCTTCAGCAAGGTGTTATCACCTTTTTTGAAGAAGAGCACCACCACACTTCTGTTCCATGCTCGCGGCGTTCTCCCTTCATGGATGACGGAATTAAACAGCGTCTGAAGGGCCTTAAGGACTGGTTTACCACCCGCCTTCAGGAGTTCAGCTGTAATTCCGTCATCACCGGGGGCTTTGCCGTTCTTAAGCTGTTTGAGAGCCATACTAATCTCGTACAGGCTGACGTCCGGGATATCTTCGGTATAGTGTCGGGTTAATCTAGCTCTAGGGTCTTTAGCTGGATCAGCGACGGGTGTTCGGGTTGTCGTGTAAAGCTGCCCATAGAACTTCTCGACTTCTCCCAACAGCTCGGGTTTGGATGAAACGATCCTGCCGTCTTCGGTCTTCAGCTTTGTCAATTGACTTTGGCCAATAGACAAATCTTTGGCAAATACCTTCGAACCTCTGTTACGCTCAATAGCCTTTTCAATACTGTTGGTATTGAATCGGCGTACATCACGCTTCAGAGATTTCGAGATCTGCCCATTGAGCTGCCGATATTGACAAGCGTCACCTGCAGACTGCAGAATCATTTCACGTCTCACCTCCATGAGCTTTAGGGTTGAGTCTGAGATTTTCTTGGTTCTTGTACGGCGGGTCTTGAAGAACTTGGACCCCACCGTATGAACAGCTTCTACAAACCCGTCGTTGTAATCGTCCACGTCACTATCTAGGCATTCGAACCGGTTTTGAAGTTCGAGCTGAAAGCTCTCGGGGTTTTGGAGCTGGGCCGATGCCGGGCGGAGCGTAGACTTTATCAGTCGTGTTCTCTCAAGCTTAAATTGAATATTCAGTGTGCCTCGTACCAAACGGTGATCGCTCCCAGTTTTAATTGCATTGATCACAGAGACATCACTGAATATTTGCTTCTTCGTCGACATGATAAAGTCAATCTCATTCCTCGTTGCACCGTCAGGGCTCATCCAGGTCCACTTCCTGTGCTCACGTTTCTTGAAGAAGGAGTTCATCATATAGAGTCCCTCCTTCTCCATAAAACCGGCCAGTAGGTGGCCCCTGTGATTTCTGCGCCCTACTCCAAATTGCCCCACTCTCAGCTCATCACCGTCTCGTTTGCCCAGTTTAGCGTTGAAGTCCCCCATAACAACTGTGAAGTGAGTTTTGGAGCTATGCATGGCTCTGGAGATATCCTCATACATAGCCTCCACCTCATCGTCGGAGTGCGTCGAGGTCGGAGCGTATACCTGTATAACCTTCAACGAATATCGTTGGGTTATTCTGAGTACAAGGCACGCTACCCTGGTCGACACACTCTCGATCTTCACCACGTTGTTTGCGAGGGACTTGTGGACGATAAACCCGACACCGCCCTGGGACTGTTGGTCGCCCTCCCGGAAATAGAACAGGTTACCGGACTTCAGGGTTATCATGTCCTCCCCCTCTCTACGGACTTCTGATAACCCTACGATTCCCCAACGTAACCTGCTCAATTCTTCCTCCAGTTCTAGTATCCTTTCGTCAGTCCGCAGCGTACGGCAGTTGTAGGTTGCCAGGGCCAGGGGTCGTCGATTTTGGTAGCCGGGTTTCTGCCGGGGATTAACTCTAGCACCCCCTGCCCCGCCGTTACCATGGCCGCTACCGGAGCCAGGAATAGCGGGGCCGCCGGGGACTGGGGGTCTGTGTTCCGTTTGTGGCCTCATGTGTCCAATTTTATCCCTTGGGGGGGATTGCCATAGTCGCCACGCTTGGCAGGCGGGTTGGCGACCGCAGTTAGATTTGCGTAGTACGCGGAGGACGCTGCTGCCCGTCCTCCGGTTTATCCCTTATTCGCCTCTTACGAAACCCACGGGAGGAGATGGGGTGGTGCAATTCTGACCCGGCACCACACGGGTAATATCATTTATTGCCTAATATTCTAAAAAATAAAGTATGTAAACGTTATCTAAGTTAGTTTCACTCGGTTTCTTGAAGAAATTTCATCCTTGCTTCTTTGCCTCTTTGGATAGCCGCTTTGAATAATTTGCAGTAAAGCTCAATGGCTACTGGGGTGTCGTCGTTCCCTGGAACCGGATATGTGATCAAGTTAGGATTGCAATTGGTGTCCACAATACCAATGGTAGGAATAAGCATTTTTGCGCTATCACGCACAGCTGTATGCTGATTCAAAATATTGTTTTGAGTATTCAAGAATATGCAGAGATCTGGTAATCTTGTGACTGCACCGAACTGATGATTTGCATTTGTGAATATACCGCCGCGCCAATATCTAGTGTGTGCGTATTCGCCGCATTCCTTTGCAGTTTTGTCAACCAAATGGGCATTCAGTGCGTTTCTGTTGAAGAAATTGATTATTCCACCCCGGTAAGCTATATGAGCTGTGACATTGAGGGCTTTGCGTAGATGTTCCGCAGTGATATCCAGATCGAAGATCAAGTGGCCCTGTCTCGAACCATACAAGTATGGCCGCATGAAGTCATTCAGTGAGCCCTCCTTGTGGCCGAAATGGACTCTGGCATCAAACAAATCCTTCACAGTGAATAGATTATGTACTTGGAAGTAATCGGGGTGGTCTAAGGGGTTTTGCCTCGGTTTTGCGGAATCTAAAACAAAATTAAATAGCTAGTAAATAAAGAATTTCTCTTAAAATGTATTTTAAAAGTTTATGAAAGTTTTAGACATTGTAAGATAGTGTTGGACCAGTGCAAGGCAGTGAATCCAATTCTATACTAATATTAAAATGAGAAAGTAACTCTGTCAGTTACATCTTCACGCTTCAACCGCATGGCCGATTTAGATGAAATTTGTTATGGAGTCCTGGGGAAGGAGAAGGACATGGGTTGCTTTTTATCCCGAAAAATCGCATATAGTACCAGTATGAACTCTATAACTGAATTTCATGCGGATGAAGTCGCGGGGAGATGCTAGTTCACCCATGACAAAAGTGACAATGTCGCATATCACCAATTTTTTTTTTACATGATATTTGAGTAAGATGAGATTATATGAAATTAATTGGGAGAGGTATATATTCAGCATTGAACATGATGATGAAATTAATTCATATGAGAACAATAAAAAAAGAAAGATTTAGTAATATCACCTATTTTCACAAAAGCAATATTTTTTCTTTGCACAATCTCAGAAATCTCATAAAATTCTTGCAGTTTGTCCCAGTGAAGAAAAAAAACTAGTGGTAGGTATTCAAAATATCATCCTTTTACTGCTCTGAGGATACAGGCTCCCCTGTAATTCTCTCATTTTGTTGTTTGTTTTGATTAATTATTTTAACCTCCATTGTGTCTTAAAATATGCATTTTAATGATAGAATTTTGTTGACCAAATATGGCAGACTTTTTAGTATCTCCTTATGTGCGCATTTTGTAAATGGCAACTTTAAAAAAACTGTCTTTTGGTAGGGCCTGGTGCTGAATGAATTGAATCTTTCTTTAGAAAGATTGTTCATATGGATTGCCACAAAAGGCCCCTAGATCATACCATCATTCCACATGTCTATTACAGCAACATTACCCATAGCTTTTTTTTTATTCTAATAAACTTTAACCTTACCTTCAGGAATACTTTGTTGTTCTTGGGCAGGTTGAGTAGCCGTAGTGTTGTTTCTTATTGATGCAAGCCCATTGCGGAGAGGACCTGTTTGTTAATCAATAAATCCATTTACAGAAAGAAGAAAATAGCGAATTCAGTCATTAAATGAATTATGCTGATAGGAACTTACGTAAAGTGCGTGATAGCATGTTTTAAACTGAAATATAGTATAGTTTTAACCAGAATAGATGTACACTCACTCTGGGCAATTATTAAAATAATTATTATCGAAAATAATAATACACTAAAATTAATTCAACTGGGCATATACATAACCTCAACCAAGAAAGTCATAAATTTAACTTTGACAGCAAATAACTTGATATAAAAAGTCAGCATTTTTAACAGAACCTCAAATAGCGCGAAATAGAAATATTGCCATATCAAGATTATTCCTACAAAATTAAAATTTTTGGAGTAAACGAGGTAAAACATTTTTATATTTAACTGAACAAAAGCGGCCTTTACTCAAAAGCTATTTCACCAAAAAAGTCAACTTATTGTTAACTACTTCTTATCAAGCCAAAAAAATATTTTATATGAAAGACGATTAAATTTTATGATTGTAAATTTTACACATTATAGCCTTTTATTACAAATTCGGCGACTTAAAAATAAAATAATTGAATTAGAAATAAAATTTAAAACTAGAACTAAAAATAACTATAGAAAAAACACCCCTTCCAAAATTTCACTTTGCGGCATGGTGCCCATAACACTGGCGGCGTTACCTCTCTGGATTGTTAAAGAAATCCTTTGCGAGAGGTAAGCGCCAGCCCTTGGGTCGCCGGTTTTGTCGATCAAGTGGGCCGACAACACCCTCATGAAAGCTTTCATGTCTGCCGACCAGGGACCCAGAGTCTCAACCGCGAGAGCCGCAAACTCATATTCATGCATTATGCATGAATACTTTCGGCGCTTGAGGCTCTGGGCCTGGCCAGCAGCAGCGCCGGCTTGTGACCGGGTGGCACTAATGTGAGACGCAGCGAACGTGTCGACACACGTTACGTCCCACACCAATGCCCTCCCCAATTTCCAAGGCACCAAGGTGATCCCGTCTGGGCGCTTGCCGTCGTCTCTGGCCAGTCCCACAGGCTCGAGGACCGCCGGTAGGGAGGCTGTGGCAAGCGATCGGCGGATCAGATCATTGATGGTGCCATGACGAAACAAGCGGCCGGCGCTCCTGTGGCAAGAGAGCCCGTGTCGTCCCAGTTGATCGACATTTTTGCCGCATGCACACCGGTGAGGGACGCAGATCCTTGAACCGAGCCGTAGGCAGATGGCAATCCGTAAACTGCTCGGATCAAGGACCGTCCCTAAGTTGCGGGAAGGAAGTGCGCGTAGCCAATGACCTGCCTCGTTGCAGGACACGGCCAAAACTCGAGCTTGGTCTGAATCGTCCAAACTACTATCCAATAAGGAAGCGTGGGTTGCCAAAAGTCGCGGATTATCCCATGCCCTCTGCGAGTGCCTGTTAGTAGGCAACTCCTCCCCGGAACATGCAGCACACCAGGCCTCTCTGGCCTCCGAGAGGCACGCTATCTCGTCAGCAGGTATCTGTGGTACGTTTAATATGATACCTACTAGAGACAACGAGCCGTAGGCGGAGGACAAAAAGGCCGGAAGCGCCACGTCGGAAGGGGAGCGGACACCAAGACCACCGAGACGGATAGGAAGAACCGCTTGGATCCAAGCCCTATTTTCGAAATTAATATTTAAAATTTTTGAAAGTGTTACCTGAAGTGAATTTTCTATATCTGTTAAAATCGAAGGGTATTTCCATAATGGGCAGCTACGAAGCAAATACATAAATTTTGGGGTGAAAAGGCAATACTGAATTATGAATAATGCCATGTGGGGATTCATTTCAAAAAGTAGGCCAGAAGTGCTATTAAATAAATTTAGTTTAAAAGTAATAAGTGGGTTTATTGCGTCGTCAAATATTGGGGAACCTAAAAGAGTAAGAGATGATTTCGAGTGTACTGAAATATTTGGCAGCAATTCATTGAAATTTGAAAGTATTTCGACTTTCTGGTCGGCTGTAAGGCGATCCGGTAAGAAAATTTCGCACTTCCTAAAGTTCAATGACAGTCCTATTTCCGAAAATTTTGTTAATATTAATTCTAAGTCTTGTAGGACAGTTGCTGCGTCCCCACCGAGGGAACCGTCGTCGAGATACCAAAGATTAAATTTGGAAACTAAATTTGAAATAATCCCGTTTATTGCCAAACTGAAAGTGGCTGGACCAAGCGGGTCTCCTTGTTGACAACCCACGCTTGAGGAAATAATTTTGTCCCGAAAAAGTAATTTTGTTGGCGCTCTATAACACTGCCAAAGATAGCTGTAGAGTTCCGGAATTTCTTTTTTCACTTGTGTTAATAGAGCACCTCGATCAACCGAGTTAAAAGCATTTTTGACATCAATTTTCAAAAAAACTTCGTAGTCTGGATGGTTCAGAAAAGAGCGAGCAGCGTGTACAGCTGCCTCACAACCGCCTTTGATACCGAAGCCCAGCTGCCTCGGTTTGAATAAATCAGTCAGTCTTTTATGTACCTTACGGCAGCAGAGCTTTGAAGCCAAACGTCTGAAAGTACAGCCCACCGCAATGGGGCGGATACCTCCATCTTTTTTTGCTAAGGCCACAAGGTTTGCACCATACAGAAGAGGCACGATTTCAGGATTTACTCGGCCTGACAACATAAGGTTTATCAAGCCGGTGATTTCTGTCAGGAGAGCGGTAGCCGTTTCACCCAATGAGGGCGCGGTTAAGTCTTTTAAATGTTGTGGAGAAAGGCCGTCTAACCCGCCAGCAGAGCCGTTTGGAAATGCTGAAATAGCCTGCTGTACGGCATCAATACAAGTGGTGAAACTATACTCATCAGAATCGCACGAAGGTGGGTCCGGAAACACGGAAGAAGTGGATGCAGACGGATGCTTGTCTCTCAGGGCAGCGTAGGTCTCAGCTGAGTGCGTCGCCAGGTCGTCACTCGAAAATAGAAGGCGGGCAGCTCCGCTGACATTGCCATCAGAAATTTTATTTTCGATGGCTTTTATTTTAGAATTAGTTAAATTGGATGGAGCTTTGATGGTGGGTAATTGAAAATTAAAAGAAGGAAGAGTGTCTGAAAAGGCTATGGTATTATTTTTGATTTGTGTGGTCAAGGAGTTCTTCTTTGTCGGGTCAGCGTGAAGAATAGAATAGGGAAAGGTAAGTAACCTTTTCCAGCACACGGCAGAGTTGACGGCAACAACATTTTTGACGCACTTACTGAGACAACTAGCCACTGAGACACGAGCACCACGGGGTATTCTTTTAATTATTTTAGTATTGGCCTTTAGCAGGCCAAGGTTTTCTGCGAATGATATTGATTCACCACTTGCTGTAGAGGGAGTCGGTTGTGAGGAGCTAGGCAGGGGAGGATCCACGGCCACACGCCTACCGTGTTTGCGGGCTGTGTGTATTGCGAGCCCCCTCTGGCCTTTGTACTTCTTGTTGTCCTCACATTGGGGGCATTCCAGCAGGGCGATTGTAGAAAAGCATGGCTGCGAAGACATCGATAAAGAAGTATCTTATAAATAAATGAAGAATATCTTATTCTAATCAATATAACTATAATAATAATAAAAAAAACAGTATAAATATGTAAAAAGTTCGAGTCCATCCATTTGAGAGTGATCGTCGGTCGCCTTTCACTGGAACGTGGTCGTGCGGGCGCGGGGTCGCAGGTCGCAGGAGGCGCAGCCAGCGGGTCCTCCCGACCCTCAGCCTCCTGGACGCAGCAACAAAGCCCCGCGCGCCCACTCTCGTGGACACAATAGCCTTAATTTTTACGAATTTTTATGAATGTGTAATGGCAACAAATCTCACTTAAATGTCACTGTCAATGTCACTTAGGCTATTTGTTTCCTTTCTGTGTTTCTGTGCTACTTTTCTAGTTTTTCAATAATTTGAACCATTAAACGAAAAAAATATATCGAAAACATGGCTAAAACTAAAATTGAAGATGTTGACTTGTACGCCATCCTCGACCTTACAATTGATGCTACGGAATCAGAGGTAAGGGGTTTCGTAGAATTAGTCATATTCTTTACAAAATTTCATAATGTAATGTAATATTAATTAAGGCACAATTCGTTTTCAGATCAAAAAAGCGTACCGCAAGAAAGCTTTACGGTGCCATCCTGATAAAAACCCCGATGATCCCAAAGCAGCTGAAGCATTTCACGAACTTTCGCGCGCTTTGGAGATACTCACCGACTCCGCCGCGAGATCCGCCTACGACAAAGTACTAAGAGGAAAGGCAGCGGCAAAACTAAGACACAAAGAACTAGACAGCAAGAGACAGAAACTTAAAGACGATCTTGAACGTCGAGAGAGAGAAGCGGGACAGGGCTCAAATCTTACAGATGAACAGAAATTAGCTGCTGAAATACTCAGATTACAGAAGGAAGGCAGTAGGCTGTTACAGGAGGAACAGAAGAGAGTGAAAGAGGAAATACAAAGAAGTCTAGGTCGCCTGAATGAAGCTGTGTGGGATTCTAGTCTTAACAGAATCAAGATTAAGTGGAAAGCTGATAAAACTGATGCCACAAATGGAGGATATGATGAAGCTACACTGCGCAAAGTTTTAAAGAAATATGGAGATATTGTTGCACTAATTATGTCACCTAAGAAAAAAGGGAGTGCCTTGGTGGAGTTTTCTACAAAGGAAGGCTCTGAAATGGCTATTGAATTTGAGAAAGGTACTAATTAGATTTCCTTAACCTAACTGCCAAGAAGTTTAAGTTTTAGCCAAAAATATGAAATTGTATTCATTTATGTTATTGGCAATGTTTCTTGAGCTGCAGTTGCATAAATGACATTAAAGTTGCCATAACATAAGAATGATCTCAATAGTATGTTTTTTGATTTCAGGTTTAGCAGAAAACCCCCTGACATTGAAGTGGCTGCATGATAAACCTGTTTTGACCCCAAAAAGGGATGCCCCAGGCCCCTCACTAGTTTCAGATAGAGATTATGAATCTCTGGTATTAACAAAAATGAGACAAGCAGCAGAAAGACAGAGGCTCATAGAAGAAATGATGAAAGATGAATCTTAATGTATGGAAGAAATGAATAAAAATAAATTTTAGACATTTTCTTAACCTCTTATCTATGTATATGTCTGACTAGCCGATACCCACGACTTCATCCTGTGTAGACTTAGAATTTGTGTACCCGATGATGCCGTACATATAGATAGTTAAAGAAGTATTAAAAAAAACTGGTGTTAAACCATAGAAAACCTGTTCCCGTTGAAATGTCGGGATAAAAGTAGCCTATGTATGTTATTCCCAAGGTCTCAAACTTTATCCTTACCAAATTTCATTCAAATCGGTCCAGTCCTTACAACGTGAAAGAAGGGCAAACAAACAAACACTCTCACATTTATAATATTAGTATGGATTTTGAAGAAAGCAATAATGCCTGACATTAATGCCAACTTGACAAAGGAAAATGATTGTACCAAGTATGCATTAATATTTATTTTTTTGCTATATCAAATGGTTTCCATTCCTTAATAAATTCTAGCACTTTTTTCCTCTGGTAGTCACCATACTCCCTTTGAGGATTCTTCCACAGGTTGTGATCTAGATCCAGTATTCCACCAATGACTTCCTGCAAAAATAAAGGAAAATAATAAAGATTTGCACTTTGCAACAGGTTCCAACAGGATCTTATGTTATTGCCTTGTAAATTACCTCTGCAAAATTTTTCGGGAACAGTTGCTGATCCTCTATAACGTGGGCAAAGCCTGGGTCCATTCCAAAGTCGATCCAAAAATAAGGCAAACCCTTAGGAACACCTTTCCTTATATTCTTGCCTTTTAAATCAATTACTTTCTTATTCATAGACCACTCAGCTTCACACTCAAGAAGTGCTTTCTTGAAGTAAATAGCTGCCATATCTCCAACATCTCTCGGCAATGGTACACAATGAATAACCATATGGGGGAATCGGTGCAACTTTGTTGCAGTCTCAAAGAATACAACATCTTTGTCTTGCGTATTGAAGAAGTTGGTGATGGCACGTCTGTAGTTCTGAAAATACAGAAAAGTACAGGTTGAAGGAGAAAATGTAACTGACAGGTAAGTTTACATAAAAAGCTGTAATGGAAAAATAGATGAAATACCATAATTTCCTCCCAGACATCTTCATCTACAGAAGTAACACATGTAGAATGTTGGATTGTAGTGATAAGACATTGCCCCTTCACCAAAGACTTTCTAGATGGCACGGCCATGTAAACTTTAGTCCCGCAGCTGACCATTAGATGTTTCAACATGTTCTTAGAGTCCACACAGTGCTCACAACCTTCCAAGGATCTCTCCATTTTACTGTGCATATTGATTGCCCTCTGTTTCTCTCTTTCACTGTCTTTTGCTTCATTTTTATTCTTAGATATCTCATCAGTGAAAATGTCCTCCAGGTCATCGTTTGGATTTTTATGCTTGCTTGCAATTTTTGCAAGTTCAGCCTCTTCATTATAGTTGTTGCCATATTTCTCTTCTTGGAACTGAAATTATAGTTTTTAATAAGAATACATTAACAAAGTAAATGGTAACTAATGAAATGGAAGTTGAAATACTTACCATTTGTGCCAAATTGTACTTGTCATCATTTCCAAAGTACTTCATTCTTTCTCCAGAAGAATGTGTTTCAGCTTTCCTCTTGCCCCCTTTACTCCTGGGGTCACCAGCTGATCCTTTAGTCAGCGGCCGACTGTTGCCCATGCTGTTGGTAGTCATCAGCATTACACCGTCATCTTCCTCTTCTTTGCCGGCATTAGGATTCTGTTTCCTATATTCCCTTGCAGCCTCCAATTTTGCTTTAAGTTCACTAACCAAGCTGGTATTACCCATTATTTCTGCTTTAACAATTTTTGCTGCCAATTTGTTCATCTTTTCATCACTTAGATAAGGCGTATCTTTCTTTTCTTTTATAGGTGCACTTTGGCTACTCATTTGCTTTGGTTCTATTTGCTTGATTTGTTCTGAATGTTCTTCTCTTGAATATCTCCTACTATCATCTCTCAATCCTCTTCTATCTTCTTCCCTTGAATTTCTTCTACCATCATCTCTCAATTCTTTTCTTTCTTCATCCCTTAAATCTCTTCTATCTTCTTCCCTTGAATCTCTTCTCTTATCATGTTGTGTATTAGCTTCAGGGTGCTCCTTCTTGGTCTCTTTCCTCCAGCCTCCTGATTTATGACCATAGGAGCCATACCTATGATGATTGCTTTTACTTCCATATTCCTTTTCTGAACGTGACTCTTTCAAGCTTGAAGATTTTGAGTAAAGATCGTTGAAAGTTTCGGGTTTTAGGAATGGTTTTGATTTCCGGAAGCTTTCAGGGGTTAGAGGTAGGCCTCCCCCGCCGTCTTTCCAGTAAGGGTTCAGTTCCCTGCTGCTAGTAGCTGGATTGTATGAATCGATGTGCTTTTTTTCCTCTTGCTTAGGCTTTCTAATATCTTTCTTAGTGAAAGTCTTCATCATACCTGTCATCGCCATCCAGCCTTCTCTCTCTGCGCTGCTCGGCGACGGAGCTTTCTTCTCCACCCACTCATCTTCACTGGAACTCGACGAACTTGACGACTGAAACAAGATAACCAAATGATATTTCACCAAACTATGTCCTGAATTGTTAAGGTTGATGTTTTAAAACGTAACTTACACTGTGTCGTTTACGCTCACGCTTATCTTTACTTTTCTTTTTATCCTTATTGCGTTTTTCTTTCATCTCTTCCTGTTTAAATATAAAATTAATATTCCCACAGCGATAAACGAACGGACAGAAAATACAAGTAAAAGTAAATTTTAATAGTAAATTAGGATCAAGCGAAGCAGCCGAAGCAAGAAAGCAAACTGCGTTCTGTCAATATGTCATGCCTTGTCTTGCGAATTTTATCTTCGATCCATTGCAATACAGCCTATTTTCAGTTACAGCCCTGGTAACGCAAATGAGTCTTTTTTTGTTAAGTTTTGATTTAGTCGATGGAAATGATTTGTGCTGCCACTAATAATACACTTCAATTTAATCCTAAATGATTGAGCTACGTGAAATGCTGATAAAGAATAAATTCAATCATGTAAATACTAAGTGTTAATAAAATGAAAATTAATAACGAACAAATCCACCACCACGTCGTTACGCTCGTTACGTCTTCGGACCATAGATAAAGGCAGGTGTAAAGTACATTTACTAAAACCGGTTTTTGACGAGTGCGTACAACCCTATCCAGGAATGCGCTTTTTTGCGTTTTGTGTGACAGTTTTGGTTGGGTGGTAAAAATATTGAATTTCGAGATTTTCTTTTATTGACGATGATTTTGTGTTTATTCAACTATGTTTGTAACTAATTACTGGAACAATCGGGGTAAACAGTAATACGCTAATTTAATTTGATACACACCGACATGGCCGCTAAGAATGTCATGGTTTCCATGGAGTAAACTATTTGGTATTCCGCCTGTGTTCACGAAGCTCAATAACAAGTGTGCAAGTATTTGGGATATTGAAGGTTTGTATTGAAGTACAGTTTGGTCATTGTTCTTGGAAGTTCACGTTGCTTGTGGAATATTAATAGTTGTTCGATTGTTTACGCACTTTATCTAGAAAGTATTGCTACGCTATTTTCCAGCTTTCTTTTTCTCGTTACATAAAGTGTTTCCGGTGCTTTAATGATGATGAAAAATAAACGCCTACCGAGTGAAACTGAGCTTTTATCGGGGTATCTGTTCTAAATCATACTGTATTGCAGGGAGGTAAAGATACGTTGGCAGAATGTTTTCTAAGAAGAAAAAGAAGCCTCTTATTTCGCCACCGAGTAACTTCGAGCACAGAGTCCACACTGGCTTTGATAAACGTGAAGGAAAATTTGTGGGACTGCCGCTACAGTGGGCATCTCTTGTTGGAAACAACCAGGTAATGTTCTTTTTATTTTATTGGGTATGTATGTTTTAACCCTGTACTGGTAATCTTATCAGTTATATCTGTGTCAGCCAGAGTTTTTCAATGATTATTGCTATCATGGAACAGTAAATGAATTAAAATATTTTCATTTCAGATATTGAAATCGACAAACAGGCCACTGCCATTGGTAGATCCCTCTGAAATCACACCCACTGAAATCTTAGACCTAAAAACCATTGTACGAGGAGATCACAGAACAGCCTCTGTATCCTCCCTGGTCTCAACTCCGTCACAAGTGCTACCAAATATTCCAGTACAACCCGTTCAAAATGGTGTTATATTGCCAAAAACTTCAAATGTTGCAAGATCAAACTCCCTCCGAAGCAGCAGTCCTCCACGAATACGAAGAGATTTCCGGAACCAACCAAACGTTCCACCTGCTGTGCCTGAAGAGTCTCCACCGGTACCTCCTGCACCTCAGCAGTACCCTAGTTTGCGACGTGAACATAGCAACTACACTTTGAACAAACCTATTGCCGAGTCACCCACAGAATGGGCACAACACACACATGAGGCCACTGTGAGGCCTGTGTCTGAACTCAATGACAACCACCAGGCGAACATTACATACCAAAACATACAGAATGCAAATGTGCCTTATCAACACAACCATCCACCGAAACAAATGTCACATAGCAATATGCATCGAGGGCTCAATGGAAACAATGTCAACATGGGTAAGTACATAAGTGCCATTTTAGAAATCTGAGGCAGTTTTATCATGTTTTCCACTATATTAGGGGATACTATTTTTCATGTTGTACTGCTATAGTCAGGGATATACCTATTAAGATTTTTTAAAATAGAAATTAAGGGTTGAACAATTGCTTAACCATTAACATTATCAATTGATAACATTTTAAATTACTGTACAAAAAAGTAAAAAGACTTACCATAATATCCTATTCTGTTGCATTCAGGTCCAAAAGTGTAATAGTACATTACAGACCTAGGGCAGTGAACTTGTTGATGGCTTTACGAATTACCACCCGTGGTTTGTCTAAAGTTTAATGAAATAATGTCTTGCCTTGGCCAGGAAGTGAGATTTTCTCTCCGCATAGCGGGCAGAAAATCTCTTTTTATGGCCAAGGGTGACGTAATAGTACATTACAGACCTAGGGTGTTGAATTCGGTAATGTCTGTGATCGCAGGCGTTTGTGGCCTGAGCCGAAGGTGGGGGCCACAAATATGCGGTCAGGGGCTTTACAATTTACCCGTGGTTTGTCTAAAGTTTTACGTCTTGCCTTGGCCAGGAAGTGAGATTTTCTCCCTTAATAGCGGGCAGGAAATCCCACTGACGTAAATTCTCTTTGACGTCGCCTACTGTGCAGCAAGACGTATATTCCTGTCCATCTTCCAGCGTGAACTCTAAGAGTGGAACTAACTACCTACCTAACTGGTGGCACACCACCAGTACATGTGACTGTACATGTACATTATAGATAGACCAAAGGTGTACATGATAACATATTCAGCAGGTGACACATATCCGATGGCGCGGCATCAGCACGCGGCGCCGGCGCCGGCGGGGGCGCCCGCGGCCGGAGCGCCGCACCTGCCCCTCGCAGCCTCCAAACACGAGCTCAGACTGACCCATGAACAGGTGATATGGAATTTAAAGTCCAAGTACTACCACCACCACCACAACAGCCTATTTACGGCCCACTGCTAGGCACAGGCCTCTCGTCACGATGGATTTGGGCTATAGTCCCCAAGAGGCCCGGTGCAGATTTTGGATTAAAATATTAGTTATTGTTGGCGTTGCAGGCACGGTAGTGCATGGCAAATGTATGTCTTTGAATTTAACGTTACATGGGGGGAGGGGGGTCAAAAATCTTCAAAAATTGCGTTTCGTAATACTTGAACGCTCAGCGTTCAAAGGGTTAATAATATCCACACATTTTCCCAGTTCCGCGCAGCCCTGCGTCTAGTGGTGAGCGAGGGCGACCCCCGCGCCACGCTCTCCGGTTTCAGCAAGATTGGCGAAGGCAGCACCGGGGTGGTGTGTGCCGCCACCGACTCCCGCACGCGCCGCCGCGTCGCCGTCAAGATGATGAATCTGAGGAAACAGCAGCGGCGGGAGCTGCTGTTCAACGAAGTGGTATGTCGCTGTTGCATCTTTGATACGATGAAGGTTTCATTGTTTATAG
>OZ020284.1:8203668-8383006 GCA_963971205.1 Aethes cnicana
GAGGATAAAATATTACCGATAGGTCATTTATGGCACTGGATATACGAGAGTGTTGTAAATGCCGATCATCCTACTTCCTAAGTTAGGGTCCTACCTACCTACATCCCTATGTGACCTTTTGCCACAGGGCGGACACGGCCTATAAAAGCACGATTTCGAACACAATTCGAATAAAGTATCAATGTTTGCGTGCCAGGACGTCTGTGTGTGTGCGAGGACGTCGGTACACTTGTAAATGTGTGTGTACCAGTACGCGGGTCAATGATTCACTCTCCATCTCCGGATGAAACAAATGACGGTAAGGGCGAGTTGGGCGCAAGTTGCGCGCCGGCTAGATTCAGGCGGGTGATTCCGTGGCCATTCTGTATTAAATATTAAATATTCTGTGCTATTGCACTAATGTTTCTTAGATGTTACGATGACAAATTCCATTCAAATAAAAGACACTGTTTTACAGACGGTCTAAATTCCTTTGGCATATAGTAAAATTGTGTAAAATAGATGTATTAATATTAATAGACAATAAATTACAACATACCTGCAATAAGCACAGCCCTGGGAACTCCTTAGCGAATTCCTCGCAAAGCGGCGACTGCGTGTGCACATTGGCACAGGGGGCGACCACGTAGACGTTCCCTTCGCACAGAGGGTAGATCACCGTAGCCTTGGCCCAGTATACCAGGTGACCGGTTAGTTGGAACACCTAGAATAGGCATGATGACAGCATCAATAAATTGCACATCTAATATAGTATAGTTAAGTAGAGTCAGGGACGGCAAAGTTTTTAAATATAGAACCTGACGCCAGAAAAATGACATTTCTACGGAAGGTCATCATCAAAGCTTTGCAATCGGCGTGTCGGGCAGAGTCGAAAAATTGTATTACATTAAAATTGGCAATATCCATACTAATATTATAAACTAGCTTTTCCCCGCAACTTCGTATGCGCAGAAATATTAAAATGAAAAATCACGTTTTTTTCCCGTTCCCGTGGGAATTTCGCAAAATCCTTTCTTAGCGTATGCCTACGTCATAACATCTACCTGCATGCCAAATTTCAGCCCGATCCGTCCAGTGGTTTGGGCTGTGCGTTGATAGATCACTATGTCAGTCAGTCAGTCACCTTTGAGTTTTATATATTTAGATGTGAAAGTGTTTGTTTGTTTGTCCTTCCTTGACGTCGCAACGACTGGACCGATTTGAATGATATTTGCTATGGAGACAGTTTGAGACCCAGGGACTAACATAGGTTACTTTTTATCCCGATATTCCCACGGGTCAAACAAGTTTTTCAATACTTCTGTAACTATAACCATATGTATGTATCTGTACGCAGTATTTATTTATTTGGGAAAAAAACAGCTTAATAATACACTATAATAGATACGTAAATAGTTCATACTAACGGCTAATATATAAAAATTGCTCTGAATAAACACATGCTTGTCAAATAAATAAGTATTATTGGATACGCAAATTCTAAGTCTATGCGGGACGAATTCGCGGGCGTTTTCCCTGGCTAGTACCGTAATAAAAACAACCTAACACAATAAAAATATATGATCCATACCTGCGTAAGACTCAAATCGGTTTCAATGGCTATAGTCTGTAGACTCTTCAACGGACTGTAGAGCTTGATAAGCCTCAGTAATGCCGGACTGCCATCTAGCGGTATTGATGCCAGTAAATCGTTCGGGTTCACCATCAGCAGGATACCGTGATAGGGCCTCAGTTTCTGCAAGCATTTGTCTATGGTCTCTGGCTCTATAATTAAGCCTCCGTTGTGGATTTGGTGCGCTTTGTGCGGAAGGCAGAACGAGAGGAGGACCCATTTGTTGATTCGGACTTGAACTAGACCTGAAAATATTATCATTTGCCACTGTAACACAGAATATTTAATAGTACTACTGTGAGTATTACATACAGAATGGCCTCGGAATCAACCGCCTGAATCTAGCCGGCGCGCAACTCGCACCCAATTCGCCCTTACCGTCATAAGTTTCATCCGGAGTCGGAGAGTGGATGACTGGCCCGCGTACTGGTACACACACATTTACAAGTGTACAGACGTCCTCGCACGCAAACATTGACACTTCATTCCAATTGCGTTCGAAATCGTGCTTTTATAAGGCCGTGTCCGCCCTGTGACTGTAATCAAGCTGAGGCTCTATTCGAAGTTTTAAATAGGGAAAGAAACATTCACAATCCCTGGGCTCACGCGTCACAGTGCGCTAGATTGAACTTAAAATCTAGCCGCTTAAAGTGCGTTGGGGCTCTACTGTTATGTACCAAAGTGAAAGTCTTGTTACCTTAATGTTACCAGACGTTACTTAACATAATACATGCGCTGCGGGCATGATTTTAATGACAACAGTAGAATTTCTTAGAAAAAAACTTGGGTTTTCAAATATTTGGTTGTGTGCAGTAACATAGATGGCTTACGCAAAACGCATTAGATGCTCTGGTCAAAGCCACATAGAGTTCAAGTTCTCGATAGGTCCATTTGCGAATGGCGTGGCCATGTAAGGCCATGTGAATATTCATATTCAAATTTACTTATTTGTAACCATGCGTTATAAATATATTCTTAAAATAAAACGGATATTAGGGTATAGCAATATAACCACTTGTGAGTGCCCCCACGGGTGACCTTTGTCGCCGGCGACAGTTTCGTCACTTGGTCAAGTCCAAGGAGATGTATGGAGATGCGCACACGGGTGACTTTTGCCACGCGCGACTTTTTGTTTAGTTTGCTATGGAGACGTTACTTTTGAGGTGACAGAATAGTTATTTGTTATGCAAGGCTGCAAAGTTGTTGTTTGCTGTGAGTGCGTGATTGAGACCCGAGTGAACGAAGGATTCTAGGGTTGAACCACGAGCGAAGCGAGTGGTTCAAATATAGAATCCTGAGTGTAACGAGGGTTTCAAGGCACGAGACCGCAAACGACTTTGCTGCTGAGCGCAACACAAAATTTTTCACCTCACGCGCGATTTTTCGGGAAGAAGACTTAGTTCGGCGTCACGTACAGTTTGTGCTAACTCTGGAGGAGTTAAATTCGTATCGTCATCGCTAGAATCGCTCATATTTTCTTTATTACTTCGTATAGGTATTCTAAATTACAAAACCAGCAATCTAAAACTTTTTTTTTATATTTTTTTCCCGGAGGTTGCGTTCCAAATCACTCCTACTCGTACTTCAAGATTCAATTATTCATTGAATACAGTTAAAATATACACATATTTAAGTATTTTTGTGATAAAACATAGTGAAATAATGAAATACATCTGAAACGGGGTATTATTAATATAATTTTATTAATGATGATATTAAGTAAATTGAACCTTTATTTTAATAAAACTCTCACGACGAATTGCGTTTCAGAACGTATCGTTGTTTTTTATTGTGACAGTGGCGTCATGCGTCGTTCGAATTTCAAAAACACTTTCCACGCTAGCGGATAAAAACAACTTTTGCGCTCGGATATCAAGCTGCAAAACGACCACTTTCGAGCCAGTGAGGTGAAAACTTTTTTGTCACGGCGACAAGTCACCCGTGGGCGCACTCTCTTACCTTACATCATTCATTATCAAACTACCCACATTGTCAATTAAATAAAAACCATAATAGTTTCTAAAAAGCCGTGGTGGCCTAGTGGTTCGACCTACAGCCTCTCATGCCGAGGGTGAGGGATTCGATTCCGGCTCGCACCTCTAAGCTTACTTACGTGCGAAATTCAAATTGAATTTATCATGAGCTTCGTCGAACATCGTGAGGAAACCTGCACGCATCTGCGAAGTAATTCAAAGGTGTGTGTGAAGTCCCCAATCCACACTGGGCCTGCATGGGGACTAACCCTCTCATAATGAGGGGAGACCTGTGCCCAGCAGTGGGACGCAAATAGGCCGTAGTAGTAGTAGTAGTAATAGTTTTACCTGTACTGCTCAGTTCTTCAAAGACACTCTTCATGGATCTCGCCAGCGAGCTCCTTTGCAGTATAAGGTGGAAGGCCGACTTGGGCGAGGATTCTGTTCCATTCTCCGTACCGTAAGTCGTCGAGCTGACGGAGTGCCGTGAATTATCCTCCTCCTCGTCATTCTCTCCAGAATTACTTTCACTATCTAAAGCTGAGACTTCATCGTGTGCTGCCAACTGAAACCAAATTTAACTATTGCATTGTTTGTTGGATGGAACTCTAGAACAGATGGTGAATAGGGATGACGACAGGGTGAAGAAATCGAAATTCTAATTAGTCCGTCAGTCAGGTAATAAAAAAATATTAGACACGTATTTTTTGTTTTATCAAATTAACAAAGAATGACTAAGTGAAAACGCATTAAAGTTGGAGAGTGGAGGCTAACTACGTCACCGTTAGGTATAAATCGTACCTAACGGTGAATCCACGCGACATTTCAGCTCAATATATCTCCGTATAAGATTGATTACGTGAAAAAAGAAAAAATACGTGTCCAATACTTTTCAATAATCTTCCTGATATACTAAGGAGAAAAAGTTGTCGTCATCCCTATTTTGGTAGGGGTATTAAGGGCCTTATCACACTTGCGATTCGCGAGCGAGTTTTGTATGGAGGCGAAAACGCCGCAGGTTCGCCGCGTACGAGTTTCGTATTGAAAATCGCTTTCAACTCGCTCGCAAATCGCAAGCGTGATAAGGCCCTAATACACGGGAATACTAGCTCCATGTTCCCATGGGATAGAGATTTCCATAACAATGGCAACAATGCTGCCTACTTCTAATAAGTACTGTAAATTGTAGGTACAAATGTTGTGATAGATAATGAAAGCTTTTATTTACGCAAATCAATGTTTACGTTTTCCACACCCACTTCATTATCTTATCTCATGTAAGGTTAAATTGGGTAAACAAAGTATGAATGAAAGAAATATTATCATTATTCTACAAGGTTACCACTCATTTTCAAAGGAGTATAAATATATTATTGAATGGAAACTCACATTTATTAGCAGGTTCTATCACTATGGAATACTATGGATATTATGGTATATTCACTTAAGTTTTACTAAATTTTCAGTGTTGACGTGATAACGTCTTATGAATCGACGAACGCCAAAAAAGCGTAAAATAATCGTCCGTAAACTGATTTAATAGAAAACCAATTTTTTTCTATAGTTTTTACAAAGACAATAAAACAGTAAATGGGCATAGACTGGGTTATTTACCATTATCTTCATTTCTTCAGTTAAATATGAACATCTCTTTTCTTCATGCCTCAGTGCTTTTCCCAGTCTTTTGCTCAGATCATAATAACATTTTACTGAAACAAGAAAAATATAAATAGGTATCAATAAGGTAGGGTCAGTAAGTAAGTTCATCAACAAATATTGTCTGTTAAAGTGCAAGTTAAGCTTCATGCCATTCATGGAATAATTATCATGATATTTTTTCAGTAAATGTAACAAAAATGTAGCCATTGAAATATAAAGGAATGAATTTACAGTAAATAAAATATATTCCAGAAAACTAGACTACATAAAATGAATAGAAACTTAAATTTAATTAAATCGATAAGTATTTTGCATGATGTACGCTAGGGTGGATCACATCACGGTTGTATGGAAAAAAAAATGATTGCCATTAAGATTAATAAATCTTAATCATAATTTAATAAGGCAACTTTTTATTACTATTAGAATTGTCAATCAATCAATGAGCCTGTAATCCTGAACAGTATGGTATTTTTAAGTGTTTATGAAATGTCTCTGAGTTCAGTGTGCCTCTTGGCATAGGCCTCCTCTAATATCTTCCACTGTACCCTATCTCTGGTGACTCTTCTCCAATATGGGCCTGCTCAACTCATCTTCCCACCTCTTGTTCTGCCTTCCTCTATCTCTTTTTCCCTCTCTGGGATACCCCAGTCATTACAATTGTATAATCCAAAAAAAAAACGGTCCACCCTAATGTACACTATTATTAACATACACAGTTCTCTCTTACCAATAGAATGACTAGCAGATGCCTGTAGCGCAAATACAATGTTGATCAGAATCATTGCTGCAGTGTCATCCTTGTTGGTCCTGTACGGAAGCAGTGTGGGGTGTCCCACAAACCGCACATCATTCACCTTCAGTTCAAACTTTCTGTTACACAGCTCGGCTTTCACAGCAAACAGGGTTGATAGCATTTCATCTGTGAAGCCGCTTAGCTGACCTGGAATACAAACATAAACCCATAGGTTCATTGTCAAAGCTAGTTGAGAAATGGATGATAAATGGTGTTGTAGCCTATGTCCTTTCCTGGGACTCCAGCTATCTCCATGCCAAATTTCATCCAAATCGGTCCAGCGGTTGAAGTTATTTATGCATTTATAATATTATAATATGGATATAATGAACATCCACTTTTCTTCCAGCAAAAATAGCACAACCTTGCACAGTATCAGTTTTACCCACAGTGCAGGGTGTGCAATGCACACGAGCGCAGTGTCTCAGGAGGCGCCGAGCACAACCGTTCCATTTTGACTGCGCTTCTAATGGTGAGCGCCAGGTATTGGTTGCACACTGCGCTACAAGGGTTAGAGCCGCTCTGACCTTGCACAACATAAAAAAAGCAAAACTCACCTTTGCAAATATTTGACGTTTGAGACTGGGGGTTCTGCAGCAGATCCTCAGTCGAATTCACGGCGTAGGGATTGTGGCGGCCACACTTCTTCTGCTTACTCTCATCTCTGTTCTCACTGGTGTAAGGATACCGAAACAACAACCTGTCACCCTTACTGTCCGATTTAACGAAGAATATATTCAGTGGATTCACCTCCATGGCCTCAAAACTATGTAAGCTATTCCGTTTGTTATTATGATAACATCAATGCATAAACAACAAAGATTGCAGCTTGTGCAATGAAAGCGAGTGTGGTTGGACAGTTCTGAAACCTTTACCACACATTTTCTGTGAATTTAAAACTTGGCACACGCGCTGTCCTGGTTATCGGGAACAAGAGGTATTGTTTAGTGACGAAAGATAAAAATTCAAGTATTTCTAGGAAAATAGCCAAATACGACAGAAATCGTGACGTGCTTGCTGCACGAAGTGAGTGACGAATTTGTTGTTTTTTTTTCAAGACGTTTTGCCATAGTAAAAAATTTACGACGGAGATTGTCAGATTCGAGGTCATTTCGAGGCTTTTCGAGGTATACGTATTATAATTTTTTTTCCTACGAAACATAAACATTATTACTCAAGTGCTTATGTGCACAAGCATAACTTGCACATAATGCAAGTTATGCTTGTGTTATGTATACTTTGTGGCTGTACATTTAAATAATTAAATAAACATGTGGAGCACTAGGATTACCACGAAAAATAGATTGCTTTTAAAATATCATGAAACTTCCTTGTTCATTTTCCCTATTTTTATTCAAAAATCGATTTTCCTTATTACATTTTTACGCCTGGCTACACCAAGATTTGCACGTCACTCACGCTCTGCTCTGCTCTTGCTCTGCTGCTGTTGTCTGTCCTGTCTGTGTCTGTCTTGCTGTCTTGTGTCTGTACTCGGCGTTTCGGCTACTGTTGTCAGGGAAATTCGTGATATCAGATAATCAAACTTATTTAATTTTCGATCGCAAAATGGCAAATAAGCAAGAAAACAGCACGAGAGTTAGTACAGAAAAAATACCACTAGAAACTGACCAAGGAATAATGGAGAGTGAAGAAAGGAAATGGGGTATACCTTTGAAAGAAATGTATAAACAAGGACTCGCCTTTTATAAAGGTAATTATTTACTCAATCTATATTTAAGGTTTACATTTAGTTTAGTTTGTTGGACTTGGTGGAATAAGTTTGAAAAATAATCTAGCAAAAGATAAGCTCTGTGTTGATCACATAACTTATTGATCAAAATAATTCCAGATAAAGAAGGCAAAGCTCTGCACCTCAGTTACGAGGATCGTCTAAAGCTGGTGGCATATACGCAGCAGGCAGCACATGGACCGCTGGATGTAAACTCTGCTTCGCCCCTTGGAGTATTGGATGTAATTGGCCGGGACAGGCGGGCCGCCTGGCAAGCTCTAGGGCAGATGTCACAAGCACAAGCCATGGCTGGATTCTTACACACAATAGACAGGTAGTTCTTTTTATAATAAGATATAAATACTAAGGAACAGGAACTATGTAATGGTAATGTTGTACATCTTTCTTATAAAACTTGCCATTATGACTACCTATGTTTCAGCAGATTTTGTCTATACTTATAATAAGTCTGTAGAAGAAGTCGCGTCTGAAACTTGAAAATTAAAAGAAACTATCAAGTCAAGGAGACTATATAAACAACACTAAACACAATTGTCTGTATGTATGTCCGGATTTAACTCGAAAACTACTGGACGGATTGCAAAATAAATTTGGTATGGGGTAGTTTATAACACTGGTCAACTAGGCTACTTTTTATTCCGAAAAAATGCATAGTTCACGCGGGAATGCTATTACCGAATTCCACGCGGACGAAGTCGCGGGCAGAAGCTAGTTCCTGAATAAAAATATTGGTAAAATAAAAAACATTTTTGTTGCAGATTATGCCCTTTATTCAAACCATATGTGGAAGCAATACAGAAAGATTTTGAGAATAAGAAACAACAAAAGTAAGTGTTACACTAACATATTTTAAAAACAACTTGACTGCTTGGTCTTGGTCTAAAGGTAAAATTTTATTGGGAAATTTTAATTTATTGTTTTTTTTTAAGGGAGACAATACAGAGGGAAGAAAAAGCCAATGCAGATCTACAAAATAGAATAATAATTGAGAAACAAAAACAACAAAGTACTAAATTAACAGAAGAGCAGCAAGTGTAAGTGTAAAACTACCTCTTTTTGTTTGTTTTTACAATAGGAAAATATAAAAAAAAATCGTCTATTTCAGGCAAAAAATCAAAGATGCACTAAATGCCCAAACCTATGACCAGTTCTTACAATATGCCCAACAGCAGTTTCCTGGAAATTGTGACCAGCAAGCAGTCCTTATCAGACAATTGCAGGACCAACATTATCAACAATACATCCAACAGTTAGCAGTAGATCAGCGACTTGCCAACTCAAGTATACGGACAGAAGACTTTGACATTGAAAATGGAAATTCTGTTACTATACCTGAAAGTGGAGATGCTGACACTTCTGATTTTGATAATAAGTAAGTGTCCTTGTGATATCAATAAATTAAAAAAAGTAATTGGATAAATAAAAATCAAAGTACATTATTTTTATTACTCTGTTTTAAAACTACATTTACTTGATATAAATACAATATACTGTTATGGACTTTTGCTTTGCAGGGATACAAGTCTAAACTCAAAAATAGATCAGTCTCAAATTGGGTATGACTTTTGTTAGCTTGATATTGTTAATCATCGCTTCTCAGCCATTCTTTAAAATTTCATTATATTCGTCAGTGTTTGTTATATCAACTTGATGAGTGATGTTTGTTTCTTGTAGGTCATGAAATCACAAAAAAACAACATCTTTTGTTATTACCAGTTGACATTTCTTGCTCATAAAAGCAAACTCTGTTTTATTTTCATTGTGCTTACTGTACTGCATGTTAACTCATTACGCGCTTATTATCCAAGTGTCACATCATAAAGTGCCTCTTTCTTCGAGCACAAAGTCAAATAGATATTTACACTTTTTGACTTTAATACAACAGAATAGGTTGCAAAAGTGTAGACTCTCTTTAATGTTGACTGTACAAATGCAGTAATTAAATTAAATATGTTTTTATTCCAGTCTTGAAGACGAGAGAGTGGACCTATTGGAACAAAAAGATGAGATTAAAGTAGACGAGGATTCGGATGAGGAAGGCAAGGCTATTCTAATTAAAACATTCTTGACATATAAAAAAAAGACGATAAATTAATGTCAGTTTTCTATTTTCGCGTAGATGTGTTCCCTCACATAGAAGAAGCGAATATGTGGACGCGAGGCGATGTGGTCCAGTTTAAAGAAACAGCGCGTGCCGGTGGTGGTCGCCTCACAGTGGGCCACGGGGAGACTGTCACTGTACGAGTCCCTACACATCAGCGCGCCAAATGTCTATGCTGGGAATTCGCCACTGACAACTATGACATAGGTGAGCCAGCGTAGGTATCATGTTGCACAGTAACAGTTGCTTGAAACTGTAACATGATACGGTCATACGCAACGCTGCGCTTAGTACCGACTAGGGAATATGTTCACTGAAATATACTAAAACCGGTTGTGGTTGAGCGTGAAGAAATATGTGTGCTAAAGGTAAAATCAAATATCAAAATTTTACACGCCACTTTTAAATGAATTTACCAGCGCTTTCAAGACCTATTGCTTTAGAAAAAGCGCCGCAACAAGCTCAGCAGAACGCCTTTTTTTCAAAATTTTAACGTACAGATTCACATTACATTTGCATTTATACGTATAAAAATACATGGTACAGTCAGCAGCAGAAGTAGATAAGCTGTCCAGGTGTTCAAAATGACCTACACACGCCCTTAACGTCTTAAGAATAAGGTCGTGTGTAGGTCATTTTGAACACCTGGACAGCTTATCTACTTCTGCTGCTGACTGTACATACTAAAATTACATAGTCCCTAACTTAAACTGAAATCTAAGATCTTAGAGATGGTCTTATATTAGGTACAAAAATTAATGAAAATATTAATTAATGACAGTACTTATCTAAATCTGTATAACAAAAAAGAATAATAATAAAAAAAAAAATGTTTAGAGATTGTATACAGTTTAGAGATTGTAATTAAAGAGTATCTATTATCATGTTCATGTTATTTCATATGGTTGTTTGGCATATAATTATATTCTACATCTTTTATGGTTAAATTAAGAGGGTTTACTCCGAAAGTAGGCAACGTCGCAAATAGCTGTCAAATATTTTGCTGTTTTCATTAATTTCTGAATATTACTGAATGAAAACATGAATTGTCGCTCTATGTTTGAATAAAACATTAAGTATGGCTTGCGACAGTAACCATAGGAACTCGAAATTTTTAGTATTATGGAAGTAATATCTTTTGAAAACTTTCCATCGCAGTTTCCGTCAAATATAAAACGAGACGCGTCATTCAACCATAGAATGATATCTTCCTTTTTAATTCAGCAATATTGAGAAATTAATAAAAACAGCGAAACATTTGACAGCTACATGCGACGTTGCCAACTTTCAGGATAAACCCTCTTAATAGAGTGTACCTTTCGCTTTTCCAGGCTTCGGATTATATTTCGAATGGAGTAAGTCCCCCACCACGGATGTGACCGTGCACGTGTCGGAGAGTGACGATGAGGATGACGCGGACGATGACGGATATGGCGACGAAGGTAATACCTTATTTTAGTTTTATAAGCATTGTTCGGTCATTTACTTACACTTTGCCTTTTAGTACACATGTTCTGTTAAAATGTTAAGATGCCCACTTTATAAGAGTATTTGAAAATTGTAAATCCGTAATTAGCAGTCAGCTGGATCCTATACATTTATAGTTATTATAATATAATTTTTTACAGCCACTCAGTAACAAGAAAATCCAGTTAAGAGTAAAGTTTGAAATTCTCATGAAATTTAATTGATTTTTCGTGAACATCTCCACAGAGTTCACGATAAACGAGGGCGGCGACCCGGAGGCGGGCCCGGAGCGGCGCGCGCTCCGGACCCAGCGGCCGTCGGTCAGCATCGTTGTGCCCATATTCCGCAGGGACTGTCACACAGAGGTGAGCTTTAAAGCGCTGACAAGACCAGCCGTAACAGCCGTTCCTCGCGGTTGGGTCTTACGAGAGTTTCGAGTTTTGCAAGGTCCCGACTGTCACTACGATCAGTATTATACTATGTTATAGTAAAATACAGTAATAATAACGTGCATTCATTACGCAAAAAATGGGCTATGTGAGACCAGTTCTCGGTGAAAATTTGATAATTAATAATGATGATTACACTAATTTCAGGTATACGCTGGGTCGCATACTTACCCGGGTGAAGGGGTATACCTACTGAAATTTGACAACACTTACAGCTTATGGCGATCTAAAACTCTTTACTACAAAGTATATTACACCCAATAAATTGAAACATGTATGTAACCGAACCATGACAAATTTACAAAAAGGAATTCGATAAAAAAAATATAATTACTGCCAGTATTGTATTAATTTATCTTGTACGTGCAATAAAATCTTAACTACTATTCGTGTTAATTTAAGTAGAAGAGTTTTGTAAAATTTATGGGTAAAAAGGCAAGTCAGGTTAAATTCTAATGTGTACTGAGTGTTTAAAATTCGTATAGGTAAAAAACTTAAGTAAGTCACTTGTTAAGTAGTAGTAACCTGTCTGTATACGAAAGTTGACGTTCCATATTTGAATTTTCCTCGAATTTTCATATCATTTTGGAACACAACTACATACAACAGGTGACTTACTTAAGTTTTTTACCTATACGAACTATGTGGTGAACGGAAGGTTCATTTGAATTGATTCTTCATTGAAGCATGCAGCCTGAGCATAAATCAGATTAAGTCTGAAATACCCTTTTTATCTGAATCTACACGCGTTTGAATTTATGTTAGTGAATTAATCGTGTATTTGTTGTTCCTAATTAGTTTTAAATGTTACGCAAAAATAACGAAGACACCATTTTTCTCACTCGTACTTAACCTTTTGACCGCCAAGGTCGGTTGCAGCCTACAGACTAAATAAAATATACTTTAGGTCGTGCGTCGTCGTGTCTTTAGTTCAGCGCATCGTTGGCAATTGGCGTGGCGGTCAAAGTTTTAGACCAGATTTGTAAGAAATATACTAAATATTTTCTTACTAGTTAACGCAATCCTGCAAATCAGAATCTGTTTCGATGGTCACATTTTTTCATCTTCCATTTAAAAAACAAAATGTATCATAGTTTAGAAAAATAATAACCGTTGTTATTGATAAAGTTCACAAATAAAAAAAGAGAAATTAATATCTATGGTAGAAAGAAACATAAATGTGTGTAAGATTATTAAGAGCTATATTTACATTTATAGTGATTGGTATCAGTGTGCCATTAGGGGAACAACTATATGCATATATTATAAAATTTCATTTTGGTTTGCAGTTCTTCACCAATCTCATTTTTCTCAGTATCACTCATTCTATAGAATATTTCACTACTAGATATTAATTTAAATTAAAGAATTCCATGAATACTATTATATATAATTAGAATCAACATCTGGATTTTAATTATATTTTATAGTTATAATTATTTATTTATTAAAATGTTACTTAGTAAGAAAGATGTAGTAGGTATTGTTAGCATTTCAACTTCTAGTAATGTTAGTTGCATATTATTAAATGTTTAGAGTTTAGCATTATGTTGCCTAGAAGTATATTATATTGTTTTAATAAAATAATTATATTTTATATCATTTTTAAATCTGTCATGCATAGACACTTCATGATATACTTTGTGGTAAACGAAAATACGAATTATTAATGTGTAATCTGTGTTATCGTCTATAAAAATACGGTTAAAATATAGGAAAAATATGTTCAATCCACACTGTCGACAAATTTCTATAGTGATCTGTGGGGGCTTAAACTCCTGGCATGGCAGTGAAGAAAATTTTATAAATTATATTTTACAGTGTTTTCAATACAACCTGAATCTAATCACAACAGTAATCCGTACACAATAATTTATTTCGTTTCATCGTCGTGACGTGTGTGGTCAAAAGGTTAACAACAAAAGTATTAAAAGTTTTATGTACATCATAAACAATGGTTTTAGTTGAACCAACCATCGTTACCTATAATGATCTTTATAATTTTCAAGAAAGCGCATTTTTAATGTTCTTTATTTATATATGCGGCTGGATTAAGTACTCAGCTTTCTGATTTCATGAATCAAATATTTTTTTACCACCTTTTTTTGAAGAATACTGTATATTATAGGATTATAGAAATAATCCTGAATAAACAGAATAAATTATTATGGTGCTTTGACATCACATTTAATGATGACATCTTTTTCATTTCGTCCAAAAACGTTACTAAGTTAGTTTCACAAGGATCCGCAATGGCGCCACTGGCGATAATAAATGCAGAGGTAAATATTTATAGAATTAAATATTGCAATAGAATAACTATGAAGTTATCATAGTATTTTTTTATGTCATTGGTATAAGCAAACGAGCGCACAGCCCAGCTGTTGGTGGTCACTGCGGCCCATGGACACCGAAATCCTATGATTACCCATTAAGAAACCTAAGATGGAATGCCCCTGTCCCAGATTATTACATACATACATACGTATTTAGCGTGGTCCATCGTATTTAGTACATTTAAGTCTAAAGTAATGAATATTTATTTTACAGAAAACCAACATCCGTGGTAGATGTATGTAGCATAACATAGGCCAATAACAGGATTTCCTAGAATAATCATAACAGTTTTTAAACTAAGAGCAGAAACTATAGTAAAAAAAATATATTAAAGAAATCAAATAATAAATAAGATAGTCTCATTGACACGTCTTTTTTTAATATTTTGGGGTACATTTTGTTTTAAATCTGGCAATCTCGTTTGTGTCAACGTCAACGATTGTCATGTCAGACAGATAACATTTGACAAGCGACATGACAGGAGGAAATTATTTATTTTCGTTTCGAATAAAGTTTTAAATTTTTTCAAAATGTTACAGCGACTATTAGTCAATTTAGACGTGAAACTATCTAGTAGGCATAAAAATCTGTTGTTCCACATACCTATCGGCAAGCATTCCTGTCATCAGTGCGGTCACAGGTTATATTTCTCTCACAAGGTCCCTGCGTTCTGGAAACATTATGAAAGGACTCTATGTGGTCGCAATGGTTTCTTCAGCACCCAAACAAGGTATTACACAAGCCAGGTGGATGTTAAAAATAAGAATGAGCCCATTGACTCTGTGAAGGATAAGATGGAGATTGCTGCCTCCAAGAAGATCAATGTGAAGTTAAAGACCTCGGAATTGAAGAGGCTTTTCAGTTTGGCGGCGCCTGAAAAAATTACTCTCACTGGTAATTTGAACACATTATACAGTTGGTACATTTAGAGAGTGGGGACTATAGCCCAAAGCCTCTTGTGATGAGAGGAGGCCTGTGCCCAGCAGTGGGACGCAAATACGCTGTAGTAGTAGTAGTAGTAGTTGGTACATTTAAGTATTGACTTCATTCATAATCACTAATAGATACTTTCACTCATCTAGTTCAGCTTTATAAAAATACCCTGGTTACACAGTGCCACATACATAGATTGGCATTGCTTATTAACTAGGGATTCAAATAGTAAAATGTGTTGCTCAAAGTCAGTATTATCATCTACATTTACTTGTTTGTAAGTAGGGTTGTAATCTCTTAAAATAAGAAAGCTGGACTGTCAACTATATTTGGCCGGACATTTAACCCATCAAAGCTTACCACACATAGCTCTTCCCCTTGATATGAGCTATTAAGAAGCCTGACAAAAGCTGGACAGGCTGGATACATACATGTTTGGCCGGACATTACTTATAAAAGCTAAATATGTCCTGGTGAAGCTGATCAGATGGCAACCCTAGACACAATTACTGTAATTGTGTGACCTGGGCATAATAATAAATACACTCAATTTAATTTCCAATGTGATTAAATTTCTGTTTGACTAGTTAAATATCAGCTTCATTTCTTGCTCAATGGAATTAGGTCTAACTTACCACAGTGCAGCAACTTTCTATTCTCATTCCTATAATAATAACAGTAATTCTGCATTCAAAGGTGCTATTGGTTTCCTGATCATATCATCCAGTGTGACTATGGCTATCCCATTCTCCCTGGGTAAAGTCCTGGATATAATCTACAGCAGCACAAGTGACCTGGGCGCTGCCAGGGAAAAACTGGACACACTCTGTCTGATGCTGTGTGGGGTGTTTCTAGTTGGAGGGCTGTGCAATTTTGGGAGAGTGTATCTTATGTCAATATCGGGTAAGATCATTTTGGTTTGAATCCAAATCATAACAACTATTAATGTAATTGTCTATCAGTAGATTTGAGAAACAATTTGCAATGCAATTTGAATGATGTCATTTTTTTTAAAGTTCAGTCAAGTTCATTAATATGTGCAAAAGTAGGTACACTTTGGCAAATTTGATATTTTTGTAGAACATTATTTTTTATCAAATATATATACTATTCTGGTCAGATTTTAGCATGAAAATAAATAAACTTTATGATGATATAATGTCATCACTTTTCTAAACAATAACATCAACTTGCTTTATTATAACAACCCAAATCCTTTTGCAGGCCAAAGAATGACGCAAGCGCTGCGAAAACAAGTGTACGCCGCGATTTTGCGACAGGAACCCGCGTGGTTCGGTAGGACGTCGACCGGTGAACTAGTCAACAGATTATCAGCTGACACTCAGTTGGTCGGTCGCAACCTCAGCCAGAACGTGAGCGACGGTCTTCGGTCCTTGTTCATGGTTGGCGCTGGGACTGGTATGATGGTAACAATTATTTTAATTCCACTCTTAAGGGCCCTTCTGAACAGTGTATTTTAAATGCGTGGACGCGCGTATTGTTTAGTTCAATTTATGCACGAGGCATAGCCATTAGTTACAAACATGCGTCATTATTCCGTGTTTTTTGACGCCCGATTGATTATGTATCCCACTGATTGATGTTTTTTTTTTATTATTAGGAAAGCAAACAGAAATAAATGTACAAGAAAGATATGAATCTTAATGGCTAGAAAATAAACATTCACTTATTTCCTAAACAGCTTCCACTTTAACATATATGAAAAATAACTACACATCAACCTAAAAGTTTACAAGAGAAAAAGAAAGCAGAAAGTGTTACTAGTCAAATAGAACTAGTAGGGAGTTACTAGTATAGTAACTCCCTACTTTAAATTAGTACTTACTTATAAATAAGAAACAAAGTTGTCATACATACTGACAAATTAAATTTTAATTTTTGAGCAACTGTATTAAAATTATGTAGTAACTCTTTGTATCTTTTCGTGGGGAAATCCTCATGGATACCACCCTGTTCTGTGGGGAGCAGGGTGGTTATCTTCTACCGGCTAAAACCCCACGTGGTCCTCGAAACGCCTTAGTGCCGGGGTTGCGGGTACGCATGGCATTCTTCCGCTTGCTGTATAGAACACCCTACTCTCTCTCTATATAACGTCAGATTACGACTGGAGCACCCGACACTGGTCTTCCGTGCACACCTGCAGGGAGCGTAGTTGAGCGCTGCACTTATCTTATAATTAGCTGATGTTATGGATATTACTATATAATTATCTACTGGCAAAAATACTGATATACTATTTATGATTTATTTACGTGGTACTCCAATGGACTATGCTAACAATATACACTTCGTTTCCAGTTCTACATGTCCCCGTCGCTAGCCCTGATCGGACTGTGCGTGGTGCCGCCGGTGTCGGTGTTGGCGGTGATCTACGGCCGCTTCGTGCGAGGCATCACGAGGCAGCTGCAAGACAGCCTCGCCGACACGAGCGAGGTTGGTGTTTCCAGTTCTACATGTCTCCGTCGTTGGCCCTGATCGGTCTGTGCGTGGTGCCGCCGGTGTCGGTGTTGGCGGTGATCTACGGCCGCTTCGTGCGAGGCATCACGAGGCAGCTGCAAGACAGCCTCGCCGAGACGAGCGAGGTTAGTGTTTCCATTTCTACATGTCTCCGTCGTTGGCCCTGATCAGTCTGTGTGTGGTGCCGCCGGTGTCGGTGTTGGCAGTGATCTACGGCTGCTTCGTGCGAGGCATCACGAGGCAGCTGCAAGACAGCCTCGCCGAGACGAGCGAGGTTGGTGTTTCCATTTCTACATGTCTCCGTCGTTGGCCCTGATCGGTTTGTGCGTGGTGCCGCCGGTGTCGGTGTTGGCGGTGATCTACGGCCGCTTCGTGCGAGGCATCACGAGGCAGCTGCAAGACAGCCTCGCCGACACGAGCGAGGTTGGTGTTTCCAGTTCTACATGTCTCCGTCGTTGGCCCTGATCGGTCTGTGCGTGGTGCCGCCGGTGTCGGTGTTGGCGGTGATCTACGGCCGCTTCGTGCGAGGCATCACGAGGCAGCTGCAAGACAGCCTCGCCGAGACGAGCGAGGTTGGTGTTTCCATTTCTACATGTCTCCGTCGTTGGCCCTGATCAGTCTGTGCGTGGTGCCGCCGGTGTCGGTGTTGGCGGTGATCTACGGCCGCTTCGTGCGAGGCATCACGAGGCAGCTGCAAGACAGCCTCGCCGACACGAGCGAGGTTGGTGTTTCCAGTTCTACATGTCTCCGTCGTTGGCCCTGATCGGTCTGTGCGTGGTGCCGCCGGTGTCGGTGTTGGCGGTGATCTACGGCCGCTTCGTGCGAGGCATCACGAGGCAGCTGCAAGACAGCCTCGCCGAGACGAGCGAGGTTGGTGTTTCCATTTCTACATGTCTCCGTCGTTGGCCCTGATCAGTCTGTGCGTGGTGCCGCCGGTGTCGGTGTTGGCGGTGATCTACGGCCGCTTCGTGCGAGGCATCACGAGGCAGCTGCAAGCCAGCCTCGCCGAGACCAGCGAGGTTGGTGTTTTTTTTTGGCCACAAATTTGTTTACTTGCCACTGAAGTTTAAAATTATTTTCGATGCAATTCTTATCAGACACTAGTGCTGAAAAGTACATTGAAAAAATACCTGTCTAAACAAAAAGATGGTAGTTGATTGCTCGTCTCCGATTATTTTATATCTCGCTGACCCAATTGATTCTATGAATCGACTTGATTACGCGAATGATGTTAAAGATATGTATTAGTTTATCGTACAATTATCGGAAATAACATATCAAGATCTCTTATGGAAAGACTCCTGAGGGCAGTGAAAATAAGACTGAAAGGAAAATCTTTTTAGCTACATATTTCCGTTATTTGCTTCTAAAACGGACACTTCTTTAATTTTGATGAAATTTCATGATTTCAGCTTGCCGAAGAGAAAATATCGAACATAAAAACGGTGAAAGCTTTTAGTAAAGAAGAAGCGGAAATAGAGTCTTACGGCCAGAGGATAGAAAGACTTCTACAACTGGCGTACAAGGAGTCGCTTGCAGTGGGAAGCTTCTACGGATTGGTGAGTTACATCGATATACGTTACGTTACGTTGATATGAGTTATATCTGTATTGATTTTGTATTTCATCATGAAATTTTCATGTGCTCACCCTCGCCCACGGCCACTTTTTGTAGCGATGCTGCAGCACTACTCATATCAACAAAACAATCATATCATCGCTACAATAAGTTGCCGTGAGCGAGGGCTCTTAATGTGGGGTCGATTCCAATTAGAATAAAGGCTATTCGTTTTTGAAGTCGATTGAAAAGAATGACCAACGAAAGTTTGACAAAGCTACAAGTAATAGAACTGCAAATGTAGCGCCAATTTGGACCGTCTGTGGTTCTCAATTTCTCAGAAGTCACAAGTAGTACGCTGAAGTCACGATCCCGTAGGAATATCGGGCAAAGAATAGACTAAGTGCTACTTAAGACTATATTTTCGACGTGATAACGTCTTATAAATTGAATAATTGGTGAACGCCGGCTGTGCCCACGAAAAAACATGATGCAATAGTCGCGTTGTAGCGTTACGTAGCGTTGTAGCGTTACGTGACGTTATCACGTATAAAATTATCGTATAGACAGCCAGTTTTCATTTTTATGACCAATACTGGATGACCAGATCCTTTTTGCCGTTTTGGCGTGATCAAGAAACAAACTTTAGAGTTTAAAATGGTAGTAAAAAGGAACTTGATAAAAACATTTTATTTCAGACGGGTCTCTCTGGCAACACCATTATAATCCTAGTCCTCTATTATGGAGGAGGTATGGTTGCCACGGAACAATTGACTGTGGGCAACTTAACCTCTTTCCTCCTTTATGCTGCGTACGTTGGCATCAGTATAGGCGGCCTTAGCAGTTTTTATACGGAGATGAACAAGGGTTTAGGTGCTGCTACAAGGCTTTGGGAGATCATTGATAGGGTCCCTACTATTCCTGCTTCAGGTGAGTGATGCTATTATTATCTATCTATCTATAATAAAAGAGTAGATACTATAATAAAAGGGTAATTTTCTGTCTCTTTCTTTATGTCTGTCCGTCTGTTTGTTAGCGTTAATCTCCGAAACTACCGAACCGATTTGAATGCAGTTTTCAAGGGTAGATAGAGCATCATTTGGAGCAACATATAAGCTATGTTTGATTAAAATCGGATGTCGGAGAGAAAAGTTATCAGGAATTTTATATTCCACGCAGACGAAGTCGCGGGCAAAAGCTAGTTTATTTAATATAAAAATATGAGAGTTAAAAAAATGTTTGCCTACACATTGGTCCGCAGTAATCGAGTGCAACCGGATAGATGTTTCTAATATTTTTTTAAATATCTTTAGGTGGCTTAAGGCCTAAACACCGGCCAAAAGGGGAGATAATCCTAGACAACGTTGTGTTCTCGTACCAAGGTGCTCCATTACTACAGGGTTTGAGCTTACATCTTCATCCAGGGAAGTCTCTAGCCCTGGTTGGACGTTCAGGATGCGGGAAAAGCACTGTGGCGTCTTTAATACTAAGGCTGTACGATCCGGAGGAAGGACGGGTGCTATTAGACGGTGTTGATATCAGAGAGCTGGACCCAGTTTGGTTGAGGAGTCACATTGGTTATGTTAGTCAGGTAAGGCTTTGCTAATTAAAAATTTACAAAATTACAATCAATGTCTGAATGAGTGGTGGTGATTAAGAAGAATATCGATTGTTTCAGGAGCCTGTTTTATTTACGGGATCAATAAAGGATAATATTTTGTACGGATCGTTAGATGAATTCGAAGACTTGGAGATAATAAAATTGACTGAAAACGATAAGGTGAGCGACAAACGTTCAAACCCTCAATCTAGTATGTTACTCTGTAGGGTTGAAGTAATTACAAAGAGCCTGTCATTTGTCCAAATGACATTCATATCGGCCGAATGATGGCAATTGCTCAATATGTGCCTCCAAAGTTCGATACAAGAACCGAACCTTCACCGTCACATCTATTTCCACGATCTTTGCATATCGGTGGTTATTTGGCTCTCTTTATTTAGTTGGCTTGCCAATACGTCAGACACCGCAGTTTTGTGTGACCGCCATTTAAAAACTTAGAGTTTTGCCGAACTCGGACGAGATTCCATAACGCTTTGTGACATTTTAAAACTGGGCTGTGGTAGCCATCGTATCGCTATAAGTGCCTCAACACTTATATTATACTTTAAACGCGCTAATCTTGTATATTTTTCTATTTATTTAGTAATTCAAGCGATCTCCGAAACGGTTCGAACTATTTAGACGAAATTTGGAATATAGGGGCGGACAGATCGATCTAGCTAGGTCTCATATCTGAGAAAATTAGGTTTTAGCTATTTCCACCCGACCGAAGCTCGGTCGCCCAGGTCCTTTGACTTTAATAGAGGGTCTGTGCTCAGCCGGCGCCGGCGTGGCTAGCGGCGGCGAAGACGGCGCACCTCCACGAGCTAATCCGCAGCCCCGCCGGCTGGGAGCGGGACGTCGGCGCGCGCGGCGGGCAGCTCAGCGGCGGACAGAAGCAGCGAGTCGCCATCGCGCGGGCCATCGTCAAGGTACCACGCCCGCCCAACAGTGGGCTCAGTAAATATAAATCCTACATGCGATTGAAAATTTCGGACGCCTGATCTTAATTAATAGCATTCCAGCTGATAGACATGTTCAAACCGAGAAAACCAAGGTTAATCAATCTTAATTTAATCTTTCTAAACCCTTTTTTACTACGCAGCTGGAGCATTTTGGTACATAAATATTTTGGGCGCCGCCGTTGTAAAGAAACGTTCAAAGCGTTTGTAAATATTTGTGAATTCTGTGATAGATAAGGAAGACTATACTCGCCGCAAAGCAAAGTGACGACCGCGTCGGTCCATAGAAGCATACCTACCATACCTAGCTCCAGTTGTCACTTTGGTTTACGGCGATTAAACAGTACATTACAAATATTCTTTATTTAACACCAAAAACAATTACGCAAGTTTATATTAAGAACAAAAAAGAAGGGTGACACCAGGCGGTCTTATCGGTAGTGAACGATCTCTTTCAGACAAACTTTGGATAGCGAGTATGGTAAATTTCTTCCTTATCTATCACAAATATTTATAAGATGAGTTTTACAAGGCCGCAACCTTGACTGAGGCATTTCATGACTCGATATTGTTGTAACACACACAATGACATGTTTTAGTGGAACTTAAATCGCAAGACGTAACAATCATCGCGACCACAAAACGAAGTTAAGAATACAATACGCAACAACTTTACAAAAGTACCTACTTTTGAAAACAAAAATACTTACTTATATGTTTTTTTTAACAAATTGAATAGAATAGATTATAAAATATTGACCATTGAGCCATTGAAAAATTGGCCATTTGGCCACATACATCATTTCAACTTTTTACACCCAAATTATTGTTTGCAAAAGTTCATCTTCGTTGCACTCAGTTGAGAGCTTAGTGAAAATTAGTTTATTTTTATATATCATTCTAAGATCGTTTTCACACTGTAATTTATCCAAAAGCCTTATGTGACATACTCGATCGAAGGCCTTTGACATGTCCATAAATATGGCTGATGCAGGTACTCTGTCATTCCTACACTGAGTTTTTTTTTTACTAACTTCAATACTGCTAATGTTGTGGTTTTATTTGCTCGAAATTTTATTGGGTGCTGGTAAATATATTATCTTTACGTCACCCTTGCCCGTAAAGTGGGATTTTCTGCCCGCTACGCGGAGAGAAAATCTCACTTTTTGGCCAAGGCAAGACGTAATAGTACATTACAGACCTAGGGTGGTGAATTACCGCCCGTGGTTTGTCAAAAGTTTTACGTCTTGCCTTGGCCAGAAAGTGAGATTTTCTCTCCGCGTACCGGGCAGAAAATCAGACTTTACGGCCATGGGTGACGTAAATTATCTTTAAACATTTAGTACCTACGAATCGAGCACATTATTCAATTGTTTATTTATTTTAATGTTATGTAAAGTACGTCACACGTACGTTTGCCGACCTTGTTAAAATGCCCTTACCGATTTCCAAGACATTTACATATCGAAGCTAGCTAAAATTAAGTTTTTTTATAAATACTACTACTACTACAACAGCCTATTTGCGTCCCACTGCTGGGCACACAGGAGGCCTCTCATCACGAGAGGGTTTGGGCTATAGTCCCCACGCGGGCCCAGTGCGGATTGGGGACTTTACACACATCTTTGAATTACTTCGCAGATGCGTGCAGGTTTCCTCGCGATGTTTCCTTCACCGAAAAGCTCAGTGGTTAATTCAAATTGAGTTTCGCACATAAGTAAACTTAGAGGTGCGAGCCGGAATCGAACCCCCGACCCTCCGCATGAGAGGCGGTAGGTCGAACCACTAGGCCACCACGGCTATGTTGCTATCACTTAAACAAATTTGTTAGTGAATTTTGTTCTTGTGTACAAGAACAAAGTCCATCTGGGCAAAAACTAGTGTTACCACAGAACAAATTCCATCTGGTCCAAAAACGGTCATATCAAAGAACAAAGTTCATCTGGACCAGAAACGTCATCACTCAGCTCTTACTTATCTATCAGTAACGGTGTGATCTGTAATCACTAATCAATGGGGGCTCTCGCGTGTGAAATTGCCACTAGAGGCGCTAGTGTCGCGTGAGGTCCAATAATTTCACTTTGCTGTATAGTCCAATAATTTCGCTGGTTTTGGCGAGCTTCGTGACATAAATTATAATTTCTTTAATTTACCTGTTGAAACGTGATTTCCTTTATGAAATTATCGCAAATATGGATTATTTGGCGATGAATGTGAACGCTTTGAAACAAAAAAAAATATTTCCGAATAAAATGGAACTGCACAACATTGCGGCATAGCTACTCGATATGATGACAGTTATTTATAATTAATAAATTTAATTAGATTCAAGATTTAACTACTTTGTTTCGGCGCCGATCTTATAAAGTCGCCTTTGACAGCTATACCTCTGGACCCTAGTCAACAGTGGCGCCAACTGGTGAGCAAAGAAACGATAGCCCCCATTACAAGTGACATTGTTTCCTCTTGTTGCAGAACCCGAAAATCCTCATCCTGGACGAAGCTACCTCAGCATTAGATACTCTTTCGGAATTCTTAGTTGATAAGGCTCTTAAAAACATTAGCAAGGATCGTACCGTTCTCACTATAGCGCACAGACTCAGTACGATACAGTCGGCGGACGAAGTGGCGGTCATCGATAAAGGAACCATCGTCGAGCAGGGCTCCTACGCAGAACTCATGGCCAAACAAGATGGCGTCTTCAGGGAACTCATCACACATCAAACTCTGGCGAAAACCAAACGAGAAGTACAAAGTACTTAACACGGTCCTCTACCAAAATTGACATACGAAATTCAATGTGATATTGCAGATAATTTTTATTCCAATTTTATTTTAGAATAATTTTTGAAAGGCTCACTGGGTTCACGCCGGAGGATATCGAGCGACAATCTGTCCTGTCGAGCGATCGCATTTAGTGAGAAGTCAATGTTATGTTTACAGAATGTATGCGCATATTACGGCCTAGTGAAGTTCAACGTTGTACCGTTTCAGTACTTTTAGTCTAAAATATTCAAGCTACGTGTCCAAGGATACGCGGCGTGATGTAAAATTGAGATTATTCGTCTCAAATGGAACTGAGAAATCGAAATAGCAACAATTGCGTTCCGCATGTTTTCAGACACGCTTTCAGAAAGTAGGTACGGGTTTTACGTACTTTAATGAACGAATGGAATTGAAATGGTTTTTTTTACAAGAGACGAGGTAAAGTGTTGATTGAAATATTTTGTCTTCAGTGATCAAAAATCCGATGCTTTCTTTCGATTGCACCTCCTCGACTCTTTGACTCGTCTAAAGATGTTATTAGCAAATAGCACACACGTATAGGTAATTATTGTACCTACTATAGATTATGTTAAAGTAGGTATATTTTCACAAGGTCAATAAGAGCGATTATGTTGAAATTAATTTATTATAAAAAAAGACAAATGTGTTCAAACCGCGAGAGGCGAATATGTGCTATTATTTATGACAGTTCAATATTGTATGTTTAGTCTTAATTTATAAACGGGTAGCGGAGTATTGTCCCCTCGGAACAAATAAAATGGTTGTTGTTATTACGTGGATGTTTTTATCGTTTGCTTGCGTAGGAGTTACCGCTGAAAAAGTATCGACCCCGAAAGGCGTTACGTTTGGTTTGTTGTGATTCTGTTAACGAATGTGTTACCGGGAGTTGGACCTTGCCCCTTGCGACGACGCGCCAAAGCCGCGCGTCTGCGCCGCGCGCGCATTTACTCGCCGCTCTACCGCGGGAACGCACCGCGCGCGCAGAAATGTCTAATTTGAACGTTTTGCGCGGCAACTTCGTGAAAATCCTAAGCTCCACGAAACATTTGAAGAAAAGTAAAATCAACCGCAATGCGTTCGTGCACAGAAGGTGTTTAGCTACCAAAGCTGCTCCCGTGGTGGAGTGCAAATATTTGACGTCGACCTGGGGAGAAATCGAAGTTGGAAACGATACCCTCACCGACTTCGTGTTCCGGGACGTCGAGCTATGGTCCGACAAGTCTTCGGTGGTGAGTTTTCTGACTTGTTTTTTCTCATTTGATAGTGTTTTAATTTTTAAATAAGTAATATGTCTCAGGTAATGTAATCTAGATATTTTTTATAATTTTTAGATAAGTAATCAAGTTATGTTGGAAAATGTAGGCTTGTCATTAAAAAAAAAGTGTCATTATCCTCATATAAGTCTGAATAAAAAAAAACCCGCTTTTTACCCTAGTTTATTTACATTATAAATCATGCTCTGAGAATACAAATTTGCAACAAATTGACATTTCAAGTTTTCTCAAAACGCGTTTTCTTGTGGATATTTAGTGCGTTCGCGTATCAATTAATTGCGGTAAATTATTGTGCATGCGCGGTGCATTAGTCTCGTCAATTTACTATTTACACGTCGGTACAAAGTTCACTGCGCTATTATGCGGATGCGATGTTGAGATAGATACCAATTATAAATAGTCCCTATTTGAAGGTTGAGGCTACGGGCACTATCGGTTGCCAGAAGGCGTGACATCGCGAGGGAAAAATATTTGAGCGCATTGTTCGAGTGCGTCGGTCCCTTTGGAGATAAAAGTTCAAATGCATTTGAAATTAAATATGTCACGAGGCGTGTTCACTATTTATAAAGTCTAGCGCATCACATTGATATCGCTGAATCCCTAGCGACTGTAAATAAACAGAAACGGTTGACTTCAGACGTAGGCGTGTAGTAGATGATTAGCTCGTAAATAGAGAACGCAAGGAGCAAACGGTACACGGCAGCCGCTCCGAGCCAGCGATAGGTATTGCATTAGTTCACAAGGTAGCATTAATTTCGTAACCAATCAATTTCCAGTGCGAAACTAATTGCTTCAGGTAGGAACTTAGCGGGGAAAAGGAGGCTGGGTTTGTTGTTTATCACTGATATAGTGTATTTTAGAATTGTTTTGAAGTCGACGCGTGGAATAATGCCAATTTTATTTGCAGTAGGAAGGTAATCGGTCGTCTACAATATCAATGTTCGCACACTGACCATTGACCTGTTTAGGTGATCTTGACATTGGGATTAACTTCTGCATACCTACTGTATACTTCTGCATAAATCTTCACCTAGCCAATAATTGTCTAGATGTCACAAAGAAATGTCGTGTGAAGTACAGATGAACTTGGGCTCTATTCAAAACAGTTCTGTGGGCTCTATTCATAGGGATAGCGAGTGTGCCTATCCCAAAATAAGGGTACATTTTCTGCCTATTATTTTATTTTATTTTATTTTCGTAATTCAAAGATGTGTGTGAAGTCCCCAATCCGCACTGGGCCCGCGTGGGGACGATAGCCCAAACCCTCTCGTGATGAGAGGAGGCCTGTGCCCAGCAGTGGGACGCAAAAATAGGCTGTAGTAGTAGTAGTAGTAAATTCAAATTGAATTTCGCACATAAGTAAACTTATAGGTGCGAGCCGGAATCGAACCCCCGACCCTCGGCATCAGAGGCGGTAGGTCGAACCACTAGGCCACCACGGCTTCAATTTGAATTTACCACTGAGCTTTTCGGTGAAGGAAAACATCGTGAGGAAACCTGCACGCATCTGCGAAGTAATTCAAAGATGTGTGTGAAGTCCCCAATCCGCACTGGACCCGCGTGGGGACTATAGCCCAAACCCTCTCGTGATGAGAGGAGGCCTGTGCCCAGTAGTGGGACGCAAATAGGCTGTAGTAGTAGTAGTAGTAGTAGTATTTTCTTTCTTGGGGAAAAAAACAGATAATAGACACAGAAAAGATACATAAACAGAGAGATAGCCTTAATAAAATATAGTCTACATCCAGGAGCAGTTCCCACTGAGATTTAGAATACAGACATATTAAGTGGCGAACAGTATACGAGTCGTTACTAATACTACATAACAACAATAGGAGTTACAGCAGAGAATATGATATCTAGTTGATATTGTAGGTTTACATTAAATTTTCAGTTCAATGATAAGCAAATCAGTAATACCATCTCGCTTAATAAGGAGATAGTGTATCACTGATAGGATAGTAGGTAAAACAAAATAGGGACAAAAGTGTTTTTTTTTATATATTTAGGAATAAGGACGCTCCCTATCCCTATGTACTGTTCGAGAAGAATTCCTGATTACACAAAAAAAATATCGTGTGAAGTAGAGGTGAACGTAATAGGTCCGTCACGACATCAATACACGAAATGGACTTTGCCAACTGCTAATGTAGATTTATTTAAACAACTAGTTTCTGCCCGCGACTTCGCCTAAGTGGAAATCGGTTATCGCGTTCCCGCGGGAACTATGCGTTTTTTTTCAGGATAAAAAGTAGCCTTTTTGGGGCTTCAACTGTCTTCGTACTAAATTTCATCAAAATCGGTCTAGTGGTTTTCACGTGATGCGCAGTCAAATAAACAGATAAACAGACTAACAGATAAGTAAACAGACAAACAGATAAATAGACAAAAAAACTAAAAACTGTTGGAATGTGTTCTGTTATCGATTATAAGTATCCCCAGGTAACTTTTTTCGCCCATATCTCCCATGACAGACAGACAGACGTACAGACTTTCGACCCTCTTTAGCTTTATTATATCTTCTTATATATAACTAGCTTTTCCCCGCAACTTCGTATGCGCAGAAATATTAAATGTAAAATCCCGTTTTTTTTCCCGTTCCCGTGGGAATTTCGCAAAATCCTTTCTTAGCGTATGCATACGTCATAACATCTACCTGCATGCCAAATTTCAGCCCGATCCGTCCAGTGGTTTGGGCTGTGCGTTGATAGATCACTATATCAGTCAGTCAGTCAGTCACCTTTGAGTTTTATATATTTAGAAATTCTCTTGTCACAGTGTTTGTAACCAAACTCCTCTGAAACGGCTCGACCGATTCTTATGAAATTTGGAGTGTATGTTCAGTAGGTCTGAGAATAGGACGTAAGCTATTTTTCATACAAAAAAAATCCAAGGCCGTACGATGTCCGCCGCGGACAGTCCGCGGGGTCAGCTAGTTATATTATAATATTAAATATTTTGGGACTTTTCACACATATTGACCTGGCCCCAAACTAAGCAAAGCTTGTACTATGGGTGCTAGATAATAAATACTAAACATCCATGACTCGAGTACAAACATTCGTGTTCATCACACAAAGTTTGCCCTGAGCGGGACTCGAACCCGCGACCGTCGGAACAGAAGGCAGGGTCACTACCAACTGGACCAATCCGGCCGTCCGGATTATGATTATTATATTATGTTAAGCAATAAAACCTAGTCTTTATCATTACACGAAAACTATTCGATGATTATCAGCACAAGCGGATCATGCCCCCTGTTTACTTGAATCAACCATTCGTGACAAATTGTTATAGGTAGATAAGCTGCGTTGTCGATAAAGTTTGATTGAACATAAAAACATAAAAAAGCAAATACATTTTGCCCTAGGCAATAACCATCAGATTGTATAAAACTCGTAAACAAAATGCAATGGATTAAGAGGGTTTATCCCGAAAGTTGGCAACGTCGCATATAGCTGTCAAATGTTTCGCTGTTTTTACTAATTTCTCAATATTACTGAATTAAAAAAGAAGTTATCTTTCTATGGTTGAATGGCGTCTCGTTTTATATTTGTTGGTTAGGTATTCAAATGATAAGATTACATTAAAATGCATGGAAAATGCGATGGAAAGTTTTCAAAAGATAGTACTTCCATAATCCTAAAAAAATCATGTTCCTAGGATAATTGTTGCAATCCATACTTAATGTTTTATTCAACCATAGAGCGACAATTCATATTTTCATTCAGTAATATCCATAAATTAATGAAAACAATGAAATATTTGACAGCTATTTGCGACGTTGCCAGCTTTGGGAGTAAACCTTCTTAATAATAACGGTGTTTTGTATTGCAGTAGGTACCTGGGGGCCAGTGGCGTGCACTCCATACAGACAAAAAGACACTGTCTACCCTACCCCAACGTTATCTAATTTGCTTTATTATGATACCTAATAGCTTCATCTACATATAAAATATCAGTGCATTACGTATTAACTTAAATTTTTAAATCACAAAACAGCTTCATCTATCGGGTCATCATCGTATCCTTTGTACTGTTCTGTACTCGATAATTAGATCCGAAGACAGTCGCAATTTCAATACTAGCGCGCGTTCAACGAGAAAGACGGACACTATTCTGTCTTCTGTCCGGAAACGTTCAATGCGTGCTTCATCATATTGGCAGTGTGCACGACGACAGCGCCAACTAGCGGGAGGCGTATGAACCAAACGCACGCATCCCGGCGGAGTTTAGACATGTCTTTTCGAAGTAATCGCAGCGCATGCCGTGGCAGAAATTGGAACAAACGGAAAGTCGGGAAGGAGTAGGAAGCTTTCCATGCAATTTTCTGCTATGCATTTTGTACGTATGGTTGTTTAATATTATTTGTCGGTTTTCTATTTGTCTGTTTTGATTATTAAATTATATTTCGGCTGAAATGATGTTGTTTGGTTTGTTCTTTGAAAATATTGATAGTCGTAACCAGGAAAGTTTTTTTTACAATGAATATTTTGAAAAAAAAACTGCGGTAATTACCTATTTAGTGGGTCTGTGCTGTGCATGTACCTATGAACCATTGAAAATGGTGCTATTTTAAAACTTTCTTTTAGCAAGTTTTAATCGAATAAGGCCGGTGTAGGTACAATCGGCAAGATAATCGAGTTTGAATACGAATTACTAATACTATTCTTGGCCCCCGGGGTGCACTGATTATTCTGCTTCCATTGTTTAGATACATGGATATTTGGATTGATATAAATATACGCCATTATTAATCGAAGAGACGAGAAAATATGCTGAAAGGTATCCATTTGGGAAGTCTAATATTATTTTATATTTTGTTGTCTACCCTGTCTAAAACCTCTGTGCACGCCACTGCTGGGGGCGACCGAGCTTTGCTGAAAATAGGGTGAAAATAGCTAAAAATGAATTTTCCTAGATATGAGACCTACTTAAATCGACTTGGAACCCCCGAAAACTTGTACAATACAGAATTTCATTGAAATCATTACAGTACGGGTATGAAATAGTACATTACAGACCTAGGGTGGTGAATTGGTAAATGTTCCAGATCGCAGGTTTCTGTGGCCCGAACCGAAGGTGAGGGCCATAAATATGCGATCTGGGGCTTTACGAATTACCGCCCGTGGTTTGTCAAAAGTTTTACGTCTTGCCTTGGTCAAGAAGTGAGATTTTCTCTCCGCGTAGCGGGCAGCAAATCCCACTTTATGGCCAAGGGTGATGTAAAATAGCTTACGTACTATTCTCAGACCTACTGAACAAACACTCCAGATTTCATAAGAATCGGTCGAGCCCGTTTCGGAGGAGTTTGGTTACAAACAGTGTGACACGAGAATTTTATAAGTATATTAGATTTCATTTCATTTCATTCATATACTCGTATACAAATATTGCTCGTTTAATGGTCTATATACTATCCTATGATAACATAGCTTTACACACGGTGTTCATAACACGCAGAAAAATACAAATATGTAGGTATACGAGCAGGTACCATGTGTAACATAACCCACTGAAAACCAGAAACAGTTTATTCAGAATCAAGAGTAGAATCGATTTCACTACCTTTTATGGCAGATCGTATTTTTATTTTTATTTTTTATTACACCCCGTCTAAAATTTCAATAAGTTTTTTCAAAAATTAAATTTTTGGGCACGCTTTTATTGCTGACTGTACTTTTCTTTGTAAATCCTTCAGCTACCCTTCAAGACGAATCAAACGACCCCAAATTCAATGGGTTTATGTAGTTTTATTACGGAATTCCTATGGCCACCTTCCAGCTCCATCATCAGATTGCATTGTCACGCGATTTACATATTCGTGCAAAATTTCAACTCAATCGGATATCGGAAAGTGCGTCAAATTTAACTTGCAAGATTCCATTACATAGTTACATACAGGTCGACCTAATAAAAGCGTGTTAAAGACACCGAGTATCTGACAGATGTTAAATGAATGCTTTTACAAAATTAATGATTTTAAATAGAAGCATGTCAAACTAATTCACAATAAAAAAAATATGTTGGAGTGGGTGACGTTTCCAGTGGGTAGTGTTTCACGTCGTAAGCGAAAATGGCTAGACCGAAATTGAAAGAAAGATGTTCATGTTCCCAAAAGCTTGAAACCTCCAGCATATTTAAATTCCATGAACTTTTAAAATGTACACCAAGGACCATAAAATGGACACTGAACTAAATATGAGTAGCATAACTGCACTGACCTAAATAATTTGCCTAATCCGTAACTAATTGCTAGTGGAATGTAGGTGTAGAAGTTATACCTACATTTATGCATTATATTAGAAACGTAATTGTAACTAAGTTTCAAACATTTTTGACAGTTTAGCCGGCGCGCAACTCGTGCCCAACTCGCCCTTACCGTCATTTGTTTTATCCGGAGATGGAGAGTGAATCGTTGACCCGCGTAGTGGTACACACACACATTTACAAGTGTACAGACGTCCTCGCACGCGCACAGACGTCCTCGCACGCAAACATTGACACTTCTTACGAATTGTCTACGAAATCGTGCTTTTATAGGCCGTGTCCGCCGTGTGATCAAGTGCTCGATATATTAGCATTATTAGGTCAGTTATTATCCTTACTTTTACTCGGGGTTTCACCTCTTGATTTCGAAGCTTATTTCCTCATGTAAACAGACATGCGGCGCCTCCGGCCGCGGCTACGACTACGGAATGATGCGGCTGATGATCGAGCGCTGCGCCAACGGGCTCGCCGGCGCGCTCAAGCTGAAGAAAGACGAGAAGATAGGCCTCATCCTGCCTAACCTGCCAGAATTTGTGGTGCTCATCCATGGCGCCATGCGCGCTGGGCTTGTCGTCACGTTCGCCAACCCTCTGTATACTGCAGGTGAGTTACTGTACTCGAAGTTTGCAACCGACACCGCTATCCATGCGGTCTTATCTTTGTAGGTTTATGTGCATTTTTACGTACTCTCTTATTCGAATTACCACAGAGCATACCTTGTCGATGCAGTTATACCTACTAGTTTCCTTTGGCTGCGAGAATGCTCCATATTTGGTCGAAAAGTACAGAGCCTCTATTTGCGAACACCAACTGGACAACCTGTGGCTCTAATCGAAACGTTACATAGGGAAAGGTAGATTCCCTATCCCTGCGCTCACGCGTCGTGGCAGACTTTAAGCAGATAGATTTAAAGTTCAATTTGTGCGCACAGTGAGGAATAACGGTATCTCGTCGAATTTGACCCTTTTATATGCAGGCTTAGGGATTACTTTTTAGGGTTCCGAAGTCCACAAGGAACCCTTATAGTTTCGCCATGTCCGTCCGTACGTCCGTCCGTCCGTCCGTCCGTCTGTCCGCACTATTGCTCGGAGATGCTTAGTTCTAGAAAGCTGTAATTTGGCATGAATATACATATTAGTTACGCTGACAAAGTGGTACAATAAAATTTTGAAATATATATTTTTTATAGGGTACCTCCCCTACTCGTAAAGTGGGGATGTAATTTTTTTTTCTTGTGTACCCCATGGTGCGAGATGTCGTTGAATAGGTCTTAAAAAAATATTGTGGGTTTGTTAAAACCATTTTTTGATTAAGTGATGCGTTTGTGAAATATTAAGCTTTAAAGTGCAATTTTTTGTTAGAGTCACGTGTGCCCCCCCCCCCCTGCCAGCTAAATGGTGGTATTTGGATGGCTGAAAAAAATCACGGTTGTGGCATATATAACGTAGTTGAAAGGAAAACTATCACAGCTAAGTAGGCTGTACAAACTTACGAGTCATAGTCGACCAACTTATGAAATGATTAAAAAACCAATATTTTTTCTTGAGCGGCAGGGGCGTCGGGCGGGCACGTCATACCACAGGCTAGCTAGATGCTAATAAGTCTTAAAAAGGTACTGTGGGCATTGTCAACTTCGGAGCCCTATACTTTGCGCGTGGCCCGACACGCACTTGGCCGGTTTTTTTAGGGTGTGTTCGCTATTTCGCTTATATACCTTTACCAACCCTCCAGTCCAGGATATACTTTTCAGAACTCAGAACTCCGAACATTTATTTTGACATAAAAATACACACTACAACGTAACAGAGTTTCCTTTTAGGTACCTATTTTCGGCCATGATATTCCATGTCGTTTATGATTTGACAAATACGTAGGTAGGTATATCGTAATCAGATTAGACAACAGCTATACTTCGAACTTAGGTATTTTAATATGAAGTTGCAAATGTAATATTAGAAGTGCACGTCATATTTCAAGGATTGTGCAGGGTTGCATTTGTAGGAAATTGTTTCCCGACCTTCGTCCTAGCAATATCGATACAGTTTTATTGAATGCACGGATCAAAGTCCAGCGAGACCGTTTGTTCTGGCAAAGCGTTCATGGTGATTTAAATCGTGTACCTACCTATGTATGTAATAGTTGTTGTATACATATATATAATCAATGAATACTTTATATTAACGTTTAACTCCGAGATCTTATCTCGGTTCGTAACGGGGCTCATTTTCCGCAACTCGACGTCTTATGTTATCTGCGCCATATCTGCGCTAATTTTGCGTTGTAATTTTTTCAATTTATTAATGGGTTTCTCACTAATATAATAAAGCTGAAAGTTCGTGTGTTTGGATGTTTGTTACACAATCACGCTAAAACGGCTCGATCAATTTGCATGAAATTTGGCATACAGATAGTTTGAAACCTGGATTAAGCTATAGGCTACCTATTATCCCGGAAATTCCGGAACATCCCGTAAAAACCCCGGAAACTCATTAGAGGTCCCGGAAAAGGACTGTAATCTCGGAAATCGCAGAAATTCCGAGTAATGCCAAGAAAAGGTCTTGGAAAAAGGGCTTTGGAAATATAGTGTAAAATTCCCTGCGGACGAAGTCGCGGGTAAAAGCTCGTAAAAGATAAATTGGACACTTATGGTTAACTATAGTTGTGCCCTGCGACTCCGTCCGCCTTAAAAAAATCGATGACTTTTTTGCGGATATATGATTTTTATCAACATATAAACATTATAAATCGCTCCGAATGATTCGCATTGAAACTGCATTCAAATCGTTTCAGTAGTTCCGGAGATTAACTCTAACAAACAGAAAGAAAGAGACAAAAATTACTCTGTCTTAAAACACCTCAGGGTTCAAAGTTCAAAACTGTACCTGTACTTATTTTATTTATTTATCTTTTTAGACAATATCTTCATCTTTATAGTGGGTACACAAATGTTGAATAATTATGTAAGCTTACGTAAAACAAACCGAAATTGTAATCGAAATATTTGTGCGGGTGAATTATTCAATTATGCTAGTTAGTATTTTTGCTGTTTACCTAATTGTCTTGGGGATCACGTTTCTTGATTTTGGTCAGTGTGAAGGTCTGATTTTTTCATTTTAATTTACCTAAACTCCAGCGAATTAGAAGTTATTTCAATTACTCGTAACGAAATGAGTTTTTCTTGTCAACTGCACTCAACAGAAATGAAAACGGGTCACTTTGTATAGGATTTTCCAAACAAAGTGACCTGTTTTCATTGCTGTTGAGTGTATGAGATTAAAAACCATAAAAATACTCTGCCATGTGCATTTTTATCTGCACCTGCACTAATAAGACTATTTAAGTATTTCTTCTTGGTCACTGTGCCAATATTGAGTTCAGATTCATTTAGAATTTAATTGGTAAATGAGAAATGATTAATTAATTGCCCTAGGTCATTGTATAGGTACCAAATTTGTTTATAAGGCATAAAGAAAGATCTTGCTTCACATGATTAAGTCGGGCGCTATAAAAGGCCATGAAAGTAGGCTGCCGACCTGTCGCGTCTAGACAACTGGTGTAGACAGCGTTCTATCTCTGAATGCCTAAGTAATTTTATCTCGCAATATTTACAGAGTTGTAAACGTTCAGTAATTACGCGAGGGAAGATAATTGTTCAGGTTCAAGGTTGAGCGTCAACGCGCAATCAGTTTACCTAACTACTGTTTACTGCAAGGGCAAGGCAAAACAATGGAGCAAAATGTAAATCAATACTCAATGAAGACGACGGAAAAACTTGTAAAAAGAACATTTGGAAAACAACAAGTGAAATGTTGACAACAAAAAACATAAAATCCGACATGTCGTTTTTTTTTTGTACGAATTTTACCCCATTTCACTCGTACTCTGAATCAATGGACACCTCATAGTTAAAATCGGGTCAGCAGATTAAGCGCTGGGGTGGAACACGCACATACAAAAACATACATACTTAGGGTGAAAAATCACAACCCTTCTTACGTAGTCATGTAAAACTACCTTCAAACCCTGACATACCTTGTTTTTAGGATCGTCCAAGGTTCTGGACATAAACCAACAGTGAACTTCGCCTGTCTGCCGAAACGACTGACATGACGACATTGATGAACATACCACCACCACCACCACCACCACCATACCAGCCTATTTAAGTCCTACTGCTGGGCACAGGCCACCTTTCATGACGAGACGGTTTGGGCTCCACGCTGGTCCAATGCGGATGGGGACTTCACACACTACTGCTACGGCCTATTTGCGTCCCACCGCTGGGCACAGACCTCCTCTCATCACGAGAGGGTTTTGGCTGTAGTCCCCACGCGGACCCAATGCGGATTGGGGACTTCACGCACATCTTTGAGTTACTTCGCAGAGGCGTGCAGGTTTCCTCACGATGTTTCCGAAAAGCTCAGTGGTAAATTCAAATGGAATTTCGCACATATGTAAACTTAGAGGTGCGAGCCGGAATCGAACCCCCGAACCTCTGCATGAGAGGCGGTAGATCGAACCACTAGGCCAACACGACTTTTTTTCACTCACACGCATCCTTCAATTATTTGAATTTCGCAGATAAGTAAACTCAGAGGTGCGAGCCGGATTCGAACCCCCGACCCTCCGCATGAGAGGCGGTAGGTCAAACCACTAGGACTACCATAGCTTCGTTGATTGATGGCAATTTTCAGCCGACGAAAAAACGGAGGAGGTTCTCAATTCGACGTGTATATTTGTTTTTTTTTTTTAATGCGTGACCACGCATAATTTCGTCATTTGGTTCAACTTTGATGGTGGGATCCATGAAAAAATGAGGGCATTCCTCAAAATGTGTTAAAACGTTTATGATTTTGGCATCAGTTTCAAAGACTACATTTACGTTCCGTTGTATCCATGTTTGGACAATGCAGCCGAAAAAGATTTTTTTTTATAAAAAATAAAACTGACTTCAATCAAACTCCGACAGCCTGTGAAGTCGGTGTCAAGTGAACCGACTCGAAGCTATGACAATCTTATAGTGAACTTGACACCGAGTTCACAGGCTGTCGGAGTTTGATTGAAGTCAGTTTTATTTTTTTATTTACTTTGTATTTTATTTAATCGAAAATGACAAAGTATCAATAGAACTTTGGCCCAGGTGTGTCATCGTCTCTCTCGTGGAAGCTACTAGCATCATTAAAAACAGTATAGACTGTGTAGATCTGGTGGGTGAGGTGAGGTCGTCCGACTGTACGTGTCTGCGGCGGGCGCGCGCCGCGAGCGCCGTGAGCACCGAGCTGGCGCGCCATGAGCCACTGCGCCGCGCTCTCGATACTCTCAACTCCTTGCTCCATTTCAATCCGAGCTGTGACTTGTTTGTGACCGGAATGGCAAGAATGATTGACGAATGCAAGAGAATGTTAGAGATGAATGGATTTTATTAATAACTCAATTAAATTTATAACGCTTTGGCCACTTGTAGCTGTAAGTTATAAATGTAATAGATAAAGAAATCAATTTTATTTTTGTGTCTTTCAATATATTTTTTTCTTTGTCCAGAGGAGGTGAGGCGTCAGTTCGTGGACTGCAACGTGAAGTGCATCGCGACCATCGAAATGTTCATGCCGGTCGCGACTGAGGTCGCCAAGTCGCTCGAGGGCTACAAGGGCACCATTTGGGTCGGAAGCGACGTGGAACATGACAACGGTAAACTTTAAAATAGGGTATTACACCATTTTTTTTTAAATGTGATTTAAAATTATGCTTAGGTCGGATTGAATCACAAGATATTTCATTTAAATTTTCATTTTCAGTTTTCGCGCTAAAAGCGCTAGCCGCCATGTTTGCTTGGCCTGTGACGTCACTAGGATAGTAAATATAAGTACATAGTGACCAAAAAAGTGAAGTCAAAACTTAAAACGGTTTATAAGGGTGTCATTAAATGTCTTCCGGGCGGACGCATTAGTGTATCATGATGCAAATGTCTATAGGCGGCTGTAACTTTCCATCAGGTTGACCGTCTGCCTATGAGTCCGTCTTTAAAATCCGTCCGCAAAAAAAGTAGCATTAGCGTTTACAAATTTGAGCGTCGTGACGATTTGAATTTCCCAATGAAATCCCTTTTGCGTCCGGAATGAGCCCCGTGGAAGAAGATTATCGTCCAAGGCCCACACAACCTAATAGTACATTACCAGGGCTCGGACAAGTCATCGCAAAACAATCGCAAGACGGCAATAGAACAAGATCAATAGAATCGCATTATGTACAATATTATTTAATTATATTTTTCAATTACATTTATTATTACAACCCAAAATTCACCATACATGTGTGACGGTATCTCCATTAACATTCTTTTTAATGTTGATGGTTGCATTGCACATTCGCAACCATTAACTTCTGCATTGTCTGGAACAAACCGATGTTTTATTTAATCATTTGTGTTAGATACCTATAAAATTTTCATAGTCGGGATTACGGTCTAATACATATTCCATTTTGTTTTTTACGGTGTCAGATGCTACCCAATGCAAGACAATACGAACTTGATCCAAAATCAGTAACGAATCACTAAGAGAAAGCTGCGTACTCTGTACCTGTTGTAAAGCAATTTTTATAATTTCATAATTAGTACTAATAAAATCTAGGTTCTGTCTTATATTTTGGTTTTGTAATGCACTCTTGGCTTTACTAATTGACTTTGCTTCTTTTTTGCTTAATTGGGTTAAAACATTTGAGATCTCAATGAAATATTTGTTGTAGTATAAGGCGGCTTCGAGCCACGTACCCCACCTTGTTATTACAGGTCTAGGCGGAAGTGGGTATGTTTGGATACAAACTTTTTAAGAACTTAACACGATTCGGGGCTTTTCGGAAGATTTTTTTAACATTACTTATAAGTAGATCCACATTAGGGAATTCGCATCTTATTTGCTCACAAACACGATGAAGACCATGTGCAATGCAAGTAACATGTAACATATTGGGGAATATTTCTTTTAACAACTTTCCAGCTTTGAGCATATATGCTGCACTATCTGTGGTCAACATCAGCAATTTTTCGGTGTTATTTTCAAAATTATTATCCCAAAGTAATTTTAAGTGCTCACGTATAAAATTAGCGATCGTCTCTCCATTCACTACATCTAGTATCTTGGAAGCAAGTAAGTAACAATACGAAGTACCATTTAGTGTCAAATTTCTCAAGATAATATGGACTGCATTTTTGTCATGTCTATTCTTTGTTTCATCGATAGAAATCCACAAAAATTCGTCCGGCATTATGTTTTTTAACTCTTGCATTTTCTGTCCATAATATTCACCCAAGATTTTTTTCCTAATATAGGATTCATCAGGTATTTCCCACGGGCACCACAGATACTTTTTGAAAAATGCCCTGAAGCGTGAATTATTGAGTTGATTCCATGGAATATTAACAGAAATTAGGAACACCAACAAATCGATGCAAAAAGTTTCATAAGAAATTTCTGGCGGAGCTGTCTTCAATTTGTGATTTTTTGACCTAATATGTTTATCAATATTATCTTTCTTTAACTGTTTAATACGAATGTCACATGCTGTACACAATATTTCGTTGACATTTTCCTGATAACGGAGCTCGGGGTAGTCCTTAATCCACTTATTAATGGGTTTTTTTGCACCATATTTAAAATATTTAGAAATAACCATTAAGCAAATAATTGTATTTGTTTAAATTGTCACCACAAAACTGTTTCAAGCATGCCACTTTGACAAATCCATGACAGGTATGCGACTAAAAAGGTCAAATGTTAAATTATAAATTACGATAATAATAAATCAGCTTTAGATAATAATAATCTTAAGTCACGACTCTATAATAGTCTTGTTCCATGTCCATATCAGTTTCTGCGATGACTTGTCCGAGCCCTGTACATTACTACAGAGGCCGGGAAGGAGGATGTTGCAGGCCGAGTATTATATACGGATAGTTATGAGGCCGACAACTTCCGTTCCCCACCGATGTATGTATAGTGCTTTTGCTCAAACATTCAATGAAATAAATAAATGAAAATCTGTAAATCAAAAAATGTATTACTTTGAAAATTATAAGTGAATAAAAAAAACGAACACGTATCATACGATTCGAACATTGCGTAATCATGTTTCTGAACGAATCCTTAGCATAGACCTGTGGAACGACACTTGTCATTCATTATTGACAGTCAATATTATATAACTTCTTTTCAATCAAACAACATTTTTATGATAATGATCTTTTTTACATAAATAAAACTGCGATACCTATGTAGCAAATATGGTTCATGTTTTTTTATAGCTGTATTGGCAGAATGTCATAGCGAACCATAGAGTAAATATTGCTTGTAGCTTTTTTTAAATGGCGGAATACGAAGATGCTGTGTCATAAATATGTCAAATGTAAATTAAAAAAAAAGTGAGTTCCCGGCCTTGACCTGCAACGTTTGTATGAAATTTCATTATAGACCAATTGTCTAGCCGCGCCTGAAACGTGATACTTCCCAGGCTAATAAGAAGAACATAATATCAATATTTCATTGCATGTTTGAGAAAACATCTATTACAGGAAAGGATTTTGGATTAAATTATGGGATTAGGAATTCCGCATCTTACATGCTGACTAAGCGTTTATTTTATGTCCAAAATCATATCTGATTTCTATCTACTTTCTTATCTTAGCGATTGAAACCTAGCTTATTTCGCTGTGAGTTGGTCGTGAGGGATCGTAAAACTTATCAAGGTGCCTTAAGCTGGGGCACACGGCGGACACGGCCTATAAATATAAGCACGATTTCGAACACAATTCAAATAAAGTGTCAATGTTTGCGTGCGAAGAAGTCTGTGTGCGTGCCAACTACGCGGGCCAGTGATCCACTCTCCATCTCCGGATGAAACAAATGACGGTAAGGGTGAATTGGGTGCAAGTTGCGCGCCGGCTAGATTCAGGCGGTTGATTCCGTGGCCATTTTGCATATAGTACTATTAAATATTCCGTGGCTGGGTCCACACTTGTATTATTTCAGCGTATCGTATCTCTGTCGCGTAGAACCGACGCGTATCATGGTCGTGAGTAATAAAGTGACCCGTCATGTTTTTAGAAGAAGAAGAAGAAGAAAAAACATTTATTCATACCACATATGACACACAAAAATAAAATAAAGAAATAAGGAAACAAACATGTGAAAACCAAAAAAGAAAATAAATAATTTGTACAGGCAACTTAAGTATACTGTGTGTCATTGCGGCAGTGAATCGGACACTGGCTCAGCATAATGCTGGGACGGTTGGGCCCCAGCGCTGATTTTCAGCCAGCACCGTCTGTGTGACTCACGGAGCGCCATGCAGAATATTTATTTATTTATTTATTTATTTATTTATTGATAAGAAAACCAACAGCCCTAATACAGTGTTAGCTAAGTCTTAATTCTAGGATACAATTATATGGCCAATAACAGGTTTCCCTTTACTTGAAAAATGTATTTGAACAGAACAGCGCTCAGCATTGAGATACAAAAGTTACTTGTGAATTTGGTAATGTTAATGAAAAACTATATAATTAACAGCTATTTTCTCTAAAAGTAATGAGAAATAATAATAATCTGAAACTTAATTTATTACATATTATGTATACTTTACTTATTCAAAAGTTTTTCAAATTACCCATTGCATGTGTAAGTCTATGTATGTGTGTGTGTGTGTGTTTGTGTGTGTATGTTGTGTGTGTGTGACAACATCCTATTCTCTCTCCTTAATTTTCCTTACTATTGCTTGTTTGAAATTTGACTTATTGTTATATATGAAGGGATCAATATTGTTGAAATCTTTATTATATACCTTACTTTTTGACGATTTTACACGTGGATCATTTTATTTAGACTTTAATCCGATATAATAATGATAATGTGAATGTGAGGTGTAGGTAATAAAGTTATTTCTGATAACCGCTATTATTTCGAGTCAGTGTACGTACATGTTTTTTTTTAAAACTCTGTGCATACTTAATTAAGGTCTAAGGTGCATACAATATTTACTTAGTTTTTATTTAAAATATATAAATGAATTATTATTTATTATGAACTAGCTTCTGCCCGCGAGTTCGCCCGCGTGAAATGCGGTTATCGCGTTCCCGCGGGAACTATGCGTTTTTCCGGGATGAAAAGTAGCTTCTGTCCTTTCCCGGGACTCCAACTATCTCCATGCCAAATTTTATCTCAATCGGTCCAGCGGTTGAAGCGTGAATAGCTAACAGACAGACAGACAGAGTTACTTTCGCATTTATAATATTAGTGTGGATTAATATGGAAATGGATATGGATATCCTAATATTACTGTAGAGGTATTATTTCGGAAGAGAAAAATCGGTATGGAAGTTTAACGGTTTAAAAATGACTATACCTTAATCATAGGAAAATTAAGGTAAATCGTAAGTGAGAAATCAGCGTATGCCTGAAACAAGTATTAAATGCGATAATGATGTCGCTGCCTATGTCAGCGACATTATAGCGAAATACAGCCAGTATGAAGATTTGAAGCATCCATGGATATTACTCACATACCTGCTTACAGAGCTTTTGAGATGTACGCTGCAATATAAGGAGCTTGTTGTCTCTGCCTTAGTTAACCGTTTTCGTCGATTGCTATGCTATCGGTAGAAATAACCGCCGCTGCGCCGACTTGATCAAATTAATTTTGGTACCTATAGTACTTCATCCTTCCAGTTTTATCCCTTGGGGGGGATTGCCTTAGTCGCCACGCTTGGCAGGCGGGTTGGCGACCGCAGTACCAAGTGCAGTACCGCAGACCGGTGGAAGCAAGTAGCACAGGACCGGTCGGAGTGGCGAGCCTTGGGGGAGGCCTATGTCCAGCAGTGGACGTCTTTCGGCTGAATTGATGATGATGATGATGACCTATAGTACATTACAGACCTAGGGCGGTGAATTCGTAAAGCCCCAGATCGCATATTTATGGCTCTCACCTTCGGTTCGGGTCACAAACACCTGCGATAATTCTGCGATAATTCTGGCGGTAATTCGTAAAGCCCCAGGCTTTACGAATTACCGCCCGTAGTTTGTAAAAAGTTTTACGTCTTGCCTTGGCCAGAAATTTAGATTTTCTCTCCGCGTAGAGGGCAAAAAATCACACTTTACGGCCATGGGTGACGTAAAATATATTTCGGTGAGATTTAGGTAGCATTTCTGTACCGGTATTTACAGCTTTAAGGTTCCAAACGCTGAGCCAAATACCAAGTTCAGTTTGTGACGCGTGAGCGCAGGGATACGGAATTTCGCTTTCTTTATGTAACGGTTCGAATAGAACCCCGGGACGTGTTTGTCCATTTTCATTTCAATATTTCCTATTACCTTGTCCAGGTGTATACGGTCTGAAGCCACTCCTAATGGCGGATCACGAGGCCGACCTTCCCGACGTAAGCGCGGATGACGTATGTCTCATCCCATACTCGAGCGGCACGACGGGCATGCCTAAAGGAGTCGCGCTCACACACAAGAACTTAGTCTCCAACCTGAAGCAAGTCATGTGTCCGAAGATGATGAAATACGGGGGCGAGAAAGGTATGTTTTGTTGAATACTTACCAATATTTTTTCCTCGACTTTTCATTTTCCTGAACAGAATTAAGAGCGTGTACTCCTAATTCGGGCGAAATCGCCGTTTTTCCGTGTTTTCGAAATAGTGCTACGGGTAGAATTTACTGTTTGAAAATAAGTGGTTACGTCACTAACGGAGGAAATGTATTAATGTATTCAACCTATAGAAAAAATCTTGCTTTTTTTCCTTTTTTTATGTCGTTTTGAGTATATTTGTAACATGCGTTTTCGAAAACTTGCAAAACATGCTGTGTTATATCGAACTATTTGTGTAGGTTTGTGAAACAAACTTGATGAAATTTGTATTTTTAGAAAGTTTATAACCCACTTTATTCAACCAATAGACAATACTTTCATATTTTAAAATTTTGTTTAACAATAGTTACGGTACAAGACGCATAAGTTTGTACCATTTTCAATGATTTATTTTAGGAGGAAAGCACTCGACAACTTATTTGTTTATATTTTATAACAAAACAACAAGCTATATTTAAACAAATGAAACCAAAACATTTCTACAATTGCATAGAAATAATAAAATATGATTTTTTCTTAACTACAAATTAAAGCGATGCGCAAGGCCTTGGCAATTCAGTCTCGGCTAAGGCCTTCCAGAAAGAGGACGTATCGCTTTGCGCCGCGCGGCCGGAGAGTGTACGTGTAAAGAGCGAGAGAGAAATTTATAGTCTAACAAGCAGTCGCGATACTTGGGTAATTTAATTTTATTATTTATTTTTAAATACATTTAAATAAAAAAATACTTCAGGCTTATATGCTCAGGATGTCTCCATTTGCATTTTAAGTTTAGCTGATGACCCTGACAAAAACTGATGATGTTGCTGGAAGGAGGTGACAGAAGTAAGGTAACGGATCACAGTACATTGCATTGTGCTTGGGCTCAAACGCTTTGTCTCGCATTGCATCGCCAGTTCAGCTAGTGAACAGGCCCTGATGATGGAACTGGAACGTGGTGACAGGAATTTGGTACAGGATGACAGTACATGCATCGTGTTTGGGCTCATATATTGTATCTCTATTTGCACCTTCAGTTCAGCTTGTGACCAGAACCTGATGATGGAGCTGAAAGGTGGTGGTGGTGGTGGTGGTGGTGGTGGTGGTGACAGGAGTAAGGTAACGGATCACATTACATGCATCGTGTTTGGGCTCAAACGCTTTGTCTCGATTTGTATCGCCAGTTCAGCTGGTGACCAGGACCTGATGATGGAACTGGAACGTGGTGACAGAAGTTTGGTACAGGATGACAGTACATGCATCGGGTTTGGGCTTAAACCCTGTGTCTCGATTTGCATCGCCAGTTCAGCTGGTGACCAGGACCTGGTGATGGAGCTGGAAGGTGGTCACAGGAGTGAGGTAACGGTTGACAGTACATGCATCGTATTTGGGCTCAAACGCTTTGTCTCGATTTGCATTGCCAGTTCAGCTGGTGACCAGGACCTGATGATGGATCTGGAACGTGGTGACATAAATTTGGTACAGGATGACAGTACGTGCATCGTGTTTGGGCTCATATATTTTGTCTCTATTTGTACCTTCAATTCAGCTTGTGACCAGGACTTGACAATGGAGCTGGAAAGTGGTGGTGGTGGTGGTGATGGTGGTGGTGGTGACAAGAGTAAGGTAACGGATCACATTACATGCATCCTGTTTGGGCTCAAATGCTATGTCTCAATTTGCATTGACAGTTCAGCTGGTGACCAGGACCTGATGATGGATCTGGAACGTGGTGACATAAATTTGGTACAGGATGACAGTACGTGCATCGTGTTTGGGCTCATATATTTTGTCTCTATTTGTACCTTCAGTTCAGCTTGTGACCAGGACTTGACAATGGAGCTGGAAAGTGGTGGTGGTGGTGGTGATGGTGGTGGTGGTGACAAGAGTAAGGTAACGGATCACATTACATGCATCCTGTTTGGGCTCAAATGCTATGTCTCAATTTGCATTGACAGTTCAGCTGGTGACCAGGACTTGATGATGGAGCTGGAAGGTGGTGACAGGATTAAGGTAACGGTTGACAGTACATGCATCGTGTTTGGGCTCAAACGCAGTGTCTCATTTTGCTTGAGTTCTTTACTTGGACATACATTAAATACATATTTCACATACTTTTACTAAAAACAATGTTTGTGATTGTTGGAACATGGGTAACAAAAGCAAATACTTTGCTAAAACTTCTAGAAAAAGAAGTTACCGAGATACTTTGACCAAAGATAGAGAAGCTAAGAGGTAACTTAATGCCTTAAGGCGCCTGTAGCCGTCGATGACCTTGAGCGTTTTGAGCCCGATCCTCTCAATAATAACCACGCCAAATACGCTAACGTAAATTACAACGATAGCAATGGTTAATTTCGCCCGCTGTCTTAAGTCTACCGTGGCCCAGCGGTCCAAATTCATCATGACGTAGATGAGAGCGCAAGAGGGGCGCGGGTTCAAATCACCGCTTATAATAACTTTTTGTATATTTTTTTTATGAATTGAATACTTTTTTAAATAATTTACATGCTGAACATGGTACTAGTGATATTTAGATATTTTTAATGTTTTTTCGTATCAAAGTCGTAGTTTAAGAATATGCAATGCAATTAGGCATTATGCGTATGTAGGGTAAAACCCCGATAAATGACTACATTCATAATAAAGTTCAAACAGCAAGAAAACTGGCCTGTCTGGAAAAAAAAATGTTCATGGTTTTATTAATTATAATCATGATTTTTTAATGTCAAATATTCTTGAATAAAGTCAGATGTGTGTGAAGTCTCCAATCCGCACTGGGCCCGCGTGGGGACTATAGCCCAAACCCTCTCGTGATGAGAGGAGGCCTGTGCCCAGCAGTGGGACGCAAATAGGCTGTAGTAGTAAAGTCATTGTTAAAATCCGATCATTCTGTACAATCTAAATATATATTCTGTACATCTAAATATATAAAACTCAAAGGTGACTGACTGACTGACATAGTGATCTATCAACGCACAGCCCAAACCACTGGACGGATCGGGCTGAAATTTGGCATGCAGGTTCCTTAGGGAACGTATGGGAGCGCTAAGAGAGGATTTCCCGAATTTCCCACGGGAACGGGAAAAAACGGGATCTTTCATTTTAATATTTCTGCGCATACGAAGTTGCGGGGAATAGTACAATATTGCAGAGGCCGCCAAGTAGCGCATTGCCGGACGATTCTATTAGTACGAGTCCGGCAATCGCAATTGCGGCCGACGTATATATAATGCTTTTCTCAAACAGCGAGGAAATACGTAAGGTCAGTCGGGGCAAGTGCGCCAGGATGGGGTAAGTGCGCCTAACATAAATATATCGAAACCTATAAATATTACTCAACTAGTAGTTGGCTGTTTACAAGGCATAGGGCCGAAATAAATTTAGGCGCACTTACCCCACATCAGTATTTACTACTTCCATGATCGTGGATGATTTGGCCATGGAAGTTGTACTCATTACCTCCATTGATTTGTCAGTTGATCTACAGAGGTGTCTCAAATAGCAAGCGAATTAAAAAAAAACACACACGACAATAATGTTTTTGCTGGCCAAGGCCGGCAATGGACAGCCTGGCGTCTTCTTTTTTTGAAAGTAACACGAACATTACCGAGCATGTTTGACAAAAAGCTAGTTACTATAAAAACATCAATTCAGATTCCTTTTCTAAGTTGGTGGACGCGAATTGGTCCATAGGTGGACGCAATCTGGATTAAGTGGACGCAAACTGGGTAAATCGCCTAATTTGCCTATTTGTGTCGTTTTTTTGAAAACTACCAGATGTTTCGACCAAAACTATAAGTTATATTGAAAAGGACTATATCATCATACATTACATCCCTTTTATAATCAAAATTTCAATTAGAACATTTTTATTTTCACCTTCAAACTTGCCAACTCCAGTAAGTGGACGCAAACAGGCGAAGCGACCCTACTTTTCAGCGACTTTCTTGAGGTAAGTAATAAGCGGTTCGCCCTTGTCGCTTTCGTATCAACTTTATAGAGCAGTGTGATCTTCTCCCCTTTTTATTACCCATTTTAACACTAGGTAACAATAACAATATTATAACAAGAACACTATTACGGAGTAACAAAACAAACTTAACAAATAAGTATCTATAACAACAATAAAATGCAAATCCTCGAGACAAATCACTCCACTCGACTTACTCTCTCGCTAGTTACTCACTCGCTATTCACTCATTTCCGAGTGCCGGCCGGCAGGCCGACCATGCTGTGCGTCCTCTGATCGAGTTCGGGATACCTACCTAGCTGGCAACAGCGCGCGCGACCGCGAGGTAAACAACACGAGTGCCGAAACTCGCAACGTCGCCTTGTTCTCAACCACAACTTTATGTTTAATGCAATGAATTTATAGAAAAATAACACTACTTCAAATCCAATATAAAAGTCAAATTTATGAAACGAACTTTTATCCTTCTTTCTTTAGTAATCATGATAGTTTAGATATTTTTTAATCAATAAATAAAAATATTTAAAAATATAAAAAACGCCGCATAATTCAACAAAACGCCTACCATAACAAGCGCAGCAAATGTGTGTTGTGATACTTGTGATTATACACTAAGGAAGACATAGGTTTTTCGTCTAAAAGCTATTTATCATATAAGTTAGAAGGTCAAGCCCTAGATAAAATTCTGAAAAGTACTTGCAAAAAATTTGTCAACGTAGATTTTTTCCTAAGCGGAAATAAATGGTTACATATAGGAGGATTAAGGATTTCTTAAATGACATCCATAGTACAAATCATTACATATAAGACGATATAAAATACCAGAAACACTAATTGACTATATTTGTGTTCCATATTCGTAAACTTTGCAGATGACAACTTGTTACAATTATAGAAAAATGGTTACAAAAACACCTCGAATTTGCATTTTTGCCTCACTACTCACCTTAACATTACAACTTTGTTTACTCTTCAATAACGTTGGAGATATATATTTTTTTACTTCTTTTATTTTATTGTTTCCTTTCCTTCATTTCACATAAGCCTCAATTACTTCACAGATACGTAGGTACCTACAGGTTTCCTTATTTCCAATGTGAAGACACTCACTACTGGCATACCAAATGCACCTAGATTCATTTATCGGTTTCAGTATGGACAACAGACAGGCAGACTGAAATAATTTCGCATTGTAATCCATAATTTCATATTCACACTTCCATAAATAAATAAAGTATTTTTAAACAATAAAACATTATATCTCTAATATATAAAATTCTCTTGTCACAGTGTTTGTAACTAAACTCCTCCGAAACGGCTCGACTGATTCTTATGAAAGTTGGAGTGTATGTACAGTAATAGGTTTGAAAGTAGGCAGTACGAAATCCGCGGTGTCAGCTAGTATTTTTTATAATTTACTGTTATTATTATTTCTGCATACACAGTTATATTTTACATTATTACATTACTAGCATTTTATATGGACTGAATATGTATTGTTATTATTTGTTTTATTTATTTTTCATCATCATTTCAGCCGATAGACGTCCACTGCTGGACATAGGCCTCCCCCAAGGCGCGCCACTCAGACCGGTCCTGTGGCACTCGCATCCACCGCGTTCCCGCGACCTTTACAAGGTCGTCACTCCATCTTGTTGGAGGCCTACCGACAGCTCGTCTACCGGTTCGCGGACGCCACTCCAGGACTTTCTTGCCCCATCGGCCATCAGTCCTGCGAGCAATGTGCCCCGCCCACTGCCACTTAAGGTTCGCAATTCTTCGGGCTATGTCGGTGACCCCAGTTCTACTGCGGATATCCTCATTTCTGATTCTATCACGCAGAGAAACCCCGAGCATAGCCCTCTCCATTGCCCTCTGGGTGACCTTGAGCCTTCTTATGAGGCCCATCGTAAGCGCCCACGTCTATATTTATTTTTAATATATGTCTATTCATGCACGAGTTTGTTTGTTTTTCAGGGACTGGCCATTTCCGGACGAAGGAAGGAACCATTTCTAGAAGAATGTATATAATAGTATTTTATGCAATGTTGTATAAATAAATTGACACTACTCGCTCCAGATGTAATTATTACCTCCATGACCGCAATATGGTTTTAGCCATAACAGCACTGCTGTTGTGGGGTATATACTATAGACTTTTCTTATTGTTGGTTCTTACAAAGGTGTCCTTGAACGTATAAATAGGAAATAACAGTAGAGGACTACAAAAATAAATAAATAGTTAAGTTGCATTTCATTTCATAAATAAATTACACCGGTGGTCGTCAGAAAGTAGCAAAAAGTTTGCAACCTCGCTCGGGCGGGCCATTTACGCACACAGACGTCGCGCCGTGGCGTGCGGCTGTATGCCGCTTGAACGGCTGGTAAATACCGAAACTCGCCCGGCGCCCGCCGGCGACAACCCTCTTAACTGTCTTCATGCGTTGCCGAATCATTATAGTGGGTTGGTTGAAATTATTGAGCGTCTCTTCACATCATATATTTAAAAAAAACATTTTAATTAAAAAAAAGAGTGAAGACAGACAGGATTCAAAAATACCTCATATTATTTTAAAAATCTCTTTCCGTGTGTTAAATATGTTGAGACCAGATAATTTTACCAAAAAAATACCACTATCGCTGCACCAGTTTATAAAAATACGAGCTATGTTATATTATATGTTTATACTTTGATATTCCAGGCAAAGGCGACGTCGTCTTGACGGTGCCACCTTTCTTTCACATCTACGGATTCAATGGGGTCCTCAATTACAATCTTTGCGTTGGAGACCACGTCGTCAGTATGCCTAGGTAAGAAATGTCCAATTGATAAATATGCTACACTAGCCCCTGCCCGATCGATCGAGCGGTTTTAGTGAAGAGGTAACAGACAGAGAAGAATTACTTTCGCATTCATAATATTAGTATAGATTATTCCGCACACATGCACATGATATTTTGTTGTGTGATTAAAAGGGGAATTCGCCGTCCTTTTTATGAACTCAATGCTTAGAAGGGTTAATTAGATTGTTTTTCTCAAAAATGGCCGGGAAACTCGTCATTGTCTGCTTTCTATCAGACCGCGAAGTGCGTCATTGACGATCAGTCAAAAATTAAAAAAAAAAACTCAACTGCATGGAAATTTGTATGAAATTACTTCCGCGGCAGGTATAAGCGCAGGGAATGTTGTATGAAATTTCATTATCGTACAGGTACTTTTTTTAAAACTGATAAATACGCGAATGAATTCCCAAACAGCCAAGTATGCATGTTCTGTATCTGTCAATTGACGCAAAACGAAACGTTTTTATCCGTGTCTGAAACAGCGCAATGTATTTCAGAACGGAATTAAAAAAAGCGCGATCCATAAAGAGCGGGAATTCTTGTCTTGTATCAGATTGATTTAGCTCTTATTTAGCTAAATTTCATGAACGTTTTTTAGTTTGGTTTAAAAATTAATAAAAGGTTTTAATTTGGTAAAAAACGAGTTTTATACATGTGACTTTTTAACTTGCGTTGTTAGTGTGACTCGGTGAATACGAAATAAGACTGGCGTTTCAGTGGACTTGTTGTAAGTACTTGAGTATCTTTGAGTGCGTCAATGCCGTATTATGAATACCTAATATTAAGTTTTTTTTACATTTTTGAGTAAAGCACTATATAAGCCTCGGCACGTGAAAGGCTTTGCAGGCTTCGTATATATTAAACCAAATACTCAGCCTGCAAAGACCTACTTTCCGCGCCACGACAATAATGTACTATTTTTTTGCAAGGATTCTAAGGCCGAAACGCCGCTAACCTCGGGTTAGCCTCTTAACCCACGTCAAATTCATACAAGTAAATCTGAGTAAAGCGGTTAACCCGAAGTTAATAGTGAAGCTTAGTGGGCCTAACTCGAGTAAAGTTGATACAACTAAACCTGAGTTAAGAGGGAAAAATACCTACTACGCGTCCATACAAGAAGAGAAAACGTTTTCCCACTTCTACATATTTTCCAATCTCCATGATTTTTTAGTATATTATTGACACAATGAAATACTAAGTTTATAGGCTTTCCTTTTTTTTATTTGCAAGAACTTTGAATTCATTGCAAATTAAAAAAAGGGAAACCTATAAACCTACTATTTCATTGTGTCAGTAACATACTAAAAAATCATGGAGATTGGAAAATATTTAGAAGTGGAAAAACGTTTTCTCTTTTTGTAATTTTTGTATGGACTATTCTTCCTTCTTAAGAGGCTAATGTGATGGCTTGGTCCGATTGGGCATTAAAGTTTCCTGTCTGTTTTGAGAAGAAAAATACTTAATGAATTTAAATATGAAATTTAATCAATTCGAAACACATATTCTTTTTATTTCTAGATTTACGCCAGAGGACTACATCAAATGCCTATCGGAATACCAGCCCACGACGCTGTTCGTAGTGCCCTCGCTCCTGGCTTTCCTCGCCACGCACCCGGCGGTCAAGAAGGAGCACCTTCAGTTCGTGGAGACGATCATGGTCGGGGCTGCCCCCACCACAGACAGCATGCTAGAAAAGTTCCTGCTCAAGTGCGAGAAGACTAAGGAGGAAATTCATTTGCTACAAGGTTTGTCAACGACCACAAAAGCCTGTTTGCGTCCCACATACCTCCTCTCATCACGAGGTCCGGTCTATAGTTTAGGGCTAAGTTCGGATTGGGGACTTTACATACATGCTTGAATTTATTCGCAGATGAGTGTTTCCTCACGATGTTTTCCTTCACTGAAAAGCTCAGTGGGAAATTCAAATTGAATTTCGCACATAAGCCACACATTTTAACTTTTTTTTAACAACGACGCAGCTTGGCTATTCATGAGATCTTTATAACTTTCTTTTAATACATTTGCTCAAAAGTAAATATTTCGCTACCTGTTTGGCGTGCGAAAAGTTTGTCATTTCTAACTAGGGACTCGTGATAAAATGACAAACTTTTCGCACTTGCATCAAAATGTAAGTAGGTACTTTATTTCAGCGCAAGTAAAACCTAGGCACTACTTGGTGTAATTTTACATGAGAATGGTTTTGGTGGGATATCATGTCTTTTTGGGTAGGGTTGAAGGTTTTAACGAAGTAAGTAGGTATTTCTATGATCCGTAACCAGTATCCTCAATACCATTTTTACGTTCCTAGCTTTAAATGCATACAAGTTTTCAGAAAGCCTTCTTCTTCCAGGTTACGGCATGACCGAGAGTTCTCCCGTGACCCTAATGACGCCGTACACCTACCCGTACAGCAAAGTGGGCTCCGTGGGCCAACTGATCTCCAGCACCCAGGGAAAGGTCCTCTCGCTCACCACGGGCGAGATGCTGGGACCCCACAAGTCGGGGGAGCTGTTGTTGAGGGGACCACAGGTAAGTTACGGCATGACCGAGAGTTCTACCGTAATCCTGATGACGCCGTACTGCAAAGTGGGCTCCGTGGGGCAACTCATCTCCAGCACCCAGGGAATGGTCCTCTCGCTCACCACGGGCGAGATGCTGGGACCCCACAAGTCAGGGGAGCTGTTGTTGAGGGGACCACAGGTAAGTTACGGCATGACCGAGAGTTCTACCGTTATCCTGATGACGCCGTACTGCAAAGTGGGCTCCGTGGGGCAACTGATCTCCAGCACCCAGGGAATGGTCCTCTCGCTCACCACGGGCGAGATGCTGGGACCCCACAAGTTAGGGGAGCTGTTGTTGAGGGGACCACAGATGTACTTTTATTGACCAATTTATTGTGGTTGTTGTTTTTATCCGCGACATCGTCAGCGAGACTAAACTCCCCCCTTTTAACCCCTAAAGGGATGACATCCATGACCCGGGATTAAAAGTAACCTATATTTTAAATTATCTGTGTACCAAGTTTGTGTCGTGACTTCCGGTGTTGCCATTTTGTATGTTCCTTTGTCATTACAGACAAAAGTGTCAATGTCACTGACATTTGAAATTGCGGCCACTTCAGAGATGCCAATGAGGGCCACCGTATCCTGCTCACTAGTTGGCGCCACTATCAATGCGTGGCGTCGCTATCAATGTCAACGTTTGTCATTTCATACAATAGCGTTAATGTAACTGTGCCATTTGACGTTGCGGAGATCTCAGTGTTGCCAAATTAGCGTGTAATATGGCACATAATGTGCTAAATTGGTAACATTGCAGCTCCTATTCCTTAAGCAAGCGCCTCCACCGGCGAATTCTCTAATTCAGAGGCCACACTGGACTTCACGCGACAAAAACGTCTCTAGCGTCCAATTCATACGCGATAGTCGTAATTGAATTTTTATTTATGACTTACCGCGAGCCCGCTAGACACCAGTCTAGCGGGCTCGCGGATACAATGAGAACCATCTCATTGTATGAACAACGCCGTCTTTGGTACTGACTGAGTGTTGGTAATGTTGCAGGTGATGAAAGGCTACTGGAACAACGAGCAAGCGACCAAGGAGACCGTGGATGAAGAAGGCTGGTTGCACACGGGCGACGTGGCTTACTACGACGAGGACCACTACTTCTACATCGTCGACCGCACCAAGGAGCTGATCAAGGTCAAAGGGAACCAGGTGAGCGGAGTACTCACGGTTTCGCCACGATTGCTAACCGATGCGCGGCGGGCGGCACGATCGCGCAGTGTCCGTAAAACGCTCGCCGATACGTAATCTTTCACGCGTACCGGCGTAACTTGCCATACACTTCGCCGCCGGTTAACCTGCACCGGCTACCCCATAACCGGGACGAATTTAATAAAAAAGAAGTAATTGTCTATTGTGTATAGGACATGAGAAAAAAAACCGGCCAAGTGCGTCTCGGGCCACGCGTAATGTATAGGGTTCCGAAGTTGACGATGCCCACAGTACCTTTCTAAGACTTACGAGTATTAGCATCTAGCTAGCCTATGGTATGACGTGCCCGCCCGACGCCCGTGCCGCTCGAGAAAAATCATTGGTTTTTTATTCATTTCATAAGTTGGTCGACTATGACTCGTAAGTTTAAAAATATTATGGTAAAACCCATAATATTTTTTTAAGACCAACGATACGCCGCACCATGGGGTACGCAAGAAAAAAAAATACATCCCCACTTTACGAGTAGAGGAGGTGCTGTATAAAAAAAAAACATAATTTTATTGTAGCACTTTGTCAGCGTAACTATATGAATATTCATGCCAAATTACAGCTTTCTAGAACCAAGCATCTCGGAGCAATAGTGCGGACAGACGGACGGACGGACATGGCGAAACTATAAGGGTTCCTTGTGGACTTCGGAACCCTAAAAACTAGAGTAGTTTTGCAAAACGTGTATGTTTAGTAGTCAGTCGGTAGTGGAAATTAGTCGTTTGAAATGATGAACCATTATTCTATCAAACATATAAAGTACTACTACATCCAGGATTTTTGATTTGGGGGGGGGGGAGCTTGAGCCCCCTCTAGCCCCCCTCCCTGGATCCGCCTCTATACTAACTAACCTACTACTATACTAACCTACTTTTTGGGATGAAAATAAACTTATTTTATCGATCTAGGACTTGGGATAAGGTGATTGAATTTGTAATGGAACTGCAACCAAAAGCCTACATTCCATTTTGTCTCAGGTTTCACCCACTGAGCTGGAGAGCGTCATCATGGAGCAGCCAGAGGTAGCCGACGTGGCTGTGGTGGGAGTTCCCCACGCCCTGGCCGGGGAGGTGCCTCGCGCTTTCGTCGTGCTCAAACCCAACAAGAAACTCACGGAGAAGCAAGTCTACGACCTCGTCGCCTCCAAACTCACCCGCTACAAGCACCTCGAGGGAGGAGTCACGTTCTTAGACGCCATCCCGAGAAACGCTGCCGGGAAAATCATGAGAAACGAATTGAAAGTTAGGCGGTACACCCCTCAAAAGTGAACTAGTAGTAATGTAGGAAATTGTATAGTAATACGAGCTGTGATTTTATAGTTAAGTGTTTTTATCATAGGTACGGTAGGTGATGGCATACATGGCTATTGCATAGTTAGCTGAATTTTGTTAGTAGGTACTATAGTTGTATTGTAGTTGTTATGTGCATTGTTGTTAATGTACAAATGAAATGTTAAGAAATAGTGTTATTTTATTAGGTGTTATCGAAAATAAACCTTAAAACTTGGATTCATTGTTTTATTCATTTTTATTCTATTATAAAAAAGTTAAATTAGCTTACTGTATTATCTTTCCATACACAAACAAGTATAATTCAATGTCATATCAGGTATACCAATACTGTTGAAAGGACAATCAAATTATGGGGCACAGCACTAAAACCTAACTAGCCATTATACCATAGAGGTTGACTGCTGTTGGCAAATATTTATGACGACATAATATTGATGTTTACTAATCCAGTTTGAATAACTGGATAAAAAATATAGAGACAGATATGAACAACCATCAGTCCTTTTGTTTAATATTTAGTCCAATACTTTACAGATTTAGGCAAATTAAATGAAGTTACACATCTCCAGCCCCCACATCTGTTCCAGCAATTTCAGTCTTTGGTTCTTCTTTCTTTTCTTCTTCAACTGGTATATTCTCTACTTCAGCGGTTGGAGGTTCTTCTCTTTTATTCGGTGGTTCAGCTTTGGGATGCGGCAACTCTGAATTTACATCTGAGATGGAATAGTTATCTGACTCAATCACTGGTTGCTCTTCATTTTTTCTCTCTTCACTTGGCACTTCCTCTTTGTTACTGTCAGCCTCTTTGATTGGTTCTTCCGGTTTAATATCAGCATGATTAGATTCCTCATGCACCATTTCAGTGTTGCTCTCATCAGTCTTTGGGGAATTGCTGTTTCCATCAGTAATATCACTAGAAGATGAGCTTTCTTCACTCGAGGTTGAGACTTCGGAAATATGTTTTGGCTCCTCCTCTTTCATATTTGAGTCTGAGCTGCTTTCATCAGTTGAAACTGGCTGTTCTATTACAGGTTCATCCGCAATTTTAGCTTCAGGTGCATCCTTCTCAGTTGATTCAATAATTTCTTTCTTGTCAGTTGTAGCAGCTTGTTCCATTAGTTTTTGTTCTGTCATTTCCGCATCATCCACAGTTATTTCAGGGATAACTAAAGCAGGGCTCTCAGTTACCTCAGTTTTCATTTCGACTACAGGGGTAGTCTCAACTGGTGTAATTGTAGTTTCAGTTGTATCCGACTTGTCAACAGCTTCAGAAGCTGCAGTATTAACTGGTTCAGGTATTAATGGCTCAACTGGCTTAATTTCCACCACAGGATCATCCCCACCCACATTTAACTCCGGGGGAGTGACTGATTCATACTCAGTAGTGGCTTTCTCGTGAGTGTCCATCGGAGCATTCTGTTTGGCCTCAAGACGAGCTTCTATGTCATCTACTGAAATGTGTGTGTCGGAGGAGCTGGGCTGTGGCTCGGAGCTCCGCTGCTCGGCATTCTCTTTCCATGACATGTCCTCCATTTCAACATCTACATTGTACTCAGAATTGTCAGATCCATTAACAATAGGCTCTATGGCTTCACCATTCTCCGGCTCGGGCTCCGGCTGGCGCTGTGCACCAGGTTCCCTGGTGCTAACAACAAGAATATTCTTCTCTATGGCTCTCATGAACTTGTCTATCCTATTGTACTGCTTGCGAGGAAACGTGAGGAGCTCGCAGATTCGTTGAACAGTAAAAGGGGCAGATGTAAACGCGTCAAGGCGTTCTAGTAAGCTGTTCTTCATGATATCATAATTGAATGGGTCCACATTAGGATAAGGGGGAATATCAATACCCGGAGTAGTCTCATAGAAGTCAGTAATAACGTTTAAAAGCTTTTCTTTAAATAAACACTTCACTAAAGACCACTGGTAAACGGGATCACCGGTGCGAGCTACGTGCGCCAAATATTCGTTCAGCTCTTGAGGGATAGTTTTCGGCTTACGCTTCGAGAAGTCTTCTAGGAAATGAAATATCTCCTCAGAATTTTCCATTTTCGGTCTTTATGTGAGAGAATTAGCTTTAAATAATTAAGAACAGCAGATACAAAGCAAGCAAGCTACTCACAAGCTACTGAAAGAAATGAGTGAATGAAATTAATAACTAAAACTAACTTCAACCTATTTGACTGCCCATTTAAACCGCTGTATGGTAAAGACAATGTTTTAAATAATAAATCAATTAAATTATTTAATATTAGAGTAAGAATTTCAAGCACAAAATATAACAAAACAATTAATTCCAATTTTTGATAGTTACCTAACGTAAAGTAAATAAATTATATTAGTTGTAAAGTCGGTGTCTGAAACAGATTTCATAAGTGACTGATATCGTTCATCCATTCATTCATTCATTACTGTCTGCATGACGTTTCTAGCTTGATGACAGTCGAAATTTTGACATATTGACATTGAAAATTGAAAACTGAAAAAGAGGAATTTGGAATTTTGTTTTTCTTTTATAAAAAATCTAGAAAGTCTTAATTAAATTTCAATAAAATGAGTGTCTTATTTAGAAGGAGTATTTTACCTATATACAATACCGCTTCAAAGATATCGTGGCGCTCATTTGCGGATGTTGCGGTGAAAGAAAAAATTGATAAAATTGTGAAGGAAAATAAAGTTGTTGTTTTTATGAAAGGTGTACCCGATGCGCCGAGATGCGGTTTCAGTAATGCCGTTGTACAGATCATGAGGATGCACGCGGTGCCCTATGACAGCCACGATGTTCTCGCTAACGAAGATATTCGACAAGGTGGGTTGTGTGAGTTGTGTGTGATTGTTGTGTAACTGCATATCTCTTGAACAATTCAGTTTAGTTATTCAACATTTCGATGCCATCATCTTTGCATAGTTTTGTCATTTTAAAAACCTGTTTAGAAAAGCATTTTATTTTCTCTGATTACGCAGACAACGACAAGCATGTTAAGGTTGTTTTACGCCAATTTTACACCTATCACTACAACGCAACCAAAAGACCCGGGTGGTAATGAATAGTGTATAGTGCTATTCAAAGTGACCTCATACATTACACTGTTCACACATCCACTGCTCGACTATGCTCTGTTGCAGCAGTGTGGTCTAGTTGTGCAATCTCCTCTTATTTCAGGTATCAAAGACTACTCAAATTGGCCGACCATACCTCAAGTATTTATAAATGGAGAGTTTGTAGGAGGGTGTGATATAATGCTGCAAATGCACCAATCGGGAGAGCTTGTGGAAGAATTGAAGAAGGTTGGCATTAAAAGTGCCCTCCTGACTGCTGAAGAAACCAAAAAAGAAGGATCCAAGTGAAATATGTTACCTAATTAGAATACTTAATATCCTCAAAGATGTTATGCCTTTATTGTTTTTATTTATCATTAAATATTGATGTTTCTCAGCTGTTGTGACTCAAATAATGTAATTAGATATTAACTCAATGAATTTGTTTCATTTCTATATTTCAGCTTCATAAATTTGGACTTATAATTGATTGATACTGAAGTTACTTATTACTTCAATCATAATTTGTACCTCACCAACATGCTACAAGGAATGGTTCACAACATCACAACCTGGTGAGTATTTGGGTTGTAATTACGTTTTAGGTTCCTTTTCTTTCTAATTCTTGACACTGTTTTATTATCCTCTAAATATTCGAACCTGAGAATAAAAAAGTGATATTAAACCATTTTGCAATTTATTCAAATTTGGACTTAAAAACCATTTTAAAAATAGTAATTTTAGCATTGTATTAGGTATTTTCTTTATATATTATTATTTTGACTCGTTCTTTAACCATTTTATTCTCAAGTGACGGAATCTAGTATTGAGTGAACATCTTGGGAGGTAAGTTTTCTTTAAATTACAAATTCCCAGGATTGCACTTCCACTGCTGCAAGCTCTCTCTGTAGCTGTATTATTCGTAGTCAGTTTCTTCTAAAAGGATGAATTCACTAGGATAGGGATGACGACATCTTTTTTTTCCTTAGTCTATCAGGAAGATTATCGAAAAGTATTGGACACGTATTTTTTCTTTTTTCACGTAATCAAACTTAAACGGAGATATATTGAGTTGAAATGTCGCGTGACGTCACGGTTAGGTACGATTTATACCTAACGGTGACGTAGTTAGCCCCCACTCTCCAACTTTAATGCGTTTTAACTTAGTCATTCTTTGTTAATTTGATAAAACAAAAGATATGTGTTCAATATTTTTTTATTACCTGACTGATGGACTAATTAGAATTTCGATTTCTTCACCCTGTTGTCAACCCTATTGACTATGTACATAGCAGTACTATGGTAGTAGGGAATGCTTGAAGCATTGAAGCAAGCTTTTCCCGGTGCGTCTATAACATCTGGCAGGGTGTACTCTTATTAGGTCAGGTCCTATATCTTTATTTACCACAACATTTTGCTTCGATTTTGATGTTGGATGTGAAAGGCTAGTATTTCAATAATGAGTTTGGGTCCTTTTCACTACCTTTATACCTTTGAATTAAAAGAAAATACCAAGTGTGTTTAAGAGCTCTTTATTAAATTAGCTGTACATTCGAGTTAGTATACGTTTTGGGCACATATTTTATTCTTAATCAATGTACCAATGTTTCTCGTAACATATTGGTTGGATTAACAACACAGTCATTACTAAAAGACAAATATGGCAGATCATTTATTTCGAGTACTCAAACAAAAATACTCTCACAAACGATAATCATAAAAAAATGATAAATAAATAGATGCAGGCAAGCTATGGCAATCTATGATATAAATAATTTAGGTGACACTTCCCTGCAACATTTATGAATTTTGATAGCTTAAAATTTTATGCACCTACCATCGAAGTACTATAATTACTAATGGCAGTAATTAAAATTGATCTTGTATAAATAATATTTTGCTTATAAATAAAAAAATATAACAAAAACATTCTCACAATGTAAATGAGTCTTATTTTGGTGTCACACATTAGTCAAGCCTAACATTAGCACCATTTCCATCTTACAAATAAATGTTTTGTGACTTCCCTGAGAATTTCATACAAAAGTTAAAAATACCTAACGCTAATGTATAAATAGAGTTGTAAACATATTCTATGGTTGATTTCTCTGATTTGAGCCAAAAGTTATACAGTAGTCATAGGGAGAAGAGTTTGTTGGTTTGAAAGTTAATGGCATTTTTGGTTTGAACATTGCACATACTTATGTTTATACAGGCTGTTTAAAGTGTTGGCAGATAACGTTTGCGTTACGTTGGGAGCACACTAGGGCGCGGTGTGGTCGGGCAGCGTAAGGGAAACGTTGTCTGCGCGGCGGCGGCCGCTGCGTCGGCGTCGTCGCGACCTGCATCTGAGTGAAAAACCAGAAACTCACATTTAACACATGAAACGGTTGAGTGGCATCATAATGCGGATACTTATTATTAATAGCGAAAACATTTTTCGGCACTGGACCAAACTGGACGGGCGCCAATATGCGATGCGAAACCAAGACCTAGATTTTTTATAATATGAAAACAGAAACCTGAATACAGTGTATAAATAGTCTTTGTTGATTGACCTATTACTTAAGAGCCGTTAATTTATAAAGAAACATACACACATAGGGTGCTAAAATCATTACCTCTTTTGGCATTGCCGTATTCGGGTAAAAAGCCACGCTTGATTCGTAGCGCGCGCATCATCTATTAAAATGCCGAGTCGGGGTCGGTGTTGATCTAACAATGAGACTTAGTATAATTTACTCGCTGTACTCCGCCTGGTCGGGGGCAGCTCGCGTCTCTCCGCCGCCAGTGCGAGGGCCGAGGCCGCCTCGTGTCGTACCTAGAGGTCGGTCTCGCCGTAGAGCGCGGTGGAGAAGGCCATGTAGTCGAGCGCGCCGGGCGGGCCGCCGCCGCGGTACGGCGGCATGCGCGCCACGCAGTACTCCGCCTGGTCGGGGGCAGCTCGCGTCTCTCCGCCGCCAGTGCGAGGGCCAAGGCCGCCTCGTATCGTACCTAGAGGTCGGTCTCGCCGTAGAGCGCGGTGGAGAAGGCCATGTAGTCGAGCGCGCCGGGCGGGCCGCCGCCGCGGTACGGCGGCATGCGCGCCACGCAGTACTCCGCCTGGTCGGGGGCAGCTCGCGTCTCTCCGCCGCCAGTGCGAGGGCCGAGGCCGCCTCGTGTCGTACCTAGAGGTCGGTCTCGCCGTAGAGCGCGGTGGAGAAGGCCATGTAGTCGAGCGCGCCGGGCGGGCCGCCGCCGCGGTACGGCGGCATGCGCGCCACGCAGTACTCCGCCTGGTCGGGGGCAGCTCGCGTCTCTCCGCCGCCAGTGCGAGGGCCGAGGCCGCCTCGTGTCGTACCTAGAGGTCGGTCTCGCCGTAGAGCGCGGTGGAGAAGGCCATGTAGTCGAGCGCGCCGGGCGGGCCGCCGCCGCGGTACGGCGGCATGCGCGCCACGCAGTACTCCGCCTGGTCGGGGGCAGCTCGCGTCTCTCCGCCGCCAGTGCGAGGGCCGAGGCCGCCTCGTGTCGTACCTAGAGGTCGGTCTCGCCGTAGAGCGCGGTGGAGAAGGCCATGTAGTCGAGCGCGCCGGGCGGGCCGCCGCCGCGGTACGGCGGCATGCGCGCCACGCAGTACTCCGCCTGGTCGGGGGCAGCTCGCGTCTCTCCGCCGCCAGTGCGAGGGCCGAGGCCGCCTCGTGTCGTACCTAGAGGTCGGTCTCGCCGTAGAGCGCGGTGGAGAAGGCCATGTAGTCGAGCGCGCCGGGCGGGCCGCCGCCGCGGTACGGCGGCATGCGCGCCACGCAGTACTCCGCCTGGTCGGGGGCAGCTCGCGTCTCTCCGCCGCCAGTGCGAGGGCCGAGGCCGCCTCGTGTCGTACCTAGAGGTCGGTCTCGCCGTAGAGCGCGGTGGAGAAGGCCATGTAGTCGAGCGCGCCGGGCGGGCCGCCGCCGCGGTACGGCGGCATGCGCGCCACGCAGTACTCCGCCTGGTCGGGGGCAGCTCGCGTCTCTCCGCCGCCAGTGCGAGGGCCGAGGCCGCCTCGTGTCGTACCTAGAGGTCGGTCTCGCCGTAGAGCGCGGTGGAGAAGGCCATGTAGTCGAGCGCGCCGGGCGGGCCGCCGCCGCGGTACGGCGGCATGCGCGCCACGCAGTACTCCGCCTGGTCGGGCGGCAGTTCGCGTCTCAACTCCTCCGCCGTGATGTAGGGCTGCGGGGAATAAAGCCGTCAAAATAGTAGACGCCTAGTTTCCATTTGAGTACCTACACGTTAAGTAGTGGGAATCTTATCCTCAAATTATCATAAGTAACGTGGCGCATGTCACAGCTCAGGTCACCCCACCAACTATGCTCCGCCTCGCCTTTCGCGGTTTGTACCTAGACATTCTTTCGTTAGCCTATTTAGGTACCTACTTGAATTTCTATGGATATGCTAGGCGAGCGGAGCAGAGTTGATAGGTATGATGAGCTTCGATCGAAAGAAACTCTTGTGATCACAAGAAAGTGAACTGACGTTTGTATTCACGTTCCACTATCAATGTTTCAGGATGATATCTACTGAGTACCTATTTATTTTAGTAAGGGCTAAAGTTTTCAAGGTTAACCGAGTTGCTTACCTTGTCACCAGCTAAGATCCTAAAGCTGTCGATGACCTGTTCAGCGGTGTCTGTGTCTGTGGACTCCCGAGTCATGAAGTCCAGGAAAGCGTCGAATGACACGTAACCTACAAAAAAAACATAAAGATGTGTTCCACATTATGTTGTGATGTTGAAGTCGTTTTGCTGCTTATTAAAATTTCAAAAAAAGGAAAACTGAATCCTGTAACGACAACCCAGATTTTCAGTCACTAAAATATAGGTACCTAGTTATCACTAACGATTTCACCACTTGAAATTTGATTTTACTACACAGAACTTTAGGTTGATTTTAAATGATTAGCACATTGATAAATGGTCAGATTCTACCTTACGCAGCGACCCGCGGGTTGAATGCTGCCCTCTGAACTCTGTATTTGCAGCCCGCGACTTTTTTTTTAATAAGTATAATTAAGGTTCGTATTACCTGTGTTGTTGGGGTCGACGACGGCCAGAATGCGCTGGAAGTCGAGCTCGCCCTGTCGGTCCTTGCCGATGCTGTAGCCGACCGACACGAGGCACGACTTGAGCTCCTCGGGGGCGAGGCGGCCTGGGAATTATAGACGTCATTATCATTAAACCTCTTCGCTATTTTATTTAAGGCAAGGGCTGCAATTCGATAACTTAGGCCGACTTGCATGCCTTATGATTGTCACCGCGAGTGAATTCGCCGCTAGAGGTGCAATGTTGCCAATTTAGTACATTACATGCTTAATTGGCGACACTGAGGTCTCCTAAAACGTCAAATGTCACTGTGACATTGACACTATTGTATGAAATGACAAACCTTGACATTAACCTTATAGATAGTGGCACCAACTAGTGAGCGGAATACGGTGGCGTCGGTGGCCCTCATTAATAGCATTGCTTCCTTTTTATTGTTGCCAGATGAATATTTTATTTCACAATGTAAGCTGCAAAATGGCCAGGTATGCTGAATTACTGGTCAGACTTTATATAAATATAAAATGTTTAGTATATTATAGAATCGAGTATTTAAGACACTGACCAGTGCGGTTCTTGTCGAAGTGGTTGAAGGATGCGCGGAACTCTGTGAGCTGCTCCTGCGTGATGCCCTTGGAGTCGCGCGTGAGGATCTGGTTCTCCACCTCGTTGATGGTGCGGTTGATGGACGTCAGCAGCTGCTCCCAGCCCACGCGCAGCGTCTCCATCGTGTACTGCGAGTACCTGCCGACACGTTTGGTTCTTAGGCCCAGTTCCTACATTCACAAAACGCCTCGTTTTGGGTACGGACGGTTACAATTTGTCAGATTTCCTATGGAGCAAATGTTAGAACAAGGCGTTTTGTGTATATAGAAACTGAGCGTTAGTCAAGTTTCTAAGCTCTGAGTGGCCGTCTCACTCTCGCAGACACCAAATTAAAGCATTAGGCCTCTTGGTCGACGTCCGGTGTTTTCACCGGACAACGGACCGTCAGTAATCGAATTATCCTGTTTGCATCGGAAAATGTTGGGTCGTCGGACAACTGTCCGGTGCATGTAGGTACACAAATGCACTAGAGCTCATACACCAAGACGAAACCGGTGAAAAATACGGCCCAATGTCCAGTAAAAAAACTGTTTTGTTTTGGGGTGGTGCGTGTCGCTAATGGTACGATAGTACCTATTAGACAAACTGTGGTAATTACTGACCTGTTCTCGAAGATCATGCCCTCCTGGACCGCCTGGTGGATGCGCTCGAGTTCCTCGATGTGCGGCTTGTACGCGTACACGCCCGCCTCGTACTCCTTCAGCCGCCGCAGCTGGTCTTCCAGCGAGCCCTGCAAACAAAACGAGACGTTGCAAAGAGCAAGTTGTTTTTGGACACGTGAAAGATGATTTAATTATTTTGAGTCTCTCTCCCGTTGTAATGGAAATTTTGGTCAGTCCAATTGAGGAACTTATTGTTATTGTACTAACCATCTACATATACCTAGATTAGATATTGCTGAATCAATGAGAAATAGGTACCCGCTTATCACCCGAGCGAGGTGTAATCACGAGGACAGTTTTTGCTTGCCTTACTCGAACTGTTGAGGCCTTCTTAGGTCGACTTGCACCAACGCTACGCTACTAACCTTATGGGTTAGCTTTTAATTCGAGTTAAGTTAATATCTAACTAAACCAGAGTTTATCGCTTGGTGGACCTCATTTAGCCAGGAGTTGGTTCTCTAAGTTAGTTGTTTTGCAATTGAAAGAGGGTTACACGTTATACCAATTCACATAATATAACCCTCTCGCGATGAGAGGTTTGTGCTCACAACTGGAGGGGTGCATAGAGGAATAAAATAAAAAGAGTAGCAGCTCCCATACTAAAGTGCGTACTCCGGAAGGCGGGTTAACACTAGATCGACATCTAGCGTCCAGCGGCTGATACTTCACCCAAGTTCACTTGAAGCTAGATGACGATGATGACGTATGGGAGCTGCTACTCTTTACATTTTATTCCTCTATGACGGGTGTTAAATGATCTTTCGCGTCATACCTGCAGGCCCATTCCGATGGCGGTGACGGCGTCCATCTGGCGCTCGATCCAGGGCCCGACGGCGTTGGCCTTCTCGGCGAACTGGCGACGCAGCGTCTCGTTGTTCTGCTGCTTGCGGAGCTCGGCGGCCAGCGTGCCGTCGCGCTGCGGGACCAGCTGCCGCACGTCTGACCACTTGCGGTTCAGCTCCTGGTGAAACAAATGATTGTCAGGTGGGTCGGTTGTTGGAAGATTTTTTGTTGAAGTGGCTGACTGATTGCGAGAACTAGGATTAATCGCTGGAGTAGACGCGTTTTTGAGTAGAGGACCAGAAAAAAACAAATGCTGCGCCCTGTACGTAGGATACGCCCGGTTGGACTGAGTTTATCATATAAAATAATTAGGTAAGGCCTGCGTCCAGCAGAGACTACTAGGTAGGTATGTGAAGACTTCTATCACGTTTGTTTAAAATTGTTAGACACTTACGTGTGCAGTGAGGGTGGTGTAGGGGTTCTCGAGTCCTCCGGGGATCTGGTGCTGCTTCACAATGGACTCCACCTGGTGTACCAGGTTCACTATCGCCTGGTAAAGACAAGTATTGATTAGTCTTAATATTAATGTCTTCGTGCATGTGAATGTTCGACGTCACAGACGTAGTGTTTATAAATATGTTTATATATATTAATGCTAGTCTGTATGATATGTCTATGGGCCTTGTTGCCTGAGAATAAATGTATTACTTATGACTATACTATACTATAGTTGTGAAGTGTTACCTGGTACTCCTTGTCGGCCTCGCCCAGCGTGGCCTTGAACCTGGCGTGCGCGTCCATGAGCCCCGAGATCTCCTCGATGGTGTGCACGATGAACATGTCCACCAGGTCCTCGCGCGTGCCGTCCAGCCTGCAACAGATTCACGAGTTAGGCACTAGTCCCACCAATACGAGGAGGCACTTAGGATCACCGCGAGTGAATCCGCTGCTAGAGGCGCTTCGCTTGCTGTCTTGCCAGGTGTAATGCTGCCGACTTAGCACATTACCCACCAGTTGTTGAAGGGCGCGGCCCGCTTGGCGAACTCCAGGTGCAGCAGGTCGATCTGCTCCAGCACCCTCTCGGCGTCGTCGAGCGCCTGGCGCCGGCGTTGCGTGAGTGCGCCCAGGCGGTCCCACTGCGAGCAGATGCGCTGGCAGCGAGCGTTCACCGACGCCACCTCGTGGTATTCCAGGGTGCTGGAAAGACATTGCGACTCATTTATTCACCTGAATGATAAGAACGAATGATAGATGTGGCCTAGCGGTTTTGATATCGAATTTGATTATTGCCGATTGCGGCCGATAAGTCTTCAAATAGCTTCGTCGATAGCGAAGAAGTTGCACAAATAACCTGGTGGTCTTTAGTGGCCCGCAGTAATCAAACATCGACAATGAAATAAAATGGTTTGGATGACATCTTTTCGCTATGTATGAGTTGAGACGTGCATTTTGCCACAAACGTCATTCGAGTAATTAGAGAGTGTGCTTTCACGTGATGCCCTCGGGTGTTGCAAATGGTCGACGCTAAGCAGGTCTATACCTGCCTATCGTCGCGTATCGGTCTCAGGAAGCTATCTTCCTGAGACCCAGCTGTAAAATTTGAAATCTTATGGAATGCGAATATAATAGTTGTAAATATTTTTTGGCATTGTCCTTCATAAAAGACAAGGAGATTCATGAGGATAGTATAGGCCCCTTTCCATCAGTCGTATTAAGCAACAAAACAGTACGTACTTGAGTTCCTGTGCGATGGCGGCGATCTGCTCGACGCGATCTTGGTGCGCGGCGAGGTCGGACTCGAAGGCCTCGTGCTTCTTCTTCAGCGCCTTGATGTCCTGCAGCTTGCACTGCCTGAAGTCCTGCGACTGGAGCATCTCCTCCTTGCCTGAGGAACGATGGAAATCATAAACAACCCCATAGAACAAGTAACGGAAACCTAGAAGGACAACCTTCATTTATATAAAGCGTACGCCCGAAATATGTGTTAAATGTGATAATAGAGGTCGCTGCCTTTGCTACTTGAAGCGTCATCTGGATATTTCCGATGTAGGTACGCCTCAATGTAAGGTATTTCTAAGGACATTCATAGATTAATATCGAGCTTTCGAGCCATCGACTATGATATCTGATCATGTTCGTAAATATTAAATTGCCATTCTGTGATAACTTCAAGAATTTTTCAGCTTTATTTGTTTTTGATTGTACGAGTATTACGAATCCAACAAAAAACATAGCTGTAATTTTGGAAGACTTAAAATTGTTTCTAAATTCTAAATCTGTTAAAATAGGTTCTTTTATTATGTGTGTTTTGGCCCAAATTGTCTCGAGTCATGAATGTTGACAAATTCTAATTTCCAACACTTTATCTTAATTTTCCAACACTATAAACTAGGATGATAAATGGAATGTAAGCATATAAATAATCTAAGAAAGTTTCCATCTCATCGGTGTTGTTTTCAATACGCTCGCTACTTGCCGGGCGCGACCCAGTTGGCAGCGCTACAGATCCGAGATGATTAAACTAGAATGTGGACAACAATACTGATTGCAACATGTGTATTGTGTACACTTTGGATAACAATGTAATAACTGATTTATAATCATAAATCTGGTGTAGGAGAGCCAGGAGGGTCAAAATCGAGGTTGGAACTTTCTTTACCCTATTAGTTTTACTTATGTAACTTAAGGGAAGGTGGGAAGCTGTGGTGGCCTAGTGGTTCGACCTACCGCCTCTCATGCAGAGGGTCGGGGGTTCGATTCCAGCTCATTCCAGCTCGCACATCTAAGTTTACTTATGTGTGAAATTCAATTTGAATTAACCACTGTGCTTTTCGGTGAAGGAAAACATCGCGAGGAAACCTGCAAGCATCTGCGAATTAATTGAAAGATGTGTGTGAAGTCCCCAATCCGCACTGGGCCCGCATCGGGACTTTAGCCCAAACCCTCTCCTGATGAGAGGAGGGCTGTGCTCAGCAGTGGGACGCAAATAGGCTATAGTATAACTTATGGTACAGAATAACGTAACTGTTAGGTACTTATACTGTGTTTAGTCCAACTGAAAGCGCGTAAATACCAGAAAAGGGTAACATAACAGCGTAAGTTGCTTTAGGCCGGGGCCCCACTCACTGCTGTGCACGATCGACCTAAGCACGTGGGTACAAAAACGCTTCGTACAAAAATGTTAGTTAGACAGTTCCACAGCAGTGTACGAGCACGGCACGTGGTGGTAGCAAGCAATTGCTGTATAGCGTCCGCAGTAGAGGGTTTCGAGCTTTCAAACAACGTGACAAGGTAATGACCCACCGCGCTAGAGGCGCTGAGTTGCTTGAGCTGCAGTGCTGCCAATTTAGCACATTATGTGTCCTATAACACGCTAAATTGGCAACACCGAGGACTCGAAACCTTCAAATGTTAAATCTTTAAAAAAAAAAAAAAAAAACCTTCAAATGTCACAGTGAAATTGACACTATTGTATGAAATGAAAACGTTGACATTTATGTAACGTTGACATATATGTCTCTGTGACATTTGATGTTCCAGAGACGTCAGCGTTGCCAATATAGCGTGTATAATGGCACATAATGTGCTAAATTGGCAACATTGCACCTGGCAGGACAGCGAGCGCCTCTATAGCGGCGGATTCACTCGCAACGACCTTCATTATGTGCTCACCCCGGGTCCAGTCCTCGTGGATGTCGGCTTTGTGCTTGAACTTCTGCGCGAGGTACTCGAGCCGCTCGAGCCGCATCATCTCGCTGAGCAGCCACTCCTCGAACGCCTTCTCCGCGATCTCAAGGCCCTTCCACGCGCCCGCGATGTCCTGGACACAAACAGATAGTAATTTTATAAAATGGAGAAGATATTTTTCAAAGTTCCCCTGATCTAGAGGTAGCTTGAGGTTACATAACAATGGAACTCTTGGGATTTCAATTAGGTACCTACCTACATCATGTCTTAAATGATCACAATATATGACCCTTTTTATCCCGGAAAAATGAATTGTTCCCGCGGGAACGCGATAACCGAATTCCACGCGGGCGAAGTCGCGGACAGAAGCTAGTCCATACTAATATTAGAAATGCGAAAGTAACTCTGTCTGTCTGTCTGTTACCTCTTCACGCTTCAACCGCTGGACCGATTAAGATGAAATTTGGCATGGAGATAGTTGGGGTCCCGGGAAAGGACATAGCCTTATTTTTATCCTGGAAAAATTAATTGTTCCCGCGGGAACGCGATAACCGAATTCCACGCGGGCGAAGTCGCGGACAGAAGCTAGTCCATACTAATATTAGAAATGCGAAAGTAACTCTGTCTGTCTGTCTGTTACCTCTTCACGCTTCAACCGCTGGACCGATTGAGATGAAATTTGGCATGGAGATAGTTGGGGTCCCGGGAAAGGGCATAGGCTACTTTTTATCCCGGAAAAGTGAATTGTTCCCGCGGGAATGCGATAACCGAATTCCACGCGGGCGAAGTCGCGGACAGAAGCTAGTCCAGACTAATATTAGTAATGCGAAAGTAACTCTGTCTGTCTGTCTGTTACCTCTTCACGCTTCAACCGCTGGACCGATTAAGATGAAATTTGGCATGGAGATAGTTGGGGTCCCGGGAAAGGACATAGGCTACTTTTTATCCCGGAAAATTGCATAGTTCCCTCGGGAATGCGATAACCGAATTCCACGCGGGCGAAGTTAGTTTATAAATATTTAGTTGGGTAATCAGTGTGGGATACGTACAGAAACCATCTTGCCCTCGGTGGGCATGTAGGCAGGGCGGTTGCTCAGGCGCAGCTTAGTCTGCAGCGTGTTGAAGTTGGTCTCGAGCTTGGCCTTCTGCTCCACGCGCGGCGGCTTGTGCTTGCGCCTGGAACGAGACGATTTTCATACAATCGCGATGGTCATTCTTGGTAAGGTCAGCTGACCCGGCAGTTTAAGAACGGCCGCACATTATAAGAAAATTTCTGAAGGAAGAATTCTGACGCTCGCCGTAAGATAGTCGGAAGGCGCTCGGTGCATACATTCTGTATTAGACCCCGCACACTGTTAGAAAATTACTAATCAGAATTTTTTGTGTCATCTTATAATGTGCGGCTGGTCGAAAGCTGCACTAAACTTTCTATCTTATTAAGGGCCGGTTCCTATATCCACGTAACGCCTCGTTTTGCCTACGGACGGTTGATTTTTGACATTTGTTCCATAGAGAATCTGTCAAATTTTATAGGAACCGGGCCTTAGTCGTAACGTTAGTATCAGCGACAGAAGCAGATAGTCTAAGCCTAAGTCTAAGGGTTGATTCAAGCACAGTTAACGGACACATGGTCGTTAAATATGACTGCCGAGCTGTCATTCTATACAGACACGTCTGACGTCATTATCCCATATACCTCATTTAACAAACGCTGCTTAGTTAACGGACGGTTTGAATCAACCCACCCTAAGTGACCAAAACGAGCGGCACACGCTCTTGTTCCCTGGAAGAATTGTGTATCCATTTATTTCTGTTGCTGCTGATTGTTGTATACTCCCTTTGTTTATGTTGAATATCAATAGAGGATCAAAATCGGGTTCTGGTTTCATCAAAGCAATTTTCTGAATCTCGTATTGTGACAGTGTTTTTTTTTTGTAAATAGGATTTAAGTACTACGAATTGATCTCACCTGTAAGTACGGTAGTCTTCCAGTTTCTTCTGGCAGCCGGCGAGCGAGTTGTCGGTTTGACGGCTGTTCAGCCACGGCATGGTGCGTCGGATCCAATCCAGAAGCTAAACAAACAATAATCTCAAGTCAAGCCGTAACTAATCAAACCATATTAATCGAGACAAGATCTAATATTGGATTTTGTCAAAGAAGATAATTTAAGGCGGTACTTACATCACTGGCAAGGCGCTCGTACTCTTCCATGAGGCGTTCGTTCTCCTGGTTGACTTTGAGAACTTTGCAGATACGGTTCGCGGCCGTTTCAGCCTGCAATTCACAAAAAATCCTCTGTAACCCACATCTACACTCATTGTATGTAAACTACCCGGCATTTGAGATAAATTTACAATGGTCAATAGTTAAATGGGAGTTATACTTGTTGTTTTTTTGAAAAATTTTAATCCGGTTCGAAGGACCATATGACCGAAGTCCCGGTTGTCAACTTTGTTCGCAAATAACTATAACAACATGACAACGTTTTCTCACGGAAAGCGTGTAAACTTGTAAAAATTTAAAACTTCTTTACGCCATACGGCGGGTCTTACGAGGTTTAACATTTTGTTCTTAATAGAGAGACATCGCGACTTAAGAAGTCAAGAAGTCTTTTTCTGTATGTTTAAATCAGTGCATACACAAATCTATGTCAGCTATTTTTCCAAAAGCAGAGAAACAAACCTTCTGGGCGCCAGAGAAGCAATGGTAGTACGACGATACGTAGGTCATGACGGCTCGCTCGTCGGGCATAGCGGTGTTCTGCAGATCTGACAAGCGCACGCGCGACACGGGTTAGTTCCATGCGACGCTGATTGTGCATGATGCACTGTAACTGCTTTGAATGAAACTCTAAACTGGCTTCTGCTTATTGCTTATTGCATTTTCTGAAGCTTCTGGTAGGGTTTGATATACTCCGTTATGTCAAATGTGGTTCAATGTATTTAATTCATTTTTCAAGCACGAAACATCATCAAGCCTTTCAAAGAAATTACAGTATCTCATGTTTCAACGAGCTGAGTCGGTATCAGCTGTAAGTTGACTTGAGTGTCGTAATGTTAATAACATAAAGCTTAACAAACAACACAGGAATACAATTGAATAAATAAAATGTTATTTACTCGTATAGCGTGAACATCAACATAGGAGGTCGTTTGGCATTTGTCATTCTTTTTTTGGTATTTGATGGAGAACTGTCATGGAAAAGCTAGAACATATATCTAGTACACTTTGGCATTGACTGAAAGAGTACAAGGCTGCAAGGTACTAAAAATGTATCGACAAAGTATATCGCTGATGGTTAATGTTCGAAGCCAACGTATTCACATAAAGGAATCGGTATGAACGTTACAAATGGGATAGGGCCGTGCCATCAATATTGTCGAAAGACGGGATTGGAAATGGTCATTTGTTTGGGCGTTAAGAAATAACTGTTCCAAAACTTCCAAACCAAAGAGCGGGTAGCTGATTCATGCTATAAGTGACACACAAAGGCTCAGCATTAAGGGCTCGGTATTGTATCAAACTGGCGGTAGCTTGCGACGGCAGTATCGCTTTTTATACCTGTTGCGCGCCTTGGAAGGCGTGGTAGTAACATGACACATAGGTCATAATGGCGCGTTCATCCGGCTTTGGTGTGTTAATAAGGTCTGCAATACCCAGCATAAACATGAATATAATGTTACATCGCAATTTAGGTGTCCATAAAATTTCATTTACTTGCAAATTAACCTTTCACACAATCTTACGCCATTTATAGTCATATTCGACCGCCAACTCGCTTGGCCATCGTGGCGATTACGGCGTAAGTAGCCCCCCACGAAGTTGCAATAAGATTTTAATACAGATCTTTGATGATGACCTTCTTCGATCTTTAGACTCTCTAGTAGCAGTGAACTGTGGTTATAATACTTGTAATTGCAAGTAAAGACAAAATTTATAGTAAAATCTTCATATTATTGAGCTGACCTCTGAGTCTACATACCTAGTATTCTCTTGACAAGGACGTAAAGTGGGTCACTCACCATCAGGGTCCAACATGCGCGGGATGTCGAGGTACTTCTCGGCCACATCGAAGGCCGTGTTAAGGTTCTCTAGCGGATTATCCTTGGACAGTTTGCTGTAGTCGATCAGGTCGGGCCTGTGCCTGTGAATGAGGGCGCAGAACGCCAAACCGTCCTTGAAGGAGAGGTGGAAGTTCTGTACGTTGACGTTCTTGTAGGGGGCGGTCTTTCGCTGGCACCATAGGAGAAGACCTTCCTGTAATGAGAAAGATTGAAATGTTAGTGTTGATGTTCGACAATTGAAATAGGTGCTAATATTGAAATTGGTCTTCAAAAATCGTTTCGTCACAGTGTTTGTAACAAAACTCCCCGGAAACGGCTTCACCGATTCTAATGAAATTTTGTGTGTATATTTGTGTCTGAGAATACGACGTAAACTAATTTTCATACCCTTAAGTGATAGCAAAACAACATTTGCGGGGCCAGCTATAGTGATTTGTATAATAATAATGTGTACCTTGGCGGTCATTTCTTCGACTGAGATGTCCTGGATGGCGAATCGCAAGATGATGGTCCAGATCATACCCAGTGTCATTTTGAGGTTGCCATCGACGATTTCCTCAGCGCCGATGGAAACGAGTTTCACACCTGAAAATATTTATCAAGAACCATTTGAACAATGATGCTAATAATGCATGCATTCAAATGTTTTTATTTTAATGTGGATGCTTAATGACTAACCCGGATGGTATGCAACTTATATTTTTATGCCAATTAGGTATTTCGTCATTCTTTTCCTTAAATATGAGTCTATTTCCTTAATTTTTGATCATTGCTCTTATTAAATAACTAGCCACTGCCCGCGTGGAATTTATTAGTAAAGATAATGTTTTTAACATTGCGAAATTGCGGTTTTGATATTTCACATTACAGAGTAGCCGCGTTTCCATACATTTTCCAAGATTTCAAGAAATTCATTTCACATTCATTATGGTTTAAATGAAAACAATTAGCTATTCCGTAAAATAACTTCCTGTTAAGATAGATACTAGCTGAACGTGGGAAAAGGAAATAACTGTACAGAGGAATTTAATAATTTACAAAACAACGTCAGTTACCGATGTTTTTATCTCATAGTGCTTACCTATACTCGTAGAGATCTTCTACTATCTAAAGTCCCGCGCCTTCACATTTCAAAACGCTTCAATGTATTTAAAAAGCACCACCAACACTCTCAACACATGTGTGCCAGCTGAGACAGCCATCAATTATGCGTTGAGAGTGTTGGTGGTGCTTTTTAAATAATAATAATAATAAATGCAAGCGTTTTGAAATGTGAAGGCGCGGGACTTTAGATAGTAGAAGATCTCTACTTATGTCATGACATGCGTGGCATTCACATAAATATTGTTTTTTTTTATGAGTAGACTCGTGCAGTAACGGAACGGCTACACAGTAATTAACCTGTACATTATATTCATGAAAAGAAAAAGGCTAAAACGGCCATGGCCACTACCCAAAAGGTTGTCTGGGAAAGATTGCTCTAATAAATGTTTCTGAATAAATGTTTTTTTTTTTATGTCGATGGTATAGGCAAACGAGCGCACAGCCCACCTGATGGTAAGTGATAACTGCGGCCCATTCCCCATTAAGAAACCATGAGATCTGCGTTGCCTACCTAAGATGGAATGCCTCTGTGCCAGAAATTTCACCGGCTGCTTTAACCCCCTATTTGGCGGCAGGTTAGCGGGGAAAGACGGTGGTACCTCTCCGGACGGACCCAGCACCAGGCCCTAACCGCTAGTAAATGTTTTATTTCTTTTCTTCTTTTTTTCTCTATTAGCGATACGACCGCCTTCTATACCTAACATGTTTTCCTACTGTTCTCGTGTTCTGTTATTTTTCCTCTATTGTCTGAAATATTTGTAAGTATTATTGTATTGTACCTTTTGAGGCGATGAAGTCGAGTGCCTTGTTGACGTTGGCGATCTTGTGGAACCTCATCTTGCCGCGGTCTGGCTTGGGCAGCGTCTCGCCGGAGATCACCTCCAACAGCAGCATCAGCTTCAGTCCGTTGCGGAAGTCGTCCTCGATGTTCTCGATGCCGGTGCCGGCCTTGCGCAGGTGGCTGTTGCACCATGCTGTGAAGGTCTGGAAAGGGAAACGGATGTTCGAATGAGGATCACCGCGAGTGAAAAATCCTAAGCACTAGTAGCGTTGGTGTCGGCCAAGGCAGGCATTGGCCATTTTGCGCTGTTTGACATTGAAGAAGAAGAAGATTGTTGCGAGTTGATTTGGTTAATTGTCTGAGGATTGCGGTTGATGTCTAATTTTGAAGATTGGTTGGACATTCTCTATGAAAAGTTCGCCTTGATTTAAAAAAAATAGATGGCAATGAGGATAGTCTGATATTACCATCAAAAGATGATTAAAGTTCGGCTACATTTAGAAAATATCTTTGAGCTTTGCTTTTCCCACAGTTTATGTTTTTACACATCTATTGCTTGCTTATAGTCTGTAATGTAAAAGGGAGGGCTCGCGGTAGAAAAGGCTTTCCTTTGTACAGTAGAAATTGGCATTGGAAGACTGTAATGCTCATACAATGCGCGATTAATGAAAAACATTGCACTCCAACAAGATTGATGGGAATTGTTTATTTGTCAAAGATAAAGTGAACAATAATACTAGTCTTAAACATTTAGTTTATCACAGTAAAGTCAAAAAAGGTAAAATTTCAATTTAGAGTACCTAGGGTAGAAAATAGAACAAACTAGCGAGAGAACTTTCTACATAGATCTCGTATCGTATTCAAGCACGATGTTACTGCACGAGCCTAACAATGAATGAGAAGCACATGGCGACTTTTGTTTACAAGTTTTACAACTGCGTCGTTATCAGCTCAAGAGATGATTTCCCGAGGAATTTAATCAGTAGCGTAACATCATTCATGGTATCACCGTTATCTAACTCGACTTGTTGTCTTGTCTAATCATTTTCACTTTTATAACAGTCGTCACGTGTAAGATTTTTAGTAGCATAACTAACGTGCGGCGATTGGCTCAAAATAAACATTTTGAGTTTGGGAATTACTTAAGGTCAGGTGGTTTGCATTTAGAAAAGCATTTTCTCCTCTTGTTCGGTATATTGACGAAGACCTTGTTTTTTTGTTAAATATTTGAGATGCAGAAGAATTATTTTTACATTTTTGAAATAAACAGGTACTGAATGTGTTATGCCGTGTGTCATCGCATCGTCATCTTTTGGTTTCTCGTATCGGATTTACATCAGAATACGCGCTTAAAATCGACGAATGAAAATAATAGGTACCATCAAAACGTTTTTTCTTACGTTAGGCGGAAATACGATATTTACCAAACTATAAGTACTTACCTTTAAAATTCCTGGCTTCTAGGAAGTACGAAAATACAAATGAAAGGTAAGAATGTCGTCAATCAATACTGCAGTTGCAAGGGACTGGAGGGTCCGACCCCACTGTCCAATTCGCCAGCGATTATTACACTTTGCCGCGAGAAAGATACCTACACGCATTGCAGTTCTAATAACGTTGATAGAAGGATTCATTTTGCTTGACACGTGGGTTCATTTCGTTTGAAGGTACTTCGTTATGTCTATGCGGGTAAACGCGGTCGATGCTGGTTTAATTACCGTGGTCGAGAAAATAAGAAATTGACTTAAATTTACCTAAATATTTATTGAGACTCGTTTGATTTTTTTTTGGTAAAAGTAATACATAAACGGATAATTTTCTAGGACTTCATATTTTGTCAATAGCAGTTTAGCATGTATACCTGCATGCAATATGTGTAATGTGTAGATAATATTGTGCATTATTTATTAAAACTTAAATATGTTGTTTGTTTGGCTTGGCTGTCTTGTTCTCAGCAATGGGTTAGCAAGCGCTGGTAGATTCATTTAATTTTCTGACGTGTAAAGGTGCCCGAATGTAGCCAATTTGATGAATAAATGATTGAATTTAATTGAATAAAGTATTGTGGTTTAATAACGATTTGTCTCCCAGTTTATAAATGGTCTAAACTAAACAAGTTTTTGTTTTAAGACTCAAAGTTAGTTAATTTACATTTAATTTGGTCACTGTCAAACTGCATAATGCATATTAGACTCATCCAACACAATGTACCTAATACTTCCTGTTTTGATAATTATGCCAACAAACAGGTTCAAATTATAATAAATTCATCTAATAATAGTAATAATGTTATTCGACAACAATGTATGCCGGTCGGACAAATCTATTGTGTATTGAGTCGAATAAGCGTTATTTAGGTAGCTATAGGTATTGAAGTGGTCTCTCACTGTGTAAGCGCGATTGGTTCCGGAGATGGTCTCAAGGTCGCCGCTGATCAATTGAAATCAGACCATTCAATGAATGCGAGTGATAATGCCTCGTTCAGGACAATAAAATTGAGTCAGAGTTGTGCTAGGAAAAAATGTAAGTAGTTAACTTCTACAATTGGTCCTGTAACAATTATAATTACAAGTAGAAACAAAAACATTACACGAGTCATAACTCGACTTGGGTTATCGTCCCAGCAATTAGCGACCCACGAGTCTGAATCGAATTATGTGTTCGGCAAATAACATCTGTCTTGTAGTACAAATAATAAACTCAATTAAAAGGTTAAACTATACGAAGCTCCAATAAGAAACACCAAGGATACAACAAAGGAATGCTGAAATGCCAATGCAAAAAAATCTACCTGGGAGATTAATGCGTTCCAAGGCTTGTAAGAAATTCAATTCTAACCCCGCAAAGTAGATGCGGTTTTGCCGTAAAAGGTTATTTAGAATGCTGATAGATGACGGTGCGATTGCTGAGGCCAGCAGAAAACGCGCGTGCGCCGCGGAACAGTGGACGCGCTGCATTCCCTGCACCTTATGAGTATGATTCACCGTGCACCGGGCACTTGGCATGAGATAATAAATAAAAATACAACATGACCTACAACATAGGCACACGAGCACGCTGCACATGCATCATCCGATTAACGGCTCACGATGTTTGAGAACTGACGAAGTTTTGGGTTAAAGGAATATCTCGTGTTCCGAACGAGAAAGCTGCACACAAGAAGGTCGCGATGAATTCGACATATTTATTTACGGTATAAATTCAAATCGCATTGATTTATTGCAACTATACAAAATGGGACTTGACTGTAAATTCGCATTGAAACAGACGATTTAAACATCATAGAGACAAACAACAAAATGAAAAATAGTGTTGAACTGGTTTCCGAAATACCAGTCTGTCATAGAAATGTTTAGTGAAGATGTCCCTGAGACAAAACACACGACGTGACCTAGAATGTGAAAATAATCCAGCATCACCTTGCAGCAGCCACCACGGCCAGCGCGAATCTAAAATAAGGCACGCAGGTGCAGACAACCGAAGTGCGGCTTAGAATAAGAAACAAACGAGTGCTACGAACACCGGACTGTCAACACTATTAAAATGTGAAGAATGAAAGGTTGGCGAAATAACTAAGCGACAATGCGTGCGATTCTAGGTCATAGCCGATTGTTTGATAGACAAATGACGTTGCTTTCCAGGCATTGCTTTCTTTTCACGCTAAGATGCTGGGAACAATCGATGGCTGGGATTAATCAGTAGTGAAACTCGTGCAGCACGTTGTAAATTATGTGACACGGATAGTCAAATTGGTTATACCTATGGCTAATCGTACATTAGTCATTATTGGCTCGAACAGAGCTGACGAGCTCGAATGTCGTACGTATAGAAACGAACAAGTAGTGTAACCCGTTTCGTAACATAACATTTTACGAGACGCAAAAAAGAATCAATAAAAACACCAGTAGCTTCATTACGGTACGTTTTATCGGCAGTATAAAGAATAAAAGCCTTATTTACTGATGTAATTGAAATAAACTGCATGTGGTTGACGTGCATTCGATAAGAGCAAATTTAATAACGAAATTCAATAGAGTTCAAGGTTCTGATTATACGGCTTTAAATGAACTCTTCAAAGAGATGGATTAGAGTTACTTCAGCCGGTTCAAATAGAGATATTGTTATATATTCTTTGAGGCTGGAGACAAAATATGTAACAAGAATAGACTACCAGTGTCGTGACATTGGCAGTTCCCTCCGTGCGGAACACATTAGTCGGAGGTTACAGTTTAAAATCTCAAGTATTTTGGAATACTAGAGTATTCACCGACGCATGATAATGAGCTATCTCAGTAACATGATCTACAGACGTCAGAACGATTGTCGATTTATGTATATCGATAAAGATCGTTTCCTTACGCAATGTCGAATTTATCTTCCAAAGAATGTTGTAGCCATCCATGTCATAACAACCGAAGTCATTAAATTTAACTACAGCGTCGTCAAACTAGTCCACCTAGTTTAAACACTGGTTCAAAATAATGGGCTTTATTAGTCTTTACTAAATAACAGCCTGTCAAAATTGTTATGAGTTATGTTGGACTTATTTATGCAAGGTGCCAAGTGCATGTGCCAGGTAAAGTCGTTTGGCAACATTTAGCTGCACCCATGATTGGACATCGGAAATAGATGGATGATAAATTCATTCAAGTTTTAATTATAGCTTAGCTAATGATTCCACGAAAAGAAAGCGAAAAATGCAGATGCTAAGTATTAGAAAGTCAGGTGTGATGTGATTAATATAGAAAAAAATTACAGCCTAATATTCAGATTGGTAGGCAATATTATCGCCGGTAGTAAAAAATGAATAACCATAAGGAATTTATAGAGTAGGTTTCTTTGCATTTGTCGCATTCCATGGAGCCGGTTAGATTGGTTTCCTAAATCGTTTCGATCATTTACTGTTTCACGTGAACTAACGAAGTAAAAGTGAAAATGTTTTACGCAATCAAAATAAACCTGCCTTGCGGTTAATATGGCGTGTAAATATTATTTATATTGATGCGTAACGGTTCACGGGGGTCAATCAATTTGTCTGTTTTAATTTAAAAACTGCAACGGAAAGTGATTCATTATAGATTGAAATTATACATCATGCTGCGAAGAGCAATGAGTAATATATTAATCATTAGCATTTATAAGTCAATTGACACGGATTCAGGGTCAGTTGCGAAAGGAACAGACAATCGGCGATTATTTTGATGGATGATGACGGCTTCTGTGGGCGATGACGGTAACGGTGCATGCGTGTCATTAGCACGGATTCGTAGGCAGAAATAGCCATCGTTAAGGGCTGGGTCACACCCAGTGGCGGATCCAGGATTTTTGTTTGGGGGGGCTTGGCCCAGCTGACCGAAGGTTAGTAGGTATAAAGTTAAAGATTGCTCGCGAGTACACTTAGCTGATTTTGATCCGCCACTGGTTACACCGATGCGTGTCAAGCGGCGTGTCACGATTTACAGAACTAATTTAGCGTACAACGCTGGAGTGTGCGTGCACGTTTCTGCATTCGGTATGACCCTCTGTGGTAATGCGTTTGCGACCAGCAATTTTTCTATACGAATATGTGCGCTACTCGTATTGAGTCGCTCCCGATGACGACCGCTTCTCCGACCAAGTGGCCAAACGCAATGAGCCTGACGGGCTTGTCATTGAATCATGTCATCTTCTCCTGAATGAGTATTTGGATGTTGTTATTTTTAAACTTTCGCATTTACTACACATTATACACACTATATGACATTTGAATGTTGACGTGTTCCTGCGTCATCTGACAGGTGTATTTAACACATTTCTATTTTTTGTCTCGTTGCAAACGGTTCAAGAAAATTCAGTGATATCGTGCGAACGTTATACCTCAAGTAGTTGTACATAAAGCACTTTAATACGACGTTTGTTATCTATTGCATATATTGAGAATGCAAATTGTTTAACAAATTAAATATAAATGAAACTTATCTTTTGCTCAATCGTTTTCTTAACCGTCTTTCTGGAGTTACAGGCCTCCATCATGCCACTATACTGATTTGTTAAAAATAATTAAACAAGCACAACACTAATGAATAATATGCACTTTAACAATTAATATTGAATTCCACTGGGCAAATAAAATAATTTAAGACAGTTTTTTCCTCAACTTGAAATATGGTACACTTAACAGCTATTACTGTAAACAAAAGACAACCGTATTTGAACAATTGAAAGCCAATTTAAACTAGCAATGTATGACATTATCAATTCTTCATATCGATAAGATTTTGGCAAGCTCGATTTTTCGTCATTCCATTGTATTCAAATGAACCTTGCACTTTGCGGTTAAGGTACACCTTTCGATTGCATTCATAGGCGTCATACGTCATTTTTGATGTGGGAGGAGAACGACTACACCTGCGCAGGAGTACCGGCCAGCGCCCACTATCGAATACATATATCAATCCGTTATTCGACACACATTTTATGGTATAATTATGTACAAAGAAAAACACGCCTGTTCGCAATTTGATTTTTTATCATTCATCCTTATCGCGTTTAGAATAGAGCTTATCTTGCAACATGTAATACCGAGTACAACATGACTTTGTATTATAACTCAGGCATGTAGATAATCTTTTACACTCACGGTTTACAAGAGCTCCTCAATATCCTTGATCGTCTTAAGTAGATCTTAATCGTCATTGTCAACTGTTTCAATACCTGCAAAAAAAAGAGTAACCATGAGCATGATAATTGGCATAATACATACTTATTTATATTTAACTTTTAAAAAGGGAAGAATTTCTGGAAACCCCATTAATACATACACATTACTTATTAAGAAAGTTATATTGCTTTCTCCCATTCAAAGTAGATTTTTACCATGATAGAAATGGTGGTCGACCGTTATAAAGAAAAAAATCAAACGTGTGTGGTTCAAATGAAAATAAGTATTACCGTATTTTCTTTTTGATTTTAACGTATTTTAAATCCGATAAATTCTAGTATAATATATGGACAGAAACCTTAATAAAGAAGATTGATAACCATTCTCAGAATATATTTTTAGATACTCAAGCCCACGTGGGCTAACATCTACATTTTTATCGGTTTCTGCCGGCCTAAGGCAATTAACCTGAAAATAAAAAAAATATTGTTTTATTTGAAACATTAGTCACGAATTCTAATTATACAATAGCCGATTGTTAAGAATTGTTTTGGATGATATGACAAAACATCTATTTAACGTATGAATGGAGTTTTAAAACTTCTATAGAATCCTGCTTCAGGCATATATAATGTTTATGAGAAAGATCCCACTATTTATAAAATTACCCATGCAATTAATATCAGAAATAGATATTATGTGTTAACGGCGGTTAAAGACGGGCTGCTCTTGAAATATCCATGATCGTCATGGGAACACATTCAAATACGAATTATAGTTACCTATATTTGCCTAAGCACAGATAGATCACGTGGGCGGGTACGCAAGTCTGGGATATTTTCACGCAGAGGTTATTCTTGAAGATCCATTTAATCCAAACATAACAAATATAGTCCATAGATACGCTGGTAAAAGGAGACTATGATGAAAATAAGATCGCTACAGTTTTCGTTGTTTCATTTAAGAACTTAAATAAAATATCTCGGGACATCAAAAAAAAAAAACTGTTTTAAACAAAGGCGGTAAAGGAAATGAATCCTCTTTGCAGTAAACAAAAATACCTACGATGGTTCAGAAGAATTAGAAGCTAGGATATATAGCCGTAATAAACCCAGTTATCTACGGATCATGGGATCTAAATATAGAAGTACGAACAACGAATGTTTCGCAAGAACGCAGCAGTATTCGGAACTGCCTGAATACTTCCTTATGTAAATAGTGATGTAAGATGGCTATGTTGGCTAAATAAAACAAACATACGGTCGCTAATATAGAAACACTGACGAATCATGTTCCTGGCTCGAAATTAGGTAATCCGTTAACTTTAAACCAGAAAAAAAGTACGAGTACGTTCGGGAAATGTAGGCTAAATTTGAAATATTTAATTAGCTAAAATTTATGGCAAAACTAAGCTTGACTACGTCTTACATAGCAACAACGGATATGCTTGAAATAGCTACGGCGGCTGACCCATTTCGGCAGATTCAAATATAGGAACGGTGACAGACAGCTAATATGCTTCCGTATTTATGGCTAACTAGCTTCTGTCCGCGACGTCGTCCGCGTGGAATTCGGTTATAGCTTTCCGGCGGGAACTAAGCGTTTCTCCGGGAAAAAAGTAGCCGTCTACTTATGTTCCTTGAACTATTCCCATGCCAAATTTAGATAACCTAGGGCTGATTTTTCAATCGTCAGATAAAATTTATTCTTCGGATAGTCCACACAAAATTCGAATTTATTCCGGAACAAATTCAAATTTTGTATGGACTATTCGATGAATTAATTTTATCTGACGTTTGAAAAATCAGCCTTTAGTTGATTTAGTCTTTCTTGTAGAGATGGAAAGTAACAATTCTACTGCCTTGTTGCATCCGAGAATTTCCGAGCTTCCGAGATATTTCATTTTCATACCATTTTAGCGAGATACATTGATTAGGCCTCGTGGGGGCCCATAACCTGCATTTGATCATAAGTCACCGTCGTTTTTATTGTAATTAAATCCCGCTATCGCCTATTGTGTTCTCGATTTTATCGAGCGTCAAGTCGTGTGAAGAAGCTGTGGAAAGCCGCTTGGATTAAATTTCATACGTTTCACTTTTGCTGCTTCTACGCAGCGATAATGACACTTTAGCTGGTTGAATGTCTGATATTTGAATCGACGGCCGTTCAACACAGATTAAACACATACATACCAAAATATCAGCACAAATTGCAGGTCACATCACAGTCATTCTGAAACTGACTACTTTTGCGAACTCTTACGTTCAATTCTTATTTATTATTACTAATAATAAGTCTGTAGAAGAAGTCGTGTCTGAAACTTAAAAATTAAAAGAAACTAGCAAGTCGAAGGGACTATATAAACAATACTGAACACATAAAAACGAATTTAAGTAAAATTGTCTGTATGTATGTCCGGATTTAAGTCGAAAACCACTTGTCGGATTGCAACAAAATTTGATATGGGGGTAGTTTATATCACTGGTCAACATATATGCTACTTTTTAGTCCGGAAAAACGCAGTCCCGCGGGAACGGAATACCACGCGGGCGAAGTCGCGGCAGAAGCTAGTTTTTAAATAGGTGTTTAGAATAATAGCACTTAGTTCCTTTAGCCTCGTAGAAGGGTTTAATAACAGCAGTGTTATGGATATTTGAGATATAGGTAGGTATACTTTTAAATACTCGTACTAAGTAATCAAATACGAGTAGGTACAAATATTTTCATCGTACGTTGTACTCAAAGTAACTAACTATGCAAGACGAAAAGGCGGGACATGATCGGAGTTTCTTCTCCACAGATGACTACTCCATTTGATTAGCACATTGTTACGGTATACATGCTATTTGTCAGCACTCCTGAAAGTGATCCACTCTTAGTTCAATATTCTCAACGAAGTTCGTGAGCTTTGAGAACGTTAGCATTTAATTTTTTCAAGCGCCTTTATGCTAAATATGATGTAGAAAAACTATGTCCGATAATATTGAAACATAATCAAATTCTATATATTTTTTTCATAATGGTAATCAAATTGCAAGAAAACAAGCAGTACAATAAGTTGATTACAGGCAAAACTAATTAAATCGGATTAACATTCCAAAGGCGGAAAATTTACCAGCTTCCCACTGAATTTAGATACGGTTCAGAGATTTACAAGTGTCAATTTCTTGCTTGCTTCGTGCCAAGAAAATCGGAAATAACTTATTTATACTTACTGAAGATCAGTGAGTAAATGGAAACAGATTATAAATCAGTCTTTCTATCTGTTTCATCAATAAATTGAAAAATGTCCTGTCAGATTATAATATGTAGTATCATTTAGTGGTAACCGTTCCTAATTAAGTTGCTTTCGTTAGTCTGTTCTAATAAAAAATAAACGCTTAACAAGGGGATTTTAAGCTCTTCATTTGAGCTACCTCAGACATAAACAAGAGTTAAACAATGGTCGGTATCTCCACTTAATGCGACGCTAAGCTCTCGACTTACGAATTCGGCATTTTTATTGCACATTGTGCCATAACTGTACCTATGGTAGAAGAAACGAAAGATTAGCGTGCGTTTATAAAGTTGTAAATTAGCCGGAATGGAGTTAGCACTAAGGAACAATGTGTTATTTTGAATAGACAAAACAAAAGCGAGCGGTCGCCGCCTCGAGGCAACAATGACGTTACCTTTCTTGTTATTACGGGCGGCACGCTTGAAATCGGGAGCTAAAACGGACCTACTTCACATTGCACAACTTACTTACCTACGTAATAAATACTGCATTGTTATTCGGTGTGTAAATGAGCGTGGTGGAGGTAAACAACGGCGTCAGCCAAACAGCTCCACCCACCCGTTCGCAGGACGATTGGAAGGCAGCCACCGCATTCGAGCGGCTATTGTTATGTTGAAGTCGGCCATGGGCTGTCCGGTGAGTTCCGGACAGCTCCCGTCACCCGCGTGCTAATGTGCTTACTCTGTTTTTACCCGACTGCGCCAGAAGGAGGGCTATGTTTTTCGAGTCAGTGTCGTTAGATTCGTCTTGATTGTGAGAGTGACACTGAATACTTATATCAAAAGTTTGTTTGCAGTCGGGTCTTTTTAGTTCTTCGAAAATCGTTATTTTACGCATAACTACCTATTAACATTTGTTAGAAATTGTCTTTTAGAAGAAGTCTCATTTGCGACGCCGAAGGTACATATTTCAGAAATCTGCAAAACTAACACATAATATCTAAAATAGAAGATTAATACCTACAGTCCACTCCATTAAATTGAAAGAAACCCAGAATAAAATTAAACATTTTGTTCAAGATAGATTTGACACCTTTGGAAAGTTAACACTTAAGCTGTTACTACTGCTGTACTAGTTAAGCCTTGTAGCTGTTTCGTAATTCTTTGAAAACTTCTAATGGAATAGATAGGGAAAACACCAACGCTATTGTGAAACGTAACCTACGAGTACACAATGGGGACAAAGCATTGCAGGTAACAGACAGACACGTCAACGGACAAAAAGTAAAGTATCGGAGACGAGGAATCAAAGCGACTTCGTGACTACGGTCGCCAGAGCCGGTTTGAGTTAAGACGGGACTCTATTGGCGACAATATCACCTACATACCTACTTAGTTACTAGATCTTACATGCATGTGTGTGGCACATGAGATGCATACTGTGTTGGGAGAAAACAATTCATGTTGCTCAAAGATCAATGATCAAAACAACATACCAATGTAACAGATAGAAATAGGTATACCAATAACTTTCCCTTAGTAATCACTTTTAAAAAAAGCCACCCACGGCTTTGTAACCTTTGTACACCTACCGCCTCTCGTGCAGAGGGTGGGGGTTCGATTCCGGCTCGCACCTCTAAGTTTACTTATGTGATTTGAATTTACCACTGAGCTTTTCGGTGAAGAAAAACACCGTGAGGAAACCTGCACGCATTTGCGACGTAATTCAAAGATGTGTGTGAAGTCCCCAATCCGCACTGGGCCCGCGTGGGGACTATATCCCAAACCCTCTCGTGATGAGAGGAGGCCTGTGCCCAGCAGTGGTACGCAAATAGGCTTGAGTTAGTTAGTAATCAGTCACTTTAAGACTACCGTTATAAAAAGATTACGTAAAGATAAAGACAATGATTTCGAACTAACAATAGATGTCCGATAATCCGATTAGATAAACAAATAATGGTGAAGGTCAAATTGTCGAATTCACTTTCAAAAACAACGATGCAGAACTAATAGCGGGCGTCAGGAGAAGTAATGAATAAAGTTATAGCGGATGGCTGATCAAGGCATCCTGTGAACAATAACAATACATGAAATTCGCGACCGTATCTGAGCAACAACGCTCTGCCCATTTAGGCAACTGAACATGATCTATCAACAGAAGATGACGAAATATGAAACTGACTGTACCATATAGAATTATAGAACTAGCACGTGTATTCTCATAAAAGTGATAAATAACGTTCAGAGCAAACGCAAGTATCACAAGATCGAACTTCTGAAATGATGCTTTGGTGAATGAATGTATTGGTATTAGAAATATCCCATGTTATGTAAGAAAGCATAACTCAGTCAATAACAATGGCTCTTTTGTAAGATAATCCATTACTTTACAAGCTATCCAGCCAACGTCATGATTTAATAAAAACGATAATGCTTCCATCGTTGTATTGTGGTAACTAAGGCGACAGTTGTTTACCGTTAATCCGAGACTGGAGCTTATTTATGTACAGACAGTGGCACATAGATTTTCGGCGTGCAGCGGAAGCGTGTAGGATGATACTTACATTTACACGTAGGTATTAATTGTACATAAGTAATATCTATATATTGATGCACGGTCGGTAGCCGACCTTCGCTGCTCGAATTGTGGAGCTTCTGACGTCTGCTACACCCAGATAAAGCGTAGTAGCTACTCTGTGCACGTCAGTTCACCACTCCTAATCAATATGTGCCGTTGAAACATGCACTCACACCGTCAAGGTCGTTCGTAAGCGAATTCGCACACAATAGTCCGACCGACACAACTAACTCGCACAGCTGGGGTCGAAATGAATAATAACTGTCAAAGCCCCTCGTACTCACTCAACGGCTATTGGATTTATCTGAGCAGATAATCGGCCAGGAAACACCGAGTCTACATGGGTGCGATAAAGATAGCAACAGATAGGGGAAAAGGGATGCAAATGGAAAACCTAAACAAATTTTGAATTATTCTTTAAATTAATTCATAGAATGTGTGTCGAATTATGGAAGACAAGAATAAAATTAGAACGTTTTTCTAATTATAATAGCAAGTGAGTGTAAGCATTTCGCGTGGGCGAGAGGACAGCGGTTGAAATAGATGTTGTTGGCATCGGCTGGCCTGCAGTCCGTCGGCGGCACATCCCATTCTCGTTAACATTACTAATTTTATCATTTTCAAAATTAAACTATACTACGGTGACATGGAAGCCGATCAAAGACCACTATTAAATTACGATGGTAAATAAATAAATGGTGCGTTCAAATTATGCTAGTCAGCGTAAACATAATACCCATACCACAACAGTGCAATACACAAAGTTACCGTCGCAGCAAAGCTGATTAGTAAACGAGCGGGAAGAATGCTGCATACAAATGCAACTTGGGGATTGTGAAACGACACAAGGTTGACACGAAGCCCAACACACCTGGGTGCAGCGAGTGGGCGGGCCGACGCCTGTCCATGCCTCGACGCGTTCGAATACACGACACAACCAACAAACAATGTGGAACGATCAAATACACACCGTCAGGTCATAATAGTAAAATGACAAGGTATAATAGTAAATAACTTTACTCGTAAGCTCGTAACAACCAGGCAAACCGCAAAACAAGTCTTTGAAGCTTCGTAATTTATAAGTACTTAATCGGTATTAGTACCACTCTTGTGACCAATATTAAAAATTTCAATACAACATGTACTGTACAAACGAAACATACAAAATCTATTATTTTAATGATCAAAACTTCGCTCCTTAATAATGTTTCAATGTAAGTGGAGCGAAAGGGTCTATAATATGTTGTCTACTGTGCTTAGGATTGTCCACGCAAGAACCGGTCCACTTAAAATGATATTATTGACGTGGGCCACAGCCGAGTGTATACGTCATGAATCCTGGTCGTTTTGTGGCTTTTACTAGAAAATCTGTGAGTAACCGCAGCTTTAATGCAAATATCCCACATGTTTCCAATAATTAGTGATTCAGACATGGGACCAAATCAAAAACTATGAAACATCAAATTCTTTGGTGCTTTCACTTCAATATCAAGCTGCTTTAGAAATGACTCTGTAAATCTCGTTTTTAGATTAGACACGGGCAATCACAAAATGCATGAATTTCTATTGCAAATTGCACAAGTCGATTCAGTAGATATTTCAATAACTCTTATGCATTGATGTCTCGAGGACTTATTTTAAAATTTTGCTTAATACTGGCCGGTGATAATATCAGCAAAATTTTCAATGGTAGATATGGCAGCAATAACCGTCAAATGAATTGAAGTTGTTGTGCAAAGTTTAGTGAATTACGAGTAATATCGTGCGACTAACATCGTTCTAATGAGACGATAGATTTCGTAATGGCAGTTCGTGCTGAGCCTGTGAACTGGAAAGCAGGTTCAAAATGTATTCTGATATCGCGCTTAGAAAGTTTCGTTTCTCTGGCCATTAAATTTATGTATATTACTTCTACGTATTAGTGGTGTCGTAGTTCAATAAACATTCAAGGTCGTTTTTGTTTACAATCAGTTATCTATGTAAGTATAATATAATATATATTATACAGGCTTTTCTCTGTATCTAAAAGACAGACCATTTTGTTACAATTCATTTCTGGTAATTTTATTGAATACACGTCACACCTGTAATAGTAAAATGAAACTTTACAGAATTCTGCGATTTGTTATATCAATTCCCTGAAATTCTTGAAATTCATGTCTTAGAGTAGGATGAAAAAAAAAATTCAAAAAATACAAGGGTTGTTTTTATCTACCATACGCACGAAAGTTTTTCTTATTGTCAATCTTGATAATCCGAACCATTTTTCCCCTTTGCGTTGCTAGGTTATTAGGAACTGGGAATTATAGCTTGACATTGGAATCGTACATTTCCCGTTAGTGTAAAATAGGTTTGCGAATTTTATTGCAACAAATCGCTTTATTACGAAAATTTACAGAAGTTAGTTACTTGATTGAACTACCTACTTGTCCACCTCTGCTGGCTCTAAACTTGGCTTGTGTCGGCACTCTTTAATTGAGTAAAAACACTTACAAATTGCGATAATTATCTGTTTTTCCTAAGAATACATGAAAACCGTGTCTCCCAAACAGCCGCTTGGTTTTATTCATCGGTTCTTGAGTTCGTGCCAGCGAGCTAGCGCCGACAAGAAAAAATAGCCATGTCAAGCAGTTACGTAACCGGTATGCAAAACGCTTCATGTCGTCAACACACTTATTAAATATTTGTGAACTTTGTGATCTGTCGTTAGACGTTACCCGAGCTAATTAGACATTACCGTTTTGATCATCGGTTCATGCAACCAAATGTTATTTATTTATTGAGAAAGTATTGACGTATAGAATGCCAGTATCTTACAAATATTTTAGACCTTAAATATTTAAGTTATTTTCAATAATTACATGTAATATTCTGTGATGTGATTTTTTTTACTATTATTGATGTTAAATATGGTCGAATTGAAATTGATAAAATTCACCCATCAGAATGGTAAGTAAAACAGTCCTGTTCTTTCTTATTGGAAGGAACTTCCAATTACTTACTTTTTCTGTCTTATGTTATCCATGTTTTAACTTCTTTGTACTAAATATTTAAAATACAAATAAATGGTTCCTTAAAAACAAAATTGGTAAGTAATCGCGTTTTTGATCAATTGGAGGTTTACAAATTTTTGCAATCACTTTTTGTTTATATCCAAAAGTCACATAATATTTGCTTTCGAAAATCTATAATCCATATTCATGACACAGGAGAACTTTCGCTGGTAGCCGTTATCACGTACCTATCGCACGTTAACCATCAGCTTTAACTCCCACGTAACTCGAATATTGATCATCTCAATAAACTTATTAAACAATACAAGACTTTCAAATCCATTGCCTTATTTGTAAATGCATTATGGCTTATCGAGTTGGAGTCAACGACCGCGGGTTCACAGGAATTACGCGAGAGGTATGCCAAGGTGATAACTCTTCGGAAGATGCTGATCCGAGACCCAATAAGAGCTTAAACAATAAGATTTAGAGTGTTGAACAGCTGTTAGAATAGCTAATATCCTCAACCGGTGTCCTGGGATGAATAATAGACAGAATTGTTTGGTTTTTCTGGAGCGCAGGAACACGAAATACCTATTGAGCTTTCAATTTATGTCAAATTATCCAATGATATGATATGTATTGCATACGCAATGTTTTTCTCGTTATCCAGCAATTAAAGATCGATAAACGTCTTCAACGAACGCCTGCACTCTCCGAAGAAATATTAGTTTTATGTAAATTATTAATTTTATAACCAGTTCTTGCTCGTCCTCACCACTTTCACGGCTGATTTCTAGAGTAGATGCTGATCTGGCTTTTGATAGCACGTTGTCTGACTTCGATTAATCATTAAGCTTTCCAACTGCATTCGTAATTATGGAATGACGTCAGGGAAGTATTGGTCATGTCGTCATATTCCTACAAAATCCGTGTTGCTTTTAGAAAGTGGGTTTCTCGGTGGCAGGTCCGTCTAATTGGCGTGGGGTCGTGTGATGCGTCTCGTTTTTCCCCGAAGGGAGACATTGTGCTAGTGACCCGGTTGCAGATTGACTCCAGCCACGTCGCGAGGGTCGGCCGCGACATTGAACGCCTCATGACCGGCCATTGCACCGGGTGTCGCAGCCTCTTTGTTTACATCCTGCGAGACTCAACGCCACAGCCTCACTAGTTCATTGTCCCATGCTTAGAATGTAACCGCGTACGCATTAACATAATGCTCTCAGTCAGCTCGTTAGTTTATTTTCTACAAAGAACTGAACATTCTCGTCTCTTTTCCAAGTGACATTGAATAGGAACAATGAGAAGAAAATATTTTTATGCTCAGAACACCTATACTTACAAAATTAAAGAGTTAAAAAAAGAAAGAACTATTAGAAGCGGAGAGCATAAAACTTTTAACATTGATAAATGAGGCTCCCTGCAATCGCAGAGTGCTTTCGTAAGTCGTTAATGACATTCCGAGGAGCTCGCTGGTGGCGCGGGCGCGTCACAGGCTGCAACCTTCAAAATGCACATGACGTAGCGCAGGCAGCCACGGTTTCCTGAAATATGGGTTTCACGGTGACGCAGTCGCACGCCCGCGCTTTCAGCGCCGCCTGCGCTGGACCCATTTTAGGACATGACTAACGGAAATTCGACTCCTCTCTCTCTGACCCGCTCCCTCCCGTGGGAAGCCGCGTGCACGCGTCCCGTTCGCACGAAAAGCTCCAAGAAATCTTTTAATAGTGTCCCACGGCCGCGATCTACTTTCAATCTGAGGCGGGAAAAATGCAGAACTAGATACACGTTTTGAAAATCCGCGCGTGTTCCATTTAAAAAATTGATGACCTAGTATTATTTATATATTTTTAAAAATATTTTTTTTTCTTATTTAGTTAAGTATTATTATTAAAAGAAAATTCTTTTTTTTTTAAATCTTGGCTTCATAACAAAACAAAAACATTTGACAGTTTTAATTCTGGTTATTTATTAGAAGCAAGGTGATATGCTTGGCAGCTGGTCCCTAAAATAGATTTATAAACCGGCAAATTTATATCTGCATCGGCAATTTGCAGTCGTTATCAGATGTAGTGCGGAGTAATGGTACAGGTATTAATGGGGTCTCCTGTGCTGAGTCGATTTATATATCGTCGGAGCCAGACAACGCCAAACATACACAAACATGAGTCACGTACTAGATAAGCTTATGCTGGCAATATTTAACGTGAACTCTTACTATATTCTAATATTATTTTCTCGATGTACCCTTACACCGGTGTCAGTGGAGTCAAAACTGACCTTTTTCTGTTGCTTCTCCCAGGCCGGGTCGAGCAGACCCTCGCGCTCCCACTCCTCCTCCTGCTCCATGTAGCCGTCAGGATACCCGTCATAGTTGTTCATCATCCCGTTCTCCATCATCATGGTCACTGCACTGACCGTCGGTTTCGATGTTCGTTCGAGCCAATGACCGCGAACTCGCGAGTGTTGGTCCACACACTGCAACAGGCAGCCGGCCGCGTGCCCGCTGCGAGGAAACTGGCGCCCGAGCGCTACCCGCGGCCGCTTGCGGAACTTTCTCCACGTTCCGTTCCACGGAACGAATTGTCAGTCACCTCGAGCGCGGCGATCAACAGCGACCTTTTAAGACGGTGGACGGTTTGGGAACTAAAAATACACACTAGCGACTCTGTTGCCGATTCATATCATTTAAATGTTGGACAGGAAAATGTTGATTACATTTACGAGATTACGAGCTTTTTTTTGTTTTGTTCTGTGGTGTAGTTAAATATCAGATTGAAAGGGTTTCAAGCAGAGACGGCTCGAAGGGCCACATCCGGTTGTACAACAATGGATGAACGGTGTATTTTGAGTTGTTGCGGTTAGATGTTGGTTAAACCAAGTCAGTTTAAGTGTTATATTTCGAGGTATTTGGGTTACTAATAAAACAATAGATAAAATAGATACACAAAAAAAATTTATTCACCACATAATATTTCATTGAATATCCATCTTGCTTATGCAAAATAACAGTTATATATAAATTGTATTTCTTTGAAGATCCCACATATAAACATATAATTACATAAACAGCGACATCCACGATCACAGGAAGGTTAAAATTTTGGAATAGAAAACTTATCGGCACGTCAATCATTGGTGTTCTACAAAATTAAACCTATTACAGATGAGTATTAAGTACATAACGAACTGGATATTTAGTAAATATTCCACGGCACAGTACGGAAACCATAATATTTGTGCAGTACTTAACGGTTAACGGCAAATCCTTTCAAAGCTTTGAGCAAAATCACGACGAACTAAATCTAAACGTCCCCGTAACCCATATAGACAACAATCGAAGATTAACTTTGTAAATGCAATTTTCACGAGTATAAAAATTTATCGACAATTCAACGTTATTTGCCAGAACTTTAGAAACGTTTAAAACTTTAGGCTACATATTTATACATTGACACCCTATTCATTAAGATTTTTTGACCCATTTTACAAAACTTAAATTTCATTATTTTTCAACTTCGAAAATTTCTGTATAACACTAAAACATACTTTTAGAGTTATACAGTCATATGCCTAGTGCGAAGAGCAAAGAGAAGAATAAAATATACCCAAGAAGTTAACAATAACGTAAATTTAACAGCGGTAAAAAGATCCAATATATTTCTTAACAGATGAACGGTAAAATGGGCCTTTATTATCCTTGTAAGGTACAGTTATAAGTAATTTATACAGATAGTTATTACAAGAGATAAAAATGTTTTACATTGAATTTGGTTCAGAAGAGTCGATTTCACACTAAGTTATACTTAGGTACTTGTCTATAAAAGAAAGAACTTGACTATTCTCACTCTGAAGCGTGTGTACGGAAAGGTATTTATAGTAAACGTCAAAAAACGGTAGATTTTAAAAATAACAAATTGAAAAACGCTGTTAGTTAATTTCAAGAACACAATTAAAGTAAATAGGTATAAAAAAACCTCTTAGGTACTCATTTGCAATTTATTATATAGGTACTTACGTCCATTTTAAAATCGAAATCGTTATTTAGTGCATTTCATTTTAAACCGATTCATTATGGTCAGAAAATATATTTTCTATTCATGTCTTGTTAGAGCGTTTGCTAAACATGCAAAAATAGAACAATCAGAGGAGCAAGAGCACAACTTTTATTATTATTCTACTACATCTATAATATTTTGTCTGTGGCACTACACATCTATTTAAAATACATTTATTTATGTTTTGTATAAGAAAATATATATGCCGCGTTTTTCTTTCTTAAATTCTGACACCGATAAAAACGAACTTAGATTTAAACATGCTTAATTAGCAGTAAGTATGTATTTAGGAAAGATTTAGAAAATGGCCGAAGTGTTTGATGCGAACACAAAAGTTTTATAATTTGCAAGTATGTATTAATAATGAGGTAAGTATAATCTTAATAAGATACAGTTTCCACATTAAAAAAATCTTACTGGATAATTATTCTTAACTATTTTAACTTAATGTTCTAGTCCAGAAGTAGGTAGAAAAAAAAGCGAAGTTGATATTTAAAAACAAAAACATACGTGAGAAGGCTAAGAAGGATTACATATTTAAGTAAGAAAAGGCAATAACAGGTTAATAAGACATCTCAACAACGAGATTTGCTATAGACATCATAAATATTCTACAAATTAACACTCTAATGTAACGTCCATATTCATTATATTCTCATTGGTTTATCATTTTGTACATCTTTTTAGATACTTTTTTTATTTCCTTTTCTTTCATTTTATATTAATTAGTAATTTTAATACGATTTTTAGAATACGACTTAACGTATTAGTGAATCAGTCGCTTTTGCATGAAACAATGATGTGTATGATTTTATAAAGAGCTTGGTTGATTGGGAGGCGCTCCCTGTGAGACTTGCGAATGGCGTCATCTGAATGGACCAAGGCATAGTAGTGTATGAATGTAATAACTTTGGTATAATGCTGGGAAATTTATGTTGACGTAAAATCGTGTTTCCATTAAATCAATCAATAGGGATCCTACCTATCGACTACTGTTTGTATATCAATTAGGATCTGCTACCAACATCGTGAATATATAATATTTTTATTTTAGAACGGCTAGCATGATGAGCTTTGCGAGTCTCATAAGTGTCAGATTCATATTAATAGTTGGGTAAATATGGGATAAAGAAAACATATCATGCTAGACGGCCGGGGCGTCTTTGCTTGCGATCTGCACACGTTCACCGCAAAGATCTGGTACCAAAAATAGAGATGATTATGCTGAACACGTCTAGATGTAAAAAATATAGGTATCAATGAACAACAACAAGGAAGGTATCCGAGTACAATAATTTCTCGCACCTCGAGTACATCTATAACAATAATACTTTAGAAGGCTTCATCATACCACAATGTAAGAGCGGGCCAGTCTCTCGAATTCTACCTAATACCAGAGACAAGGTAATCATATATATTGACAATCTCCTTACATTGCGGCGTTAACGAAAAAGCGATGCAATATCCAGGTCGTGCTTCAAATTTCCAGGCCCTTGGTTGCTAAAACCCACGCAGGTTCAATAGGCAGCGACATCTTGTACATTAGAGGTCATTAATATTTGTAAACTTTTGGACCTTATTACAACGCAGAATGGTGCAAAAGTGTGTGGATCGGCCAGTATGGCCAAGTCTGAAACTATAAAACATGCAAAAATATGTTTTTAGGAACAACATCATCAATCGATGACAGTCACAAGAAAAACTGCATTAAAAAAATAAGTAGCTGAGTACTACTTATTTCCTTAATGAATAATACTTGCATTAAGTATTTCTATTTAGATGTCCATTATGTAGGTCTTAATCAGTAAATGTTACCATGAAACCTAAATGAAAAAATGGATCAATTTTCATATCCTTACCGAGTTCAGTTCCAGAACTGAGTAGGTACAACTTTTTTTTAAATCTATGATTTTCTCATATGTTTTTTTTATCACTAAAATCGATAAAACATTTCCTAAGAACAGACCTTTGTACCTATGTCTTATTTTTTTTGACTTGACCATACTGACCGATCTAAATGGACCAATACTCTACAGTATCACATATTTTGGGCACGCGCTCACTTGTATGGAGGTTGTCATTCCAGGTTTACCTCTTTCCTATGCTAATACACTGATATCCTCACAGCTCAGATGCCGTAGTCGAAGCTCTCGAACTCGGAGAAGCGCGAGTCCTGCTTCTGCAGGCGCTGCTGGCAGGCCTCGATGTAGCTGTCCTGGATGCGGTACATGCCTGAGTTGGCCTGGTACATCAGCGTCTCCAGGATGCGCTCGTTCTTGATCGCCTTCGACGGGAGCACCACCTTACAAAATACAAGGATATTTTTAGGACTCCACTTTATGAGTATGCAAAAAGTGCCATGTTAATTTTATTTGTACGAAATGTATGCTCTATGTCACTCGAATTATTATAACGAATCGAGTGAACTTTCTACAAATTTGGTTCAGTACATTAGGCGCAAGGGTGGTGCACAGTTAAATACTTTGATTGCTAAAATCATAACCCTTACGATTTGCCATTGGTGGAACACAGAAATAGTTTCTTTTTTCGATTGACAGGACTCCTCCAGAGTTCGCCAAAAACATGCCCTGAGCCTAATGTATGCATGCACCAGACTTCTTCTGACTTCCACAGGTAGGTAGGTTACAAAAAACAAAAAAGTAACCTTCGAGATTTTCACCATGTGAGACGTTGACTCGCCTTAATAAGTAGTGGTTGCAGTTAGGAAAAACTGAATAAACATAGCACCCCAATAGGCTTTTGTTACCGTTGGATCAATGATGGTCAGATATATTCGGCATTTTTATAAATAGAAGATGTTGTCCTTGATTTCCTTAAATAATTTATCTAGTCCCAAACTAAGCAAAGCTTGTATTCTAGTTATGGATACTAACCAAAAGCTACTTGGCTAGGTATACCTTAATCAGCTCCTGAGGCGAGATCCTGTACAGCTTCAGGTCTCTGGCGAGCCTCTCCATGATGCATTTGAACTCATTCTTGGCGTCAGTCTTGTTGGCGGACTTGGCTTTGATCTTGTTCCGCGCCCAGCTCAGCATTGCCTCGAACTTACGAACCTCGGGCACCTATGCAAATAGTTTGTTTTTTGATACGTAAGCGTTTACGCAAATATTTCAAAACTAGCTTCTGCCCGCGACTTCGTTTACGTGGAAGTCGTTAATAGGGTTCTCGCGTGAAATAAAAGTAGCCTTTGTGTTGACCCGTGTTATAAAATACCCCCATACCAAAATTTTGTTACAATCCGACCAGTAGTTTTCGAGTTAAATCCTGACATATGTACATAGAATAAATTTTTAAAAATATTTTTTTTGTCTTCAGTATCGTTTATATAGTCCCCTCGGCTTGATAGTTTCTTTTACTTTGCAAGTTACAGACGCGACTTCTTCTATAAACTTATTATTAGTAATAGGGGTGTGTAAATAGAGAAATGCTTACATTCCAGAATTGGACTCAGTGAGCGAAGGTTGTTCTAACAAAACAAGTGAGAAACGCGTTCGAGAGATGTGAGCGCGAAATGTGCCCGAGAGAAGTGTTCTAGGGATGGGCGCTGCCATATCCTGCACTACCCCATAATATTGTGTCACTTATCTGCACAAATTACGCATCCTCGCCTCACCACTTCCCTACCCCACGCAGCTCCAGTGGCTTCGCAGCCTTCCATGGTTGGAACCACTGATTATAATACGAGTAGAAAAGCTTTGCCGTAGTTCGGTAGTAAAACAGTTACCTCGAGGTTGCGGCACATGATCATCTGGACCATGGACTCGGACAGGTTGAGGAACTCTGCCGTCTGGAAGAGCGCGTACGCTCGCTGCTCCGTGAACGCCAGGATCATGTTGACCAGCTCCGAGGCCGACGTGTACCGCCAGTAGTAGTTCTCCAGGGAGATCAGCATTATGCACACCTGCGGATACAAAGGGGAGGATCTCATATCGTGATCACTTGATCAGTTACTTAAATACCTACACAATCCCATTTTAAAAGTTAGACAAATGTGACAGAGGTGCCGTTTTCTCAAGATTTCTATGCTGCAATGTGGACATAATGTGGACATACCTGACTAAAAAATATCTATTAAAAAATAGTCATGAGGTTACATGTCAGTTTAAATAAAGGTCCCAATAGGTCGACATGAACTCGCTTGTATCTTGTTTATATAATCTTGAGATTTGGGGTCGTTGCGGTTCATACACTCTCTCTTTACTCCTGTATAGAAGTGTTGAAATAAACTAAACTGAAGTTCTTATTTCAAAATCAGGATTACCACTTATATTTCGAGGAAGTGCTTGGCGCGGTGGAAGCAGAATTCCAAAAGAATGATGACTCCTAGAAAAACTGGGGTGTTTCCTCCCTAGAACACTAAAACTGTCGAATGAGCTTACTGCGCAGGTGTTTCCAATAGGTTAAGGCCCTTCCCTGACCCAGCATCGTCAAATTGCTCATTTAAGATCATACTTTTCTAAGAAATGTTAAAAGTTAAAAATATGAAAAAAACATATGTTATATTTGATTATATCATCCTTACATTGACAGCTTTCGATACACGTTTCACGAAACTTTGCTCGATACAATTTAATTCCAAAGTAACCTCTAACTCGGACCGCTAATCCAAGTTTACTCCAGTTTATTATATCAAACAGTGTAAAATTAATTATAACACAAGAAATATCCATATTATATGCATACATCGACAGCTTTATAAATGCCATTTTTTTAGACGGTATTTTTATAGAAATTAAAACGTGTTAAAAAACTAAATCGTAACTAAATCGGGCGTTCTGTGCGTATCGCTTTCTCTTTCACTCGTCCCACGAGTGACAGTGACGGCTGAGCTGGGTCTATGAACCGCCTTAATTTAAAACATGGATTTTTTCAAAAGGATGTGAAAAGGTTCGGCAACACGCGAGTAACGCCTCTGATGTTGCAAGTGTCTATAGGCGACGGTGACCTCATAACATCAGTAGGGTCGTATGCTTGTTTTCCTTTCTTGGTGGTATAAAAAAATCTCATTATCGTAGAATATCTCACCACTTCTATTCTGAGGAACTGCTTGGCGTGATGGAAGCAGGCTTGTAGCAGCTCGGGCAGGTCATAATGCTCGGCGGCGCAGATCAGCCCCGGAATAGACGCACACGTCAGCGGACAACTTCCCGTGTGAAGGTAGTCCAGCAAGATACGGAAGGTCTCCGGGTCGAACTCGATTATTGAAAACTGGAATAAATGTGCCAATGATATCCGGGTGGTTAAGCAAGTAGGATGTCATTTATTTAAAGAAACTACACTTGTAAGCTTTTACATTTTGAGTTAAGAAACCTTTTTGGTCAATGTAATAAGGATATAGTAATTAGATTATAAGGTCATATTAGACACAATTTTTAGCGACGTAATTGCGTAAAAAAACAATATAATAAAATAAGGCCCCATGTTTGGGCGCCACTTTGAACAATAAATATATAGTATGCATTAAAGTAAATATTTGAAAAATGCTCTTAGAATATCCTTATATGTAATGTACTTTGTTCTTTCAATAATATACTTTCGAATATTGACTTTCCATTTTTCCGTCTGGTTATGGGTTAAGCCCCATGTTGGGCGCCACTTAAGCCCCTACTTGGGCGCCAATTTGAAAACTTTCAATTTAAAGAAACAAACTTTTTGTTGCATGTGTAACCCTCCAATTGCAAAGCTATAGGTATCAAAGAAATCTTTCTTAATACGTCTCTTGCTACAAATAAAGCAACGTTCAGTTTAATTCAATATCTATTAACGAAAAAAGATATAAATATTATGTCTCACCTCAGTCTGTGCAAGTTTGGCACGGTCCACTTTCTGTGCATCAGCGCACACTGACAGTCTCGGCACCCCAAGTGCCGCATTTTTATCCTTATCTTTATCTTTCCCTTCTTTATCTGCAAAACAAAAGATATGCATTTGATCTCTACCAGCCTACGAATTTACTTTTTCAACTAAATGGCAAATTTATAATCATAAATATAACCAAATGTAAATTAATTTTTATTGTGTGATACTTTGCTTCTCATGTTTTCCATGCGTTTCACTCCTTACAATTATTAAGATTGGAGAAAAAGATTGGAGTTTCATTGCTCTTTAAGTTTTTAAGGCGCTTAATTTTTTCGTCTTTAAAATCAGTACTCTCCACACAACGAAACATACGGGTAGACGTCGAAAGTGGAATGTCACATTTCATCACCAATTGGTCTATCCCGTCTTACCTTTATAACTTTGTAGTTATAAAGGTAATAGTTTTGTAACTATTGCGATATTATTAACCATTACGATAGTTATGATTATGAAGATAAATCGTATTTGTGCCTGTTATTGCTGTTGCTTGCATAAGTATAAATTTGACATAAATGTATTAATAAGCACCGTTTTATTAATAGACTAGCTTCTGCCCGCGACTTCGTCCGCGTGGAAGTCGTTAGCATTCCCGCGGATAGTATGAATTTTTTCGGGATAAAAAGTAGCCTATTGACCAGTGTTATAAACTACCCCCATACCAAATTTTGTTGCAATCCGTCCAGTAGTTTTTGAGTTAAATCCGGACATAATATATACATACAGACAATTTTTCTAAAAATCGTTATTTTAGTGTTCAGTATCGTCTATATACATAGTCCCCTCGACTTGATGGTTTCTTTTAATTTTCAAGTTTCAGACGCGATTTCTTCTACAGACTTGTTATTAGTATAGATAAGAAAAATAAAAGGAACTAGTGAGTATCTTGTTATAGTGCAAAATTACAAAGTTATAAGTTGCAGGTTGTAGATTCGATGGAGTGGGCTGTTTTACATGGGTATGTGTACTCACTGGAGCAGTCCTGCGAGCTGGCCCACTTCTTCTTGTCCTCGGCATTGAGGTGCGAGTGCTGCTTGCGGATGGAGCGGCCCCAGCCGGCCGTGATCGTGCCGAGGCGGGAGAACGCGCGCTTCACCATCGGCGAGCTGGGCACGCTTTTCGGCCTAGAAGAAAAGTTAGAAGAGAACGATTTTTTTGTGGCATTGGTTAGAAAACGAACTCACATGCCGCCAGATGGTAAGGGATCACTGTGGCCCATAGACAAGAAATTTCGTTTTCTAACTACTAAGGTTATAAGGTAATGCTGATTGGAGCCAATGGAAGAAGAAATCATGTTGTGCTGACCTCACGTACTTAATGTGGGAATAGAGCAAGGGAATGATATTATGATAATTTGATAATTACGTCATTTATGTTATCACGAGTCATGGATGTTAGTATTTATATATTATGTATGTATTTATCTATAATCTTAATAATTATAAGTATTTATATCGTCTAGCACCCATAGTACAAGCTTTGCTTGGGACTAGGTCAATATGTGTGAAATGTCCCAAGATATTTATTTATTTCAAAATATGACCAGAATACTTCTATCTACACTACAAAAAAAAAACTACTATCCAAGATTTGTAATACATGTGCAATAGTTTTGCTTGCCATAAAAAATATCATCGTCCAGACTTTGTAAATTATAATCTCAGAGTATGAAAGCTTTATCTATAACAATGTAGATGTGTGATACAATGTAGCATATTTGGAGGATTCCTACAGCCAACGAATCCTTATATACGCTTCCTTAGAATGTCTAAGACATATCTATATTTGGAATACTCACCTCGGCGACTCAATGTCAGGCACTTGTAAGAAGTTGCTGCTCTTTTGCCGCGGCGTGGGCGATAACAGCGTCGGGGCCGGCCGGGACAGAAGCTCTGCTACAGGAACCTGCGGCGAACCGAACCCAGTCTGGATGCCATATAGCATTTCTTGGAACACCCTGTAAAAGAAGATTTTGTGATACCTATGGGATTGATAGAAAATAGTTCCCCCAACCAAAACACACATAGCAACGGACAACAACGGGAATGATTAGCAATGTAATGATAGGCCAAGCATAATCACAGTCTAATTGCTAGTAGATCATTAGACGACCCTCATCGCGTGTTCGCCCACGTCTTTTTCAGAGGAATCCTAAGCTATTTTCGTCAACGGTGCTAGGATCCCTTCGTGGAAAAGGAATTCGTGGGAAGTTTCTATTAGGAGTCAAACTTTTTCATATAATGACTATTCACATGAGACAAGTCAAAAGGAAACTAATATTTGGGCATTTTTACTTAATCTTGTACCCCAATTAATGTAAATGTTAGAAAAAAAATTAAGACCGTGTCAGTTTTGTGACCAGTTTTTTAAGCATTAAGTTTAATGGAATCATACATTTTCATATAATTTATAAATTGCTTAATAACCTTTAAAAAACATCGAGAAAATAGTTTGCTTTCATATGAATTTCGTTCTTAATTGTGGTCACAAAACTGACGCAATCTAAATATTTTTTTGAAATTTTCACTAGTTGGGGTACAAGATTTAGTAAAAATGCCCATTTGGCAACTCAAATGGAAGGGATATAGGGTAATATTGAATGGCTCACTTGCCAAATGATAAAGTAATTTAGCGAGTAAAATGATAAAAGTACCATAAATTGCAAATGCAATGTGAATTTGAATGTGGAATTTGTATGTGGAGTTTGTTGCGGCGCTTCTTCTCAAGCAATGGGTCCTAGACTTGGAAGCGCTGGTAAAATCATTTCTAACGTGTAAAAATGCCCAGATGTGGCCTACTTGCTGAATAAATAATTTGATTTTGATTTGATTTGATTCTGGACACATTTTCAGTGACATGGATGGATCCACAATTCACATTGCAAAGATTAACAGGTGAAAAAAGGCAATATGGTAAAAAACAGTATGCCATGTCGCTACCCAATAAACATAAATCTAAGATAGAGGTTAAGTCAGCATTCTTCAAAGAACTCACCGGCTCCTGACCCCCAGGATGGCTCTGACTCCAATGAACTTGGTCTTCTGCTTGGACTGGCCCACGAGGAAGACCACGTCGAAGAGTTGCGCGTTAGTGGACACGTTAAGCTCGTTGTTGAGGAACACGCGGGTGAAGTCCTTCGCCAGTTGATCGTAGTCCTCGAACTGGTCGCGGACCGAGTCCAGAAGCGGAGAGGACGGTCGCATGTGGCCGATAGGTCGCCAGGAACCTGTACATGTTGGTAAACATTTCAATTGTTTCTTTATAAACCCATTAACGGTCATCTGTCTTTGGAGTCCATACTGGAAAAAGTTTATATTTCTGTGCCAAGACCTAATTCCCGGCGAATTGCCACAAAAACGTTCACCGTACCGTTAGCAAGGACAAAATGTAAAAAGGCATGCACCATACAGCCGCTTACTAACGCACTACAACAATCTCACTGAAAGGGCTTGTTTGGACTAAGTATATTTAAGAGGAAATTGAATAAGTTTTTCAGTCAACAGGTACTTAGATCTGATTCAGCTATAGTAAATTAGATCTCAAATGCCTACTAATACTAATATTATTTTATTACTAATCGTCTCAATTAGTTTCTACTACTACTACTACAGCCTATTTGCGTCCCACTGCTGGGCACAGGTCTCCTTTCATCACGAGAGGGCTTGGGCTATAGTCCCCACGCGGGCCCAGTGCGGATTGGGGACTTCACACACATCTTTGAATTAATACGCAGATGCGTGCAGGTTTCCTCACGATGTTTCCTTCACCGAAAAGCTCAGTGGTTAATTCAAATTGAATTTCGCACATAAGTTACTTAGAGGTGCGAGCCGGAATCGAACCCCCGACCCTCTGCATGAGAGGCGGTAGGTCGAACCACTAGGCCACCACGGCTCAATTAGTTTATTATGTTTCATTTAAGTTTATAGTTAAAATCAAGTTAAAATCAAGTTAAAATCATGTTAAAATCTTGCAGTAATGTAATATTCTATTTTCAAATTTATTTATGTAAAAATTAACTCAATTGTTCGAAAGATGTGTTCACCTGTAATAGGGGCACATAGGAAACTAATGCATGTACAATTTAAAACTGTAACTTGTTATTATGTGTTCTGTTGGTGTCCCGTATAAATAAATAATAAAAAAAGGTCAAGCAAAACGTTGTTACGTACCTAAGTTAGATTTATAGATAGGTATGTTCAAAGAATGGCATTTCCTGGAATCTCGTGATCTAATTTCAGAGGTAAAGTAATAATTAAAACATGCGACCAGTAATCTATTTTTTAGTAGGCATTATTAAATATTACAACAGCTTGGCTTGAGTTTACTCTGTTTGAGGATACTTCATTAAAGTACTCATAAATTAATCATGCTGGGTTATTATCGTAATAAAAATATTCTCAGTCTTAATTGGTCCATCTCAGGGAAAACTTGCCTGCAGCTGCCCGATTTCATGTGGATTAGTTATAAAACTGATTATATATACTTAAATGCTCTACCTAGATCCAGAGATTAAAAGTTCTGACGACCTCGCATGAACCATGAACCCTTTTGGAATTCTGACGGCGTAGATTAAACGATTACTACCTGTATTGAATTTTAGGCTAACGTCGAGGGTAACGCACCTCTCCTGTAAGGTTTAGGTATCTGTCCAGTTTCAGCGTGGTTCTGCAAATTGGCGACTATGTCTTCTAGCATCTGACTTCGAGTTCTTTCTTGCATCCTCGCGAATTTCGGGGCGGAGTATGATGCTCTCTCTCCATTGACTACTTTCGTTAGAAGCCATTCTCTGTAAGAACAAGAAAAGATATTGCTGAATGATCGTCTAAATAGAATTTGGGGATTTAAAAACAGGATATTTCAATGAAGGGATAGATACTCATACCATTACGTCAGAAAATAAGCTCTTCCCCCATATACCTACATAAGTTTTTGAGGACTATTTAGTCATTTTGTTCAGAGGATATATCATCATCAATATTCGTTACTGAACTGACTGATGACAATGCACAGCTGAAAAGCAAGGAACCTACATTCCAAAATGTAGGTTCCTTGGTGAGTACAGAATAGCAATAAGAGCGGATTTCCTGAAATTCTCACGGGATTTGTAATAAAATGGATTTTACATGTTGATTTTTATGCGAGCAAAGCTAGTCTCAAGTCTAGTAAATTTCATCTGCTTGCTGTTGGTCTCTCAGACCTAAGCACAAATCGGAAATTAGAGGTCTTTTAATGAAATGAAAATGAGACATCTAATCTACTCGTGCTCGGTCTATGAATACGGACGTTAAGGTGCGTGATGTGATGACATGAACAGACTAGGCTCAGTTACCTGAACATGGGTCCCTTGTCGAACACGCTCTGCTCCCAGAGGTAAGGCTTGTAGGCGCCCACTTCGTCCCGCGTCACCACCGATACCTCGTAGCGCGTTGGCCGCCGCTTTATCCTAGCTGATACTCGGACTGCAAGTAAATAGTTATGATACATACATACATACATATCGTCACGCCTATGTTCGCTTGCGGGGTAGGCAGAGCGTTAGCGACCTTCAAGTTTTGGGGGTAGTGAGATCATCAACATTTTCATGTAGTGACAAGTTGTCAGCCCATCGCTCACGGTATGCCAATACCCATACAAAAAGTTACGATAAAACTAGCTTTTTGGATTTATTTGAAGCAGTTTCTGGAATTTCATACTACTTGACATATGATTTACGACATAAAAAGTATCCTATTTATATTACTCACTGATAACGAAGCTTAAGTTAGAATTTGAAATAGGTAAGTATACTCAAGAGCAATGAATTCGGGGTCACTTTGTAGGAAAATGCTATACAAAGTAACCCGAATCCATTACAAACACAAAAACAATGAAATCTGTCTTTTTAGTTAATAATCTTCGTATAAAATATGGCTGTAATTAGGTATAGTCCGTTCCAAAAAGCTATTCGAATGCCATACCGTAAAGTGCAGCAGGCTGAGAAAAATAATGCCAACGCATTTGTGTTCTACGTTACCTACGAAAATCAAAGAACCACTAACCATTATACCCTCGCTAAATGCTCAGCATCTGATATTTAGCTTAAGTTTCGATACAGTCTAATAAGTCCATTAATTCTGTCGATGCACCGTTATAGCTCGCTCTACCCTCGGATCGCAAACCAAGCGTAAAGCGATCCGTAATAGTCTATTCAAGTTTGTTATGCGCGGAGCACCAACAGTTTACTTGGGTTGGAACTTACAATAACAAGGTATCCTTGTATTCCGCTGAAATTTTCGGGAAGTTATCGTTCGTAGATGTTATAAATCAATAACTGGAAACCCTGTTTATCCAATTTGCTTGAGGGGTATTCATTCAGACGAATATGGATTAGTTCAACTACTTCACAAAGTTATTTTTATCGCAAACATACGGCGATAGTTCCATCATACCAGTTTAACATGCAGTTTGACGGAATTGTATTTTGTAGGTACTTACGAGGGGTGATCCAAAAGTAATGATAACTGAATACTTATTGAATCGGATTAAAATAAATAGGTATGCCGTTACTGGCCCTAAAAACTCCTTAGTAAATAAAAAAATAAAAAATATGTATCTGTCAGAGCAGCTGCAGCTGTTTTTTCACGAGCAGTCGGAACAATAACGCAAAACTGGAGAAAACTGAGGTGAGAGCGGTTATTAAATACTTCTGTTTAAAAAAATAGTGTACTAAAGATATATACGCTGAATTAATGGGAACACTGGGCGAGTCCGCTCCACCGTATTCCATAGTGGCACGGTGGTCAAAGCAGTTTAACTTGGGAAAAACATCCACTCAAGATGAACATCGCGAAGGCCGTCCATCTGACGCCATTACTGGAGAAAACGTCGAAAAAATTCATGATCTCGTTTTAACAGATAGAAGGATGACTATCAGGCATCTAGTTGAGCTCACAGGCATCTCGTATGGCAGCATTCAAAGAATATTAACTCATGAACTACACATGAAAAAAGTCTCCGCTCGTTGGGTGCCTAGAATGTTAACGGCTGAACAAAAGAAAATACGATGTGAGATTTCGAAGTCTAATCTTGACAAATATCAAACTGATCCCGAAACATTTTTGCATCGGTTTGTAACCATGGACGAGTCTTGGATCCACCATTTCGATCCTGAGACCAAACAGCAATCCATGACCTGGAAGCGAGCGTCTTCCCCTACACCGAAGAAATTAAAGGTAGCAAGCTCCGCTGGTAAGGTCATGGCTTCAGTGTTTTGGGATGCTGAGGGAGTCATAATGATCGAATACCTGGAAAAGGGAACCACTATTACGGGCTCCTACTACGCTGACCAAATACGCAGATTGAGAGAGGCAATCAAAGAAAAGCGGCGGGGTAAACTTCGAGGTGGCATCCTGTTTCACCAGGACAACGCACCGCCCCACAAGGCCGGCGTTGCGATGGCTGCCATCCGTGATTCAGGGTTCGAATTGCTGGAACACCCCCCATATTCGCCAGACGTAGCCCCCAGCGACTTTTATCTCTTTCCACGGCTGAAGGAAGATCTTAGAGGCAACAAATTTTTAAATGATGTCGAGGTAATGGCCGCTGTGAAGGCATTTTTGGAGGGTCAAGAAAAAGTTTTTTTTCAAAGGAATTCGTGGTCTGGAGAAACGATGGTCTAAGTGTGTAGACTTGGAAAGAGATTACGTAGAAAAATAAATTATTTTATTAAACATTTTATGTGTCTTTCATACTGATTATCATTACTTTTGGATCACCCCTCGTATTAAGTAGATCGTTGTTTATTTCCAAAATGAATGTACGTCATCGTATCTAGACTTTTATTTCAATGATAGAGTCGAGTGCTTCAAAATTTGTGACGCAGAAAATACAAAGTAGGTATTAAATGTACTCACCTAATATAAACGTATGTAGAAAATGGCTCTTAATACAAGCAGGTGAGAAAGCCGTATTATCGGCTTCGAGGAACACGACGCACACGATGTCGTTGCCTATGTGCCGTTTCCTCTGCAGCTTCTGCGGGTCATGGCGCTCGTAGGGCAGCAACGTGGAGACGTGGAACATGATCTCTATACCCCTCCAGTTGGTGTACACGGAATACAGACCCGTCAAGTCATGTACCGTATCTAACCCGCCCTTATACTTGTCGAATCCTGAAAAGAAACATCAAACTTATTAGCGACTTCCAGCTTCAGTTGCAATCATCCGACGTTTAAAGGAAATTACAAATACCTTTTAATCGCACTTTTTCCCCGAGCACTTGTAGGAACTCGTCGAACATGGGTGAATTTTCATTATTGTCCAGGATTTCTTCTTCGCTATATTGGTTCTCCTTTACGAATATTATGCCGACTTTCAGTTCTGACTTTATGAATACCTGAAACGAATTATGAACGATTGTATTACGTAAATAAACTTTTGGTACACGAGATAGTAAAATCGATGATCACCTATGTTACGAGCATTCAAAGACAATATACGCGTTAATAGCATAACTTATCAACGGATTAGGGAACAAGGAAGCAATCTATCGCGGCGTTAGCTATCAAAAATATAATCATCGTATAGGCTCCCTCGGGAACGTCACTCATTATCTTTTCCATCTCAGTAAACAACGGAAAGAGCTCTTGACACTATCGAAAGTAATGAATTATGCAACAAGTAGTATAAGAACACTCGTAATTGAAAATATTAAGCAGTACCAGAGACAATGTAATCATTATAAGACTTTCAATCTCCTTATATTACGGCGTAAATCGGAAATAGCCAGGTAGATTCAAATTTTCGTACTTCGCCTCTACTGCGCCTTTAGTTTACCTTACTTCTTCTATGGCAATATGGAAATATTGAATTCTTTTTTATAGATATTTTACACACGCAATAAGCTAAATTAAGTGTTAAAGCTAAATATACGACATAGGAAGTCGTAATACATTAACTTGCTAGACTGAAAATAAATGTCTTGAAAGTCATAGTCTTGAAATAATACCACATACAATGTTTTAAATTGATGTGCTATTCCGGTTATGGTTTATGGCGAGTATTACGTCTGCGACAGTATTCCATTTGACAGCGCTCGGCGGTACGGTACGAGCAACATCCAAATTACGAACGACACGATAATCCACTCTATCTCCCCGCTACAGTTGAAAAACTGACCCAACTATTTCAATTAGAGCTTTCTATAATATAAATAACTTCTCGATTGAATATTTAAACATCAAAAAGAAACAAAGCTTTCTCCAGATCGGTGAGTTTTCTGTTGTCTTTAAGTTAATTCCGCACGAAGTATCGAGATCACGCGTTGTTATCGGAGGTAACTTTGCAAAGCAACGTCAGGAAGGCATTTCGCCTGATGAGAACCGAGTTTACGGCCGTACTTCTATCTAATAAAGAAGACATAAAAAAAGTATTCGTGGGCCACTGCGTCTGTACTAAAATGCGAGGCGACATTGCCTCACGGATACCTACTTGCAGTAACAGGCGATATAGTGGTAATCTGTTTCGAAATTAAGGTGGGGGAGGAGCTTTGTTTCGTCAGTTACAAAACTTCGGAAACCTTCGGGAAATTCCAAGTTGTTCGAAGTGTCTGAATGTTTATGCGTAGAATGACTAACTAGGAGTTGACATACTGAGCGACTTGGACAGTTTTCTCGTTTGGTAGATATTGTAAATTCATAAGAATGCGAAGAAAGGTAAACCTCGGGGAGGAGTGGAATGAAGTTATGAGCGGTGGATGTCGCGGGTTGCGAGCCTCTCGGCATTAATAATTCTGCGATAATTTGAAGGCACACGAAAAAGAAAATACTTACATACCTACCTGGAGAGAATTTAATTTGAAATAATACTACACCGCTTTTTGTACAAATAACAGACCAAATATCATTTATAAATAGGTTTTGAAGTGACTAGTTCCATGAAAGACAGCGATACAGTGCGAGGGAAGGAAACATACGTCACGGAGCGGACTTGGCTGTCAGGCGCGATGTGCCAACTACGCTGAGAAGGGCTCGCGGAATATTGAACAGACATCGCAAAATAGTCGCTTTTTGTCAGTTCACGTGCGATGTTTGCCGTCAAATCATTTTTTGCAAACGTAATGCTCTTATTTATAGAATGGGAACGAGATGGAGGTTTTGCTGTATTCGACTTTGTCATGAAAATGACAAAGACTTATTTTTGTGGTCCAACCATATTCAGGCCCACTCCAAGCATGTTAACCACGGGTTAGCCTCTAAGCCCGACTTGCACCAATCCACTAACATCGGGTTACCCTCTTAACTTAGGTTTAGTTACATGGAGTTAACTCGAGTTAGATGCTAACCCGAGGTTAGCGGGGTTAGTGCAAGTGGACCTAACTCAACTTAAGTTCATACAAGTAAACCTGAGTTAGGAGGCTAACCCGGTTAGCGGCATGGTACAAGTTGACCGAAGAGCTTTAATTATCTAAATATATAAAACTCAAAGGTGACTGACTGACTGACATAGTGATCTATCAACGCACAGCCCAAACCACTGGACGGATCGGGCTGATATTTTGCATGCAGGTAGATGTTATGACGTAGGCATCCGCTAAGAAAGGATTTTGCGAAATTCCCACGGGAACGGGAAAAAAACGGGATTTTACTTTTTAATATTTCTGCGCATACGAAGTTGCGGGGACAAGCTAGTTTCATTAATAAAGTTAAAAACGTTTCATTAACTTTACGCCTTCTGTTTAGTGCTCGAAGCATAGCTTAAAGCCTCGAGCTGGTATACGGAGTAAAAAGTCACAAAACACTGCGTTATTTTTTTAACCTGCACAAAAAGCTGGCAGAGTCCTCGGCGCTAGTATTTCCATGAATTCTGACATTTCTCTGAATAAAATTAATGCTCATTCGAAATGCAGGGACGGGGCCGGTGCGCCCAACAAAGTTCCCACTTACAATCGTTGATATCTCCGGCGGTGCCTAATGAAAATTGGCAGCCCACTGGAGCGAACTTCGCTGTACCACTACACACAAAACTGACTCCTACGAAACACAATTTGGACCGAATTTAGCCTTTTATGCGCTAAAAGCAAACAGATTGCAATTCAGTCGCTAAAATCAACTAACCATTTTTGAACCACACAATGCAATGGCGAATTTTAATGCAAAGCTTTTGTGATTTAAATATATATAGTAAGTATATTTAGTACATAAGCAGGTACGGCTTGCGTTCGGTAAGTATGTAAATTACCATTGCGCATTTTCTGTTATGCGAGAAAAAGGGACCGTTTACGAGAAAATAACTTCCAACGATATGAGAGATTACATAATTTTATAGTATAAACTTGCACATAACTCTAAGGTCGTGATCTCATGATATGATACTTGAAGTAATTTTACGAGGCAAACTTGCGCGCCAGTTAATATTTTAACACGATGCTCGTCCCGATGAGATTCGTAATTCGTAGACGGGACTAGTTTCGCCGTAACTTGTCATTAGTCCATTACCGTGATTAGTCGGGACGTAAGCAGGCAGCTTTGAACAGGTATAAAATTAGGAATTATTTTAGAGTAGGGTGAATGCTGCGTTGGCGAATTTGTACCTTCTATTTCATTTAGGACTTTGTTTCTCAACACCACTGACACAAAAATAAATTTAAATTACCATACGCCGTCTATATTATACTAACTGTAGTTGGCTACAATATACTAATACTATTGCAGTTTGATAGTAAGGCATATCAAGAAGTAGGTAGTTAAATGAAGACAATTTAAGTTCGAGCATCACAAGCCCAAAAAATAATTTCCACAGAAAGGGTTAAAGTTTCGCTTTGGGTTTTTGTTTAGTTGGCCAGACGACTAGTTCTGTTATCTCTTTTCCGGTCGGTGATTTATTTCAATGATCGAATAAAATAACTGTATCGGTCGCTCTGCAAGCCAAAGACTGAGCCCAGGCAGCGGAGCCAAGGGCCTTCATTGCGGAAGCAAAAGGGATTTCATTGACAAGCTATATGGAACGTCAAAACGTCACGGCGGTTAAATTGAACTTTAAATCTACTCGTAGCTAGTTAAAGTTCGGCTTCAACGACGTGACACTTTGACAGAAGGGATATGGGAGTTCCCATTCTTTGTCACGCTTCGAATGCCGGCCCCCCGCGATGGTCGTCGCCCGCCGCCTCGCGACGCAGCTCATCAATGTTTCACGGCTGTAAGCGGCGGCGTCGTTTACTCCTAATTGGGAACTGAAAAAACAATCGCAGCCGAGAAAAGGTTTTACTACTAATTTACTTGTGAGTTCGACCGGATTAATGCTGTATGAGCTCGCTGTTTAGTCGATAAATTGCTTCCTTTATGGACCCCGATTTATTGATAGCCAGGTATTCGGGTTCTCGATTAGTTTTAGTTTCGGTACAACGTCATAGAGCGACGGTCAGATATTAAATTGACTCTGGGCTAAATTAAATCCGATGGCGCTAAATGTTTACGGTTTATCGAGATTGCACAATTTCGAGGCGGTATTTAATTAAGTTTGCAAATAGAAGACGCGCCGCCAAATACACAGGACACGTAACGAACATATTGTGTTCCACACCACACTGGGGAGAATACGAGCTGTGGGTGTTGACATGACTTGAAGGAAGATGGGTATTTTAACGAAGGCATTTAATATAATTGATACTGTACAGGGTATCCACTAAAATCAGCGCTTAGATTGTTTGTTATTGCTCATCGGAATCTTGATTTAATTGGAACGGGATATAGCTATAAACTCATGACAATTAGCAACTAATGATCTCTAGACATACATAGCGCACCAGCGAAGATAGCAGATCGATCTAGTAAGTACACACACTGTTGGATACCCCGATGTATAAATTTATACTGCTCTTCCTAGTTAGCAGAAAAAAACTACTCCTCGTTCACCCTCCGAGCTTCCTACCAGCAGGGTGATTGTAAGTAAAGGCTAAACGATGATCTACTTGCTTGAGTTCCTTGGGGCTATCTAGCAGCTAGCCCAGATTGTTCCTTCTAGCACCCATTGTACGTTTTACTCTGTCATTCATTGTTGAGGAGGTTCGCGCTTCCTTTGAAACCTTTAGCTTGCAAGCCATGTAACTGTATAGCATACCTGGTCGAGTTTGAGCAGCTCCTCCGGGGTATCCGGGAGTTGGCCCAGCATTAGCGGCGGGTTGATGTTGACCTCCTTGCCCAGGGAGCGGACCACCTCCTCTCGGTTGTACCTGTCCGCGAACACGCACGACGCCGGGATTAGACCGTGAACCGTGTAGCTGATCGCCCGCACGAGGATTCTGGGGACAAAGAAGATTCTATTAGCCTTATTCAAAATAAAAGCTAAGTGCGCCTGTGGAGTTACCTACGCCTGAATTGATTTTTCGATCCAATAGGTACCTTGTGAACAGCGCCAACTGTGTATTTGCACTGCACTTGCCCCAACTGTCTTAATATAAGTATTTACTAGACAGTCCATGCACGAACGGCTTGAAGTGAGACGAGAAAGGCAATGAAGTGCCATAATAGATGGGCAACTAAGATCTATTTTATATGAGCAGTGATGAATTGCTCCCTGCGGCCGGGGCTGCTCCAAGCATCCATCTATGGTCCGCCTTATTCTTTAGATCATGTACAAGCTGTTTGGGATACCGGGACATGCAAACAGTTCATTGGTTCACCCCCAGTTTCTATATTTGAATTACGAATCGTTGCGGTTAATGTTTGAATCAGGACTTGAGCTTTCGAAAATGGCTCCATTAACACATGATTCATAGAAAAGCCAAGTTAATTCAGTGTTAATTGAAAGACTTAGATGTTTAACATTGTTTCCAAATTTATAGTAATGAATAATGCATATACGAAGTCGAAGGGAAGGAACTGTTAATAGTGAAGGGCCTTGATATATTAAATAAGGAACTGATTCCGTTCATTATTAAACGAACGGCGCTATTTCAGAGAAACGTTTCGTTTGTAATTTACCTACATACATAGTGAGGGAGATATTTGATGGTTTTGTAATGACGTCACATGTGCCGCGATGTCATGTTAGAAAACAGATTACACCCTCTGTCACTGTTGTCATGTATTATGTTTAATGCTCTAATTTACTTCTCTAAGGGTTTATATGCATTGCTGATAGATCTCGGAATAACATTAGATAAGTGATTTTAAGTTAGGTTTTATTCAAGTTACCGTTTATGTTCTAGTAGCCGTATTTATAGACCTATCCAGGTACGTACTTAATAAATATAATTGGTCACTATAGGTATCGTTACCTAGACCATGAAATAATAATAATCATAGTCACTTTTTGGTCGAAGATACTACGACTAAACACCCACAGAATTGAATTATACTAACATTGAATTATATTAACATCTACCACCCACAACACCCTGAAGATGATTTCTCTATCTTCAGCGAAAAACGTTTGTTACACAGTTTTGTATAGGATCCTTTATCCAAGATGAATAAGATTCCCGACGAAGAAGGTATGAAAATGTAAATTCATAATTTACAATACATTCAATTTAAGTTCATTGAATAGCAAGATATTTTGCTGCCTAGTAATCTTACCTCGCTAAAAGCTTGATTTCAATTGGAGGTTTCGACTTATTTTCACTCGAACCGTCAACAAGCGTCGAGTAGAATCCGTCAAAAAACAACGGTTTTTAATTAAATTCTCTTGTTGTCGGCGTTTCAGTTCCTCTACGACAGAGGATAATGAAAATACCTGTATTCACAGTAAGCCTTCCCGGCATCTACGGCAGCCTTTGTGAAAAGGACGTTTTTGCGGCTTGTCTTGATTTTATAGGGCGTTGTACTTGTTACACAAGATCCCAACCAATTAAATACCTACTACAGAGATTTTAAAAAATGGCGGCAAAATGAATTGTCTTTAGCAGGAGAGTCCTTTAATTAGGAAAATTTCAAGAACCTGTGTCATTTTTTTATTTATAAGTTATTTTTAGTTCTAGTTCTAATTTTTAGATTAGAATTAAAACTACTTAAAAATAACTAAAATACTTAAAATTACATAAAAATTTAACAAAATCTAAAAAGCCGTTTTAAGGCCCCGCGGCATGGTACCGAAGATGCTGGCAGCATTTCCCCGTTGTATAGCGATGATCAAGCGTTGAGCGACGAAGCTGCCAGCTGTTCGGTCCCTGGTGACGTCTACTAATCTCTTTGAAATTTCTTTGTAAAAATTAAGAGCTTTAGGACCCCACGGACCAAGTGTCTCGACACCAAAAGGTATAAAACAGAATTCGGTGCGCAGAGATCTGTATTTATTAATTTTAAGAATTTCCACCGCTTCTGCCGCCGCTTCTGCCGCCGCTCCAGGTCTATTTATTGTTCCTTGTAGATGAGACAAGGCCAATGTGTCTACACAAGTTGCATCCCACACCAGCACCCGACCCATCTTCCAAGGAAGTAAGGATATACCGTCTGGTCTCTTACCATCGTCTCTACTAACACCAGTCGGCTCGAGCAGAGCCGGGACGTTGACGGTGGCAAGATACCGAGGAATTATATCATTGAGAGCAGCGTGTCTCGAGAAGCGGCCGGCGCTCTTTTGGCACTAAAGTCCATGGTGACCTAGCTCGTCGACGTCACTACCGCAAGAAGCAACGATTCGGAATGCAAACCCTTATCGCAAGTCGCAGACATACTGCAACCCTAATAGTGTAAAAAAAAGAAAAACTTAAAAGAACAATCAATTCTGACGGCTTTGAGTATCTTTTAAATACAGATAAATATTTCTCATTAGTGGATAATTAAATACTTACCCAAAACTCTCTTAAATTCATAGCCGCTAAAAAGGCTAATAGAAAAATCATAATAGGTACACATGAAAACTGATATACCTATTGAAACAAATTACCAGTACCTACAAATAAGGTGTTGATTGTTGCTAGATTTGTTTTGAAAAATATCAAAATTGGTGCAGGCGTCCTAAAAAAGTAAAGTGGAGTAAAGCATCAAGTCGTCATTTCATGATCGAATAGTAAAAAGACGGAAGAGCCTTGACATACCGGGTCCCTATTTGTCATTCACAGCGCACGTGCCGACGTGCTATCACATAATTTATCCATTCTACCTAATGCTGAAGAACTGTCTAAATCGAGCATTACCTTTATAAGGCACATTAATATAAAACACGTAAGCGTTTTAAAATGTTCCCTTTATAAACCATGGTCGTCTTCCGGCTCGGAAGAAATGATTTTATTTTAGCGGGGGTTTTCTTTTGTAATGTAGATTTAGATGTTAGCGTTAAGTTAACGTGCGAAATTCAATTTGAATTTACCACTGAGCTTTTCGGTGAAGGAAAACATCGTGAGGAAACCGGCACGCATCTGCGAAGTAATACAAAGAGGTGTGTGAAGTCCCCAATCCGCACTGGGCCCGCATGGGGACCTCTCGTGATGAGAGGAGGCCTGTGCCCAGCAGTGGGCGCAAATAGGCTGTAGTACATAGTAGTAGTAGTAGATTATTTCTGAAGGACATGACATTTCAAAAATGTATTATTAGGTAAGTCAACTTTTAGAAAAACGGTGTGCCTATTGCAACTTGGAACTATTTTTCTTTGGATCCATTTTTGCGAATTAGGCTACTTGCAATGCTGTGCAAGGTTGAGCTAAGCACGTGGGTACAAAAAAGCTTCGTATCGAAATGTAGTTAGATACTTCTACGAGTACATTAGCGCTCGAGCACGCTATTCATGGATAATACGATGGGCCCAGGTATTCGCTGTGTGCAAAGACGGTGGTAGGGGATAAGTACATATAGTGTGACATAGCCAAATATGAAAACTCTGACGGACACCAGTCAAGTGAACTGACAGTTGCGTATTTATTTACATTGCATAAGTACATCTGGAGCGAGAAATGTCATCCTTTGTCTTTATCTCTCGTTATGAGGTTAGATGAAGAGACATACAATCCTTTTCGCCACTCGTCAAAGTGGTATTTCCACTTATTAGATGGTTCATAGTCCGTCGACCAAAGAGTATAGTTACATATTGCGCCGCCAGCCTACTTCCAACTCAGCCTGAAACTTTCTAATCCTTTCAGCCATAACGTATGTAACGTAAAGTTTCATAACAGAGCAAAGGGACGTTAGACGTACGAGTACCTACCACGATTCAGGTATTTCTTTTAGCAATTCTTGCTAAGAGATCTTTTCTTCACTCTATATCCTATTTCTCTGATCTATCTGTCAATACCATATCAAGTAATCTAAGTATCAAGTACCTAATCACATGCCAAAATAAACAGAACAGAATAAATTAAATCACCAAAGATATTCCCGATAAAAGCACGTTCGCCAACTTCTCCTAATAGGTAAATGTGCCGATTCGTTCTCAACTCAGGCACTAACTTTAAACTTTCCGCGATGTATGGAGTCATGTGACTATCCCCAGGGTATTGTTCCTCCGAGCATTGTCTATAGCCATACGGAGTTAGGGAAAGGGTCAAAGATTCACTAGAGTGCCCACATATTTATTAGCTCCGAGGTGAATACAGGACGGATCGAATGGGGTCGCGTTCTGGTACACTAAATTTTCTTAGTAAATAGTGCGTGCAAAGAGTTTGTATTTGGGGTTCGTCAGATGGCTTTGGAATAAATTCTGGGCTCAGCTTTTTAGGCTTGCTTCAGCTTCAGTGCAGATGAAGAGATTTTAATCCAACTGATTCTCCCTAAACAGTCTTTTCAGGTCTCACTTATGAGGACATGCATTTTCTTAAAACGAGTCCCCATGTATGTACAGCAGAACTCAAAAGCTGAACATTTTAGTCGACTACATCTCAGTTAGAGTTGTATCAAATTCAAAATGTTTTCATTTTAGTTAGGTATCAACTTTACTGAATCATCGTAGTAAAATATTCAGAGACTTTTGCATTATACTGTACATGAAAAGAAAATGGCGGAGGCATAGGAAACTTTGTCTGGATTCGGAGATACGTTACGATTCGGAGATACGTTACAGTTACACATTACACGGTATTGTTTTCGCGGCAGTTTGCAGAGCACACTGAGATGGATGCTCAACTAACTTTGACGAGTGAGCACATAATTACGCGCACAGCAAACATTTGAGGGAAGTTTGGAACAGACTAGTGTGCGCTGTTGCGACGTTTACCCGAACAACCCGCTAATTTACCTGCCATAGGTACCTGGGACTCTACACGAAACGTTTAAACGAAACTTAGGGAAAGGGAATTTCCCTGTCCCTATCGTCAAAGCGTCACGGCATTGAAACCGAACTTTAAGCAGTTTAGATTCAAAGTTCAATTTGAGCGGCGTGACGTTTCGACGGTAGGGATAGGGAATTTCCCTTTCTAGGGAAAGTAACATTGCCTCTCATGCAGAGGGTCGGGGGTTCGATTCCGGCTCGCACCTCTAACTTTACTTATGTGCGAAATTGAATTTGAATTTACCACTCAGCTTTTCGGTGAAGGAAAACATCGTGAGGAAAGCTGCACGCATCTGCGAAGCAATTCAAAGATGTGTGTGAAGTCCCGCGTGGGGATTAAGTATAGCCCAAACCTTCTCGTGATGAGAGGAGGCCAGTGCCCAGCAGTGGGACGCAAAAAGGCTGTAGTAGTATAATGTAACATTTCGAATAGAGCCCCTGCTACATACTAAATCTGGTTTGTGTCAACCACAGTTGAAGGAATCATCATTGTTCAATAAAGCCTAAGCGTCGTCATTCCATGCAGAAATGTCATTTTCTCAATATCTATTGTAAAATTTAACGAACGCAGCTTATTTATGTATGTAGTTGACGGACGGTTAATTGGAATCAACCCTCCCTGTCCATCCTATTGAAATTGAACCAACTCGTTGAAACGACGAACAAATTAGATGTGGAATGAAAATAATCAAAGAAAACTAAAATTTTACTGATCGAATTATATGCATTTCGATTTGGTGCCTTTATTTTGTTTATGTTGTTATGTTTGATCTTTCCCTTATTTTTGCTTAGTACCTACTATACTATACATACATTGTGTTCAAATAATTTAGTTTCTTTTTTGTCGGTGTCCATGGGCAGCAGTGACCGCTTACCATCAGGTGGCTTGTGTGCACGTTTGCTCAAAAATAGCGTGGAAAATGTAGCATCGATTTTACTATGTCCAATATTAGCAGAGTGCACGACGGGTGCCAAGTATAGCGGATGCGAAGTCGGCGGCGCAATATGCAACTATCCTCTTTGGTCGACGGACTATGGACCATTTAATAAGTGAAACTAACTCTGTGACGAAAATTTGTGGCATAGAGGGCTTGTATGTCTCGTTATCTAACCTCATAACAAGAAATAAAGACAAAAGAAGCCTAGGATGATATTACTCGCTCTAGATGTAGGCACTTAATGCAATGCAAATACATAAATATACAGCAGTTAAGTACAGTTCACTTTAATAGTGTCCGTCAGAAATTTCATATAAGACCATGTGACATGCTGCGATCGTTTTTGTAACCCCCACCGCTGACTTTGCACACAGCGATTGTGTCCACCACCACCACAACAGCCTATATACGGCCCACTGTTGGGCACAGGCCTCCTCTCATCACGAGGGTTAATAAAATATACCAACATATGTACTACCATTCAAATCACTTGTTCTTGATCCCTTAGATTTAATCGTGAACGTTATACCTACTACAAAAAAGTGTTTGAAGGGAAACCTCTTACGCGGCGGTTTATTTCAGGGGTTCAAGGCATATTTTATTTCATAGCGCAAATGCTTTTACCTACACAAACATTTCCGAAATCACGCGCATAAATTACCTGCCTTAAAAATTGCTTTGCTATATTTCCTTACGTAAAAAGGTTACGGAGGTACTTACTCCGAAATAGATTCAATATAACAAATAAGTAAGTTACCTATTAAAATCTTCTACGAAGTACAGTATGTACGGCCGACCGAAGTTTTCTGAAAATAGCTATAATGAGTTTTCCAAGATGTGAGACTTAGCTAGATTTAAATTTTTTTTGCAATCGTATAAATTGCAAATTTCGTCGTAATCATCAGAGCTGTTTCCAAGTTGACCTGTTTTAATAAATATAGACAGATACTTAGACTAGATCGTATAAATTATAAGATTTCATCTCCCTTTACCTAAGGTTTAACGGAAGAAAATTACCCAGCATAAAATCGAAATACGGGTGGATACAAGCGTGTAGATATAATGTATTGGTATATAAGTTATCAAACCTTTATCGGAAACTTAAGACATGTTTCTGCGGATCTGCGTTTGACATAGGTTCCGTGTAACATGCATACCAAATACATGTCATCCCAAATAACTACTTCAGACCCCGGGGTGCAAGCTAAACACGAATCTCTTATTTCTTATACAGCCTTTAAAGCTTTATTTTAATTTGAAAATCATTTACTCACTCTCTGAAAACCCAGGTAGTCACCAAAACGCGTTTGAATTACTTATTTTCACCTCCTTCAAAAAAAGGAGGAGGTTCTCAATTCGTCGGAATCTTTTTTTTATTGATGTTTACCGAAAATAAATAGTAAACGTGAACCAATTTCGATGATCTGATTTTTATTCGAAAAGTGAAAGTACCTACTTCCAAGTCGGTTCCATATTCATTTGGTTCAGTTTTGAGGATGGAATTCATGAGAAAATGAGGGGACTCCTCAAAGATTTGCATGTAGATGATTTTGGTGTTAATTTCGAAGAGTACAGAGTAACTTGTGTCCTTCTAATGTTTAGAAAATGTAGCTGAAAAAAAAATCGCCTTCAAACTCCGACAGACTGCGAAGTCTGTGTCAAGTGAGCCGGTCCAAAGTAATGATAATCAAAAAGTGAACTTGACACCGACATCGCAGTCTGTCGGAGTTTGAAGGCTGTTTTTCTTATTGTTTAATGTTATTTTTCGATATACTTGAACCCAAAGATCACATAGTTTCTCCCATATGGCCATATTGCATCGTGAATTCGTGAGGTTTCTATGCGATTTTTGGTTCTATTCATCTCTCCTACTAAAGTTTTAAAATAGATGTATATGGGCACGGAAAATGTGCTTAACAGAGGGCTTTTTACTATCAGACACCGGCAAAAATATCAAATCAGCATCTGAAAGTCATCTGAAAGTGTTTAGTTTCAAGGCGTAAGCAAGGATCCCTGAATGCCCTAAAGTGTCCTGCGGTTTGCTAATTGAATTCGGTTTACGGCACGGTCGCCAAGGTAAACCAGCTGAGGCCACCCGTTCATTATGTGCCTGCAAACATTTTACAAACATCCTTCCCCTTTATGACACTGCCTTTATCAGCCCAGACTGGCCCAGCTATGTGCAAAGATAGACGTAAAAATTACTTCAAAATCCTATAACCATTGTAAATGTGAATTTAGTAGAAATATACTGGACTATACGTGTTCATATGTAAGTCCCATTTTTCCCGTTCCCGTAGGAGTTTCGGGACATCCTTAGTCTTAGTGCTCCCCTATGCTTCCAAAGGAACCCGCGCAATGTTACTTTTAGCCCGTAAATCACACCTTAAGGGGATGAAAAGAGGGGTTTATGTTGGGTATGGGATATACTAATGAATATGTTGCTAATGCTGCATAAAAGGCTCATTTATCTACTGAAATGTTAACTAATTCCTTTCTGATATTTCTTCTCCTAACCTAGAACAGTGTCATTCCTGAATGTAACGATCCGACGACTCGACTACTCGTATGCTAGGCTTAAATGACTCTTTGTTTGATTAAGTGACCGAACTGAACTCATAAACCGATCTTAGATTTCAAGTTACTGAATTATAATATCCTGAATATTGATTTCAATGCTCAAGTTTAAAAGATAGCATCACGACAAAAGACAGTTTTTCAATAAAATTTGCCATTTGATAACGGGCAGTCATTTGAATATTTATTATTATAATTGCTGTATTTATGGCATACGAATTTGCATATTTTGCAGAATTTGTCGAAAAATTGCACCCCATTGCCGGTACTCTAATGGCGGCTGCGTAACAAATTACATCTGATACCGACCTCTTTGGGAACGCTCCGATCACGAGCGATAATATCAATTAAATTATCTGGTAGGAAATTAAGCGTTTCCCATCTTCGAATAAAACATATTATTATGTATCTATGAATTTCGTACAGTTATCTCCTCTAATTACACCACCACTACAACAGTCTATTTTCGGCTACTGTTGTGCACAGGCCTCCACTCATCAAGAGAAGGTTTGGACTGCAGCCCCCATGCGGGCTCAGCGCGGATTGGGGACTTCTGTTGTTACAAACTTGAATTGCTTACTTCTCAGATGCGAAAGTGTCATCATGATGTTTATTCACCGAAAAGCTCAGTGGTAAATTCATATTAAATTCGGCAAAAAATCTAAATTAAATCGGTTCGTCCGTTGCGAAGGTACGACGAACCTGAAAGACACACAGATGCATAGATACACACACATACACGTCACACTAATGGATGAATCCCATTTGAAATGAGGTATTTTCTGAGAAACGGATTTTGGCTGAACTAGATTCCACGGTCAACTATTTTAATAAGACTCCGTGAAACGCAGCACTGGAATTAGGAAGCTACAAAATGCCCGAATACTTCATCGGTTCCCGGTGTTCCCATATTTCGGTCAGTGAGGTATACACGACGTTGGGGTATTCTCGTGTATTAATACACAATTTTCATGTTCTGGAAAATTCAGCGGTTAGGTTGGTACGGAATTTTTAATTTCAAATTCCGATCGCTTCGTCATAGATCGCAACTTGTTCGGTAGCGTTGGTTGAATAGAAACATTGCCTTTTTACTGTCATGGTGGAACATGAAACAAAAGTTACATTTTTACTCGACTGTGCCGGATTTTCAAGTGTGTGAATGTGTATTTCTTTGGCACGCTTTGTAGCCTAAACGGCTTGATACATTTTAGCATGCCAGGTTTCGTTAGATTTGTCTTAATCGAGGGAGTGACACTGTTTATGTCAAAAATGGTTCCTAACAGTCAGTATTTTTTTCAAAAATCGTAAGGTTAATATTTGGCACTAAGGCAAAATAATGGAATTCCAAGTAAAATAGTAAGCTCGCGTTTTTCAAGTTCGTTACCTTAGGGAATAGGTATTAAATTTGTAGCAGATAAAGCTACGAACAAAAGCGGCAAATAGTCCAAAGCACTTTCCCGTCAAAGTTTGCAGCATCCTCGACGAGACTCGCAAATACAATACTACCTTGACACGAATAATTTCTGTCTTAGTTCTCTCCTTTTAGGATTCTGACTTGTCATGTTTTAAATGAATATTCTCTTTATGACATTTAGCATACTACTACTACTACTACTACAGCCTATTTACGTCCCGCTGCTGGGCACAGGCCTCCTTTCATCACGAGAGGGTTTGGGCTGTAGTCCAGCCCAGTATGTATAGTATATGCCTTTATCCTTTCGTATTGAAATCTTAAAAACATAAAACGCACTCACCTGAACTGATCTCTAGAGTTAAGCGTCTCCTGCTTGATGGACAGTATCACAGGCCCGAGGTCTTCGTCGTTGGTGAAGTAGTTCCAATGCTCCGACCCGTAGAAGTATTTCTCGTACGTCTCCTGTTCCACGGACGTGAGCTCGAAGGCGCCGGCCCTCTCCCACTGTTCTTCAATGGCGGTCTTCTTCTTGGGCGTGCTGCCGCCATTGTCGCTGCTGTCTTCTGCCGCCTCGTCCAGAGAGCCTGATCTTCGGTGGCGATCTGTAAAAAAAAACATGGGTGTGGCAAACCGCTCTATGTAGAGAAGTTTAGGATACGTCCGTCCAATAGAACTCGGCTAACGTTTCAAATGACGATGAAATAACAACTTCAAAAAACCGGCCAAGTGCGTGTCGGGACACGCGCAATGTAGAGGGTTCCGAAGTTGACGATGCCCTGAGTACCTTTCTAAGACTGCATCTTCGCTAGGCTGCGGTATGACGCCCGACGACGCCCCTGCCGCTCAGTAGTATGTATAATAGAATTTTACTTTTCCGTACCTACCTACGCATTTTTGCTTGCTTCCAGTTGGTCGACTATGACCCGGAAACTTGTATAGCCTTCCTTGTTTTCCTTTCAACTACGTTATATTATATGCCATCACCATGATTTTTTTCAGCTATCTGAAAACCACCATTTAGCTGCCAGGTACGCAAGAAAAAAAAATTACAACCCCACTTTACGAGTAGCCTAAAAAAAACATGTATTTTAAAATTTTATTGTACCACTTTGTCGGCGTAACCAATATAAATATTCATGCCAAATTACAGCTTTCTAGAACTAAGCATCTCCGAGCAATAGTGTGGACGGACGGACGGACGGACATGGCGAAACTATAAGGGTTCCTCGTGGACTTCGGAACCCTAAAAATGGCAAAGTAGGCACATATGTCAACTTCTTTACGACACAATGATATTTATTTATTATTCCATAATATCTTATCTCATACAACTTGAAAGACATGTAAATAAGGTTCTAACCTTATTTACATGTCTTTCATACACATATTTACATGTAAAATATTTGTGTTTCTCTGTTGTTTTTCTTCTAAGAAAAACAACAGAGAAACACAAATATTTTTGCGACTCATCATTTGATGAGAATTCCGCGTGTCACCGAAAACCCTCGTATTATGCGTATCATTTTTAATTCAACCACATACATGAAGGTACGAATAGATAATCGGATTACTGTATACTCACGCCTGAACATGTTCAGGGAATGCTACATGACGATGCAAAATTGGAGACAATATATGTCCAATATAAGCTCTCTGTCGTACATATTATGTGGGATTATATAGAGGGAACCAAGGGATTTATGGAATCTCGCTTTCTTGACGTGTGGTGACACCAAGCAGCGGTGCGGTGGAGGTCGGGTACATGTGCCACGTTATCGGGTTGGTTCAGATTCCTACACATGTCATAATTTAACCCTAGCAGCTTACGTATGTCTTCCATTTTATACAGGTAGGTAATTGGTTATAAAATCCAATTATTAATTAAATATGTTAACGTTATTTTCTGAGCCCCACTTGCACCAAGCCGCTAACCTCGGGTTAACCGCTCAGCTCGGATTTATTTGTATGAATTTGACGTGGGTTAAGAGGCTAACCCCAGGTTAGCGGCTTGGTGCAAGTGGGACTTAGGAGTATAAGGAAAGAATCTGAAGTAGTCCTCATAGAAAGGAGTTGTACGTGTAAAATATACAGAAAGTAAATAAAAGTAATGTTATGTTAGGATGAATCCACATCCAACTCGTGGAAATGTGTTTATAGACTGTGTATGTGGACAAAGAGCAAAGTTAACTGCAAATAAGACTATTATTATTACAAAAAAATCGAAATTTGGTTTTAGGATACTGAATCGAATCCACCCAACCTAAATAGTGGACAATGCTAAATTATATATAAGCGATGAGATTTAATCACAGATGACGTGATTGGTGTGTTTACCTTAGTCTTCTGTAGTCCCTTCATCAAATTAAAATTTAAAATTATTTTTTTATCAGCAGTCGTCTTAATATTAGGGGACAGTAATCATAAAACTTGAGGCGAAACAATCAAGAGACCTAGACTTCCGACAAGCGCAAGAAAAGTTGAAGCAATTAGTTATGAGAACTCGCTTATTCTTCATCAATTTTAGTCAACAAAGAGGGCACCTTAAGAAGTTTGGCTAAACTGCTATTCTAAGAACGTTTGCCTTTGGATAATCTATACTAATTATAAAGCCCGGGCACACGCTGAGCGATGGGGCCGGAAAGTTCTCGAGTGGCGTCCGCGAACCGGGAGACGAGCTGTCGGTAGGCCTCCAACAAGATGGAGCGACGACCTCGTGAAGGTTGCGGGAAACCGGTGGAAGCAAGTAGCACAGGACCGGTCTGAGTGGCGAGCCTTGGGGGAGGCCTATGTCCAGCAGTGGACGTCTTTCGGCTGAAATGATGATGATGATGATGATATTTTTATAGCCGATAAAGAGTTGTACATGTTTATATACATACAAACTGTTAAAGTAATTATAGCGTTAAAAATATTGTAAAGTCGTATGACGAATATTTCGAGCATTATTTTTCGAGCAGGTACCATTAACGGGATTAAAATTCTTAACTTTCTCGTGCCTTACATGCTTCTATGAAATCCAAAACGATGCGAAAATAAAGCCACGCGTAATAATAAATAATAATAATGATGTTAATAATAAAATTAATAACGTGTGTTACCTATCTAACTAAACCGTCACTATGGGTAGGTAGGTACGATTATTTTGCCGTCAGTTTTTGTTGAGAAACGTTGTGGAAAGTTAATAAACGAGCACATGAAAAAAATGGTAGCTGCCAGCGTCGGTTTGCGCAAATTTCAGGGACTATGAATAATTGTTGAGGCAAGCCAAAGTTTCAACGCATAAAACAATTAAATTGTGCAGCTGAATGACACTAATCAGCATACCTCCAGCTGTCCTCTTTCCTATCCAATCCCATCTTCCCTAATCCCATGTCCCTTATCCTCCTTTATCCCATACGCCCTATGCTCCTCTCCTCTCGATATCGGCAACGCCTTGGTGACTTGTAACGTGTTACAAATGTCTATAGGCGGCGGTGACCACTTACCACCAGGTGGGCCGCCTGCCTGCAAGTCGATCTTTTTACATAAAAAAAACCGCTACATCGGATTCTTATGACTTGCTGTTCAATGTGTGTGTCAAGTCAATAGGGCGCTTACAATGTAACGTAAAGTTATATTTCAAAGAATCCATCCAATTTTACCAGTACCCGTATTAGTAGTATCAGGCCATCTTACGACAAAACTTTACACCATCATCCAAGTACAACATTGTACCTATCTACCTACAGAATGAAAACAACCAAACTAATACCTAAGCACTTAATTAACGATAGCATAATATGAATAACGAAATAATAAATCAAAGTACGTTCATAATGTTCATAAAGTACGTATCCTGAAAGTATTTTTCTCCATTAATGTAAGTTAACCGTATCAAATAAACGATGAGGAAGGTAAACAGAGTGATTGATGACCTGCCACGAGTACAAAAAAAGAATCAGAATAGTCCCGGAGGAGCGCATCGGTATACTTCGCAGTGATCAGTTTGAAAAACAGCCTTACTCGAAGGGAGGACTGATAAATATTAGTTGAAATTTTCCGCTAACCACCCTAATTACGAAGTTAGGGATAGAAAATATCCAACCCACTTTAAAAGGCTCGAAGGGTCTGCCGAGGAATTTCTCAATTAGATGAAAAGTTTTTATTATAATTTTCTAAAATATGCAATACTCGTTAGTATTAGGTACATATTTTAGAAAATTATTATAAGCATAGAATGTGATAGCATTATTATAAATATTTGATGTAAGATTAATTTAACACAACGACGTTTTTAAAGACGAATGTATGTGGAATTCCACTAAAATTTAATTTATTTGTGATTTTTTTATCATGCTATATTAAAATACTACTCGGACGCTGGGCAGACACAGTCCTGTTTATACAATATTACACCACCCACCTTTAAAACAAACCTCTCTCCCCTCACGTACGCGCAGAAAATCCCGACTCCGCTTACGTAACGTCCATTACTTCGTTTATTTAGTACAAGCAATATGCATCTAAAAGGGTTTGCAGCGGGAAAGGCAGAACGGTATTTTGTGTCATGCATCAGTGATGTACGGCGTCACAGACGGCAATTTCTTAGTCTCTTACAGCGTGATTATCCCACGTCGAGATGAAAATTGAATATTCTATGCTCGGGGATTGCTGTTTAGTGAAAACAGGGTGTGTTTTATTCCAGTTTCAAGGAAATATGTGTTCCATGTGGGAATTATAAATCCTTATGCTTTAAAGGTAAATTAATAATTACATAGTAAATTTTGAAATAGTACATAAGTAGGTTACTTTTTCCCGATGGCCCCATGGGGTCGGTATTTCATACTACTACTACTACTACAACAGCCTATTTACGGCCCAATGCTGGGCACAGGCCTCCTCTCATGACGAGAGGGTTTGGGCTATAGTCCCCACGCGGGCCCAGTGCGGATTGGGGACTTCACACACATCTTTGAATTACTTTGCAGGTGCGTGCAGGTTTCCTCACGATGTTTTCCTTCACCGAAAAGCTCAGTGGAAAATTCAAATTGAATTGGTATTTCATAGTTGACGCAATTTTAGTACATACATAAGGCAAGGAATCACCGGGAGTGAAAATAACTTACAATCCAATAGAGTAATTGGAATTAATGTTTCATACGCCATAACCGTGAGTAACGTCAATCAACATGAAATACCTACTTTCACTCCCGCGGGATCACATACTTAATGTAACTATTGGTATATAGAAGAAAGGTCGGTATACATATACTGACCATAATAAAATGACAACCGCGTCCTATATTCGAGCCGAAATTGGCGAATGGCAAAGGAATAGCAATTTTGATAGCTATGAGAAACGTTTTCACAGACGGGGTCAAGCAAAACGTTATTTTACTCACATAATTCCCTATCGATTTTAAGCATGTTGTTAAAGTTTTGAATTTTCTTCGAGTTAGTAAAAAAAATGTATGGGATTCAGGTATCGCTCACTCTATCAATCCCATACTGGGCCATACAATACTTTTTTTTACCAACTCGAAAATAATTAAAAACCTTAAAAACATGCTTAGAATCGATAGCTGATACTGTGGCTAAAATATCGTTATAACGTTTTGCTTGACCCTTATTACATTGATCATCACGGAATACAAACATTTTGTTTATTATACTAATCTAGTTGCTAGTTTTGATTATGACAATGTAAACGAATCTTAAATTTAGATTTAACCCTTTGCAAATTTGCTGTGAACAAAGACGTGTGAGTTTTCCATGAAAATCCAACTGGATAATACTTAATTTGTGTTTATTTTTATGTTATTTTACGTTCGCTTTTCTATAAAGTCATATTTCTTGTCAAACTTTGAAACTTGCCTTTTCGTCTTTAAAATAACCGCTTGGTACGCTTGGAATGTACATAATATCTACCTTCCTTAAAGATTCGAATGGAGCTAATATTAACAGTGGCGTGCACAGAGATTTTAGACAGGGTAGACAACTAAATATAAAGTAATATTAGACTTCCCAAATAGGTACCTATTCAGCATATTTTCTCATCTTTTCGATTAATAATGGCGTATACTTAAGTCAATACAAATATCCATGTACCTAAACAATGGAAACAGAATAATCAGTGCACCCCGGGGGCCAAGAATAGTATTAGTATTTCGTATTCAAACTCGGGTTATCTCGTACCTACACCGGCCTTATTCGATTAAAACTTGCTAAAAGAAAGTTTTGAAAATGCACCATTTTCAATGGTTCATAGACAGCACACATTCACTAAAATAATCGCAGTTTACAAAAATATTTATTCAAAAAAAAAATCATGTTTATTAGTATCAATATTTTCAAAGCACAAGAACAAACCAAACAACATCATTTCAGCCGAAATATAATTTAATAACAAAAAAGATAAATAGAAAAACGTCAATTACAACAAAAATACGCATACAAAATGCTGCAAGCGCTTCGAAAAGACGTGTCTAAACTCCGCCGGTATGCTTGCGTGCGTTTAGTTCATACGCCTCCCGTTAGTTGGCGCTGTCGTCGTGCACACTGGCAAGGCAATAGTGGCAATATGATGACGCACGCAAGAACGTTTTCGGACGGAAGACAGAATAGTGTCCGTCTTTCTCGTTGAAGGTGCGTAACGGCGCTAGTGTATTGAATTGCGACTGTCTTCGGATGTAACTATCGAGTTCAGAACAGTACAATGGATACGATGATGACCCGATAGATGGAGCTGTTTTGTAATTTAAGAATTTAAGTAAATGCGTAATGTACTGATATGTTATATGTAAATGAAGCTATTACGTATCATAATAAAGCAAATTAGATAACGTTGGGGTAGGGTAGACAGTGTCTTTTTGTCTGTATGGAGTGCATGCCACTGAATATTAAGAGTTCGCCATTGTGATGCTAACCCCATTGTGGGGGATGACCGGGTCCTTGACACTTAGAGCACTTACGCAGCATTTTACACAGCCAATGCTATGTTGTTCGCGATAAGGCGCCAGGAACGGCGGACGGCGCGATAAATTGAAAACGTGTCAGGAATGACATAGGGCCGGCGTGAATCGTTTTGATTAAATTAAATTACTAAGAACTATTATGATTATTGTATACCTTCTATGATCGTGGTAGACTGAAAGTTAGGAACAAGTGTAATTCAAAGTTGTTTAATGCAAGAAACAAACAATATAACAAAATTAAGCTAGTATCGAATGCGCTTAATCAGCGGGGCGGTGTGATGTTCATATCATTGTCTTTAACAATAGTTTTATTGAATAATGTAATTTCTTAGCTTCCAAAACAATGTTCTCGCTCCACGATATCGCACCTAACAATTCAAGGAGCCATTTAGATATGCATCAATAGCTCAAGGTAAAGGTGAAATTGTTCACCAAAACTGTGAGTGCGTGCGCAATAAATGTCTGATATAAATTTAAATGAAAGTTCAACTTTTATAGTAGGCGAGTGTTAAAATTAGATTCATGCTTCCCCCGCCCTTTTGTCCTTATTGAATATTTAGCGTGAATACTCATCGTTTCTTACTAATTTTTACATCGCTTCAGGAGGTCGTTGTGTGACTATGAGTAACCACATTATGTAAGAAATTTTGCAAGCTAAATTTCAACCACTTTCCTAAGGTTGATTGGACAGATCGCTGCTTAGCGATAAATCCGCCTATTGTTTTCCTATTAACTGTGTATACCTTCTGTATTTCCTGTGTTTTGTATATGGTGTTCAATAAAGAGTATTGTTGTTGTTGTTATCGTATCATGATGAAACTTGGCAAGTATGTGTAGATGACAATGCAATGCAATAATATGGTACCACCGAGCTGATTTGATGGAGCTTGGAGGTGGGCACGGAAAAGTTCAAGCCTTGTTTTAGTTTTTAAACTAAGTATTGATTACTTTTTAAATAAGGCAATTATTCGACCGTGGGCTGAATCTTAAGGAATAAAAAAGCAGGTCGTCCATGAAATGTATTCGTTCACAGCAATTTCATAATTATTCTCGACGTAGATTGGTACCAAATAAATTAATAAATACCTTTGAATGAATTTATAACACTTTTTATAACCATCACAGCCATTCAAATTCCTAAAGGGATTTTAATTTCCTGTTATAGGTACCGATATCCGGTCACATCAAATAAAAGCGCAATTATTGGACTGTGAGGGGACATACGATAATATACTTACCTGATCAAATGAAATGAATGTTGTATAAAGAGACAAAAAAATCACAGATTTCGTGCCTCACACGACTATCGAGCACATTGGAAATGAATCTACGTAATTGAAAAATGTGAAACATGTCGTTCTGACTTTTCGGCTTTTTTTTTAAAAGGTTAGGCTATAGGGCAAACCCTTATCCCGATCGTCTTTGTTTTAGGCTCAAATTGTAGCAGACTTAAATGTCCAGAGGAGCTTATTTCAAATTTTGAATATCATTCTTCGTATCAAAAATATCAAGCGCCAAAATCAAAAATTCAGAAAAAGATTTTTTTTCACTATTTTGACCGTAACATTTTCCTTTTTGACTTTCTCGAATAATTCTTCTTGCACCTTACAGCTCTCGTGAGTACGAGTCTTTTGAGCCTTTTTTGAATATCATATTTTCACAACTCTCCGAGATATAAGGGAATCGCACTTTTTCGTAAAATCGGAGCCTTTACTGGAGCGAACGAAAAGACATTTCCATTGTCAAAAATCAGTTTTAGGCTTTGCATTCCCAGTTCCAATATAATCTTGGCACATTCAAGTCTGAACAGGCATCTTGGGTAAGCGTGCTTCACCTTGGACCCTATCGTCACTTTCCATCAGGTATGATAGGGTAATTTCCAAGCCCATTGGCAATAAAAAATAACTGCAAATTCATTTGATATGCGAGATAACTAGCTAAAATTAAACTTACTTAAATGACATATTGAGTTTCGAAATTACATTATGCTATTCGTTTAGTTGATTGAAAATAATATTGGACATATAGGTACATTATGCCCAATTGAAAATTATTTCACGTGTCTGGTCTCATTATTGTGCAGTGATCCCGAAATTGCATTCATTGGAAAATACCAGACTGACCACATTGAATTTATTCAAGCTCTAACGACATTAAATTCGTGACAACATAACCATGCAGTGGTCGTTTCTGAAAATTTATCCGATCATTCGAACATGTTTATATTTTTCCAAGTATGTATTTTTTATTATAAGTATCTACGTATACAACAATGACAAATATACTCAAACCGTAGAAGGTAGATGATGGTCCCTCTAGATTTAGAATTTTCTGATTCAGATGCTTATTTAAATAAGTTCCTGCTTATTTTTTGTAATGTGACTGCAGTATAATGTCACACATACTCATACTCACTCATTTTCATTTCTGTTTGGCATTATGGTTGACTGGTGGAGAATCCCTTTAGGCATTAAGTCCGCCAATTGTATACGTTCTGTATGTGCAATGAAGTTTCAATAAATAAATAAAGTTTTGAATTCGAATTTCAATGTGGGTATTTTACATTTTACAGTATTTTTATTGAAAGTACGAAAGACAGGTTATATAACGCTGTAAAACTATTTTATAACAATGATAAAATTATAGGAAATGAAATGTTATATATTTTTTTAATATTTTTTATATTATTATAACCTCTGTGTGGGAGCAGGATAACTAACTGGCCAAAGCAACATGCATTTTGGATTTTATTTCTCGTTTTACATTGAAATTGATAGATGCAATGCTGCGAAACTTTTCCACAGTTAGCAAATCTTTAGCTTTTTACAGGAAATAAGTTTTCACCTCACTGGCTCGAAAGTGGTCGTTTTGCAGCTTGATATCCGAGCGCAAAAGTTGTTTTTATCCGCTAGCGTGGAAAGTGTTTTTGAAATTCGAACGACGCATGACGCCACTGTCACAATAAAAAAACAACGATACCTTCTGAAACGCAATTCGTCGTGAGAGTTTTATTAAAATAAAAGTTCAATTTACTTAATATCATCATTAATAAATAGTTATTTGTTATGCAAGGCTGCAAAGTTGTTGTTTGCTGTGAGTGCGTGATTGAGACCCGAGTGAACGAAGGATTCTAGGGTTGAACCACGAGCGAAGCGAGTGGTTCAAATATAGAATCCTGAGTGTAACGAGGGTTTTAAGGCACGACACGAGACAGCAAACGACTTTGCTGCTGAGCGCAACACAAATTTTTTCACCTCACGCGCGATTTTTCGGGAAGAAGACTTAGTTCGGCGTCACGTACAGTTTGTGCTAACTCTGGAGGAGTTAAATCCGTATCTTCATCGCTAGAATCGCTCATATTTTCTTTATTACTTCGTATAGGTATTCTAAATTACAAAACCAGCAATCTAAAACTTCAAGCGCTCAGCAGCAAAGTCGTTTGCTGTCTCGTGCCTTGAAACCCTCGTTACACTCAGGATTCTATATTTGAACCACTCGCTTCGCTCGTGGTTCAACCCTAGAATCCTTCGTTCACTCGGGTCTCAATCACGCACTCACAGCAAACAACAACTTTGCAGCCTTGCATAACAAATAACTATTTTTCTTTTGTTGTAAATCGTTAGTTAAGTATCCCTTCAAACGAAGTCTCGTATAAAACGTCGTGATCCTAAGTATAACCATTGAGATTCGCACATTATTAAACATAAGAGCTGACGCCCTTGAGAATGAATACGTATGTGAATAGAAATGGTCTATTTACATTTACATGGTAAGTTTGTTAATGATTTTCATGTTCAAATGAGATATACGTAGGTATTGTTCTTACAGGTATTGTTTTGACTTCGTTTTGAATTGATACTACAAAACAGTTGATTCTGGCTCAGCCAGAATCAATTCAAAACGATTAACGTTAATAAAGCTAATTTCAACAACAAACTTAATGCAATCATTAAGTTTGTTGTTGAAATTAGCTTTATTAACGTTAATTATGATTAGTTAAATAAGCTACATATATTGAGGTAGTTTAAGACTTTAGAAAAAAATACTTCTGGTTAAATTAGCTGTATGAGACTTAGTAGAAGGGTTTAGTTTGGGGAAGATATGTGTCTATTCGAAGTCACTTAGTATTATTTATGAGCGTCCTTGTCACGTAATGTTTTATTTAGATTTTATAATCTTCTAATGTAAGTATATGTATTTATATCTCTACTATATAAAATTCTCGTGTCACAGTGTTTGTAACCAAATTCCTCCGAAACGGTTCGACCGATTCTTATGAAATTTGGAGTGTATGTTCAGTAGGTCTGAGAATAGGACGAAAAGCTATTTTTCATACACAAAGAAAACTAACACGGTACGAAGTCCGCGAGGTCAGCTAGTATTGTATAAGAACTTGAAATGTTGATGAAAGCTAAAGCCTGTGATAATTAAATTCACCGTTTTAAGGTTTGAAATTTTAGGTTTTGAAATTTGTATGACATTCTAAATAAACAAATAAGGTGTGGGCATGAGCAAACACCCAGGGATGAAGATGACAAACAACCCATTAATCGATTAAAACAAACGAAATAATAACAGTGAAAAAGATGAAACGGCACAACAATGAATTTGTGCGTGCTCCTTTTGAGTTAATTAAAGAAAGTTACCCGAGAATCGAAAGTAATAACGAGAGTTTTAACTTAATAACGTTCCGTTGAAATTAGAAAAAGTTTCCTTTACGTCACCTGGAAGTGTCGGGGGGAAATATTTCCAAACGCTTCTTTTTGTTATTTGATACCAGCCCACCGTAAAATTTTATATGACGATGTAAGACTACGGGAGCCCAACGGGTAGGTACCTACTACTACTACAGCCTATTTGCGTCCCACTGCTGGGCACAGGCCTCCTCTCATCAAGAGAGGGTTTGGGCTATAGTTCCCACGCGGGCCCAGTGCGGTTTTGGGACTTCACACACATCTTGGGATTACTTGGCAGACGTGTGCAGGTTTCCTCACGATGTTTTCCTTCACCGAAAAGCTCAGTAGGAAATTCAAATTTAATTTCGCACGTAAGTAAACTTAGAGGCAGCCGGAATCGAACCCCGACCCTCTGCATGAGAGGCGGTAGGTCGAACCACTAGGCCACCACGGCTTACCTACTACTTTTCAAATTGTGTCTGGGTGTACGTCACGGTCTTTTTATATTAGTCATTACATTAGTCCCTTGATGGATTTGTTTTTTGGCCAGACCCGCGGCCATTTTTGTGATTCGACATTTGCAGGATAGGTCAGAGATTTTTAATACTCTTTCGTCCCTTTGTCGATGGAAAACGTTAGTGAATGAATCTGTTGTCAGAATTTTCACTTTTAAATTGATTGAGCAATCGCGCGATTGAAGAATCGTATTTCCTGATAAAGATTAATGAAAACTCAGTCAGTTGTAATATATAATATCGGATTTTTCTGTATTTTGCCTGATGACCTGGAATGTTTGTATTTATGTCCTGAATGTTTATGTATATTATATTTATCTCTATTTTTTATGTGATCTAATTAGAAGTCTGTTAAGAACTTATAGGAATACTAGCTGTTGGCCGCGTCTTCTTAGGTAGGTATGCGCATAAACATTAACATGTAAAATCCCATATTTCCTGTTCTCGTACAAAATTCGGGATAAACTATCAGTGCTCCCCTATACTAGCTCCCAAAGGAACCTACTCGTACATGCCAAGTTTCAGTTCTCTACGAACAGTAGTTTCTGCTGTGCAATGCATGTCCTCAGTCAGTCAATCGGGGTTCGAATCCGGATCGCACCTCTGAAATTATTCATGTGCAAAATTCAATTTGAATTTACCACTGAGATTTTCGGTGAAGGAAAACGTCGTGATGAAACCTGCACGCATCTGCGAAGGAATTCAAAGATGTGTGTGAAGGCCCCAATCCGCACTGGGCCCGCGTGAGGACTATAGCCCAAACCCTCTCGTGATGAGAGGAGGCCTGTGCCCAGCAGTGGGACGCAAATAGGCTGAAGTAGTAGTAGTAGTAGCACATACAAAACGTATACAATTGGCGTTTTTACTTGTCAATACTAAGTAGCTAGGAAGGTCGGGGTTCGAATCCGGATCACACCTGTGAAATTATTTATGTGCGAAATTCAATTTGAATTTACCACTGAGCTTTTCGGTGAAGGAAAACATCGTGATGAAACCTGCACGCATCTGTGACGTAATTCAAGGATGAGTGTATAGTCCCCAATTCGCAATGGGCCTGCGTGGGGACTAGCCCAGTCCAAGCCGTCTCGTAATGAGAGGAGGCCTGAGCCCAGCAGTGGGCCGTAAATTTATAGGCTGTTGTGGTTGTGGTGGTGGACTAAGTAGCTGGATATATCACGCGATGTGATAAAGAAAATTGAAAAAAATCAATTCAATTTGAATTTACCACTGAGCTTTTCGGTGAAGGAAAACATCGTGATGAAACCTGCACGCATCTGTGACGTAATTCAAGGATGAGTGTATAGTCCCCAATTCGCAATGGGCCTGCGTGGGGACTAGCCCAGTCCAAGCCGTCTCGTAATGAGAGGAGGCCTGAGCCCAGCAGTGGGCCGTAAATTTATAGGCTGTTGTGGTTGTGGTGGTTGACTAAGTAGCTGGATATTTATTTATTTATTTATAAAAGTTTAACATGACCTTACAGCTAACGCCAATGCGTCATGAAACCAAATTAAAACTATTTAGGCGACGAAACGGCGTGGCTCCGCTGCGTCGTCATCTCCGGTGTAGGATTCGGTAGGATATATCACGCGATGTGATAAAGAAAGTCAGTTTCTCGGTACATTGCCTGGAAACAACTGGTTTCCACGAATTCGACGCGGCAGAGAAGGATCATATTAAAATTTCATCTCGTTTGCTGGCTAATGTGACAGCAGAAAGACCCCCCGAAGAGGAATCTCGAAGATAACTTATGAGGATAAAACGTTTCCATTTGATACCCGTGTGTTACAAGGTAAAAGTAACTTTGTTATAAAATAATTTTCCTTATGAAGCTTCTTCGCAAAATCTACGATTAGAGTAATTTATAAATGCAAGTCGAGTATGTTTGGAAATGAGGAATAAATACCTAAACCTTTGTAAGTAAACACATTTTTACTTACAATATTTCAAATCAGCCCAAAATATTGCATTTTGAATGTATCATCGACATCTTAATGAGAAAAAAAATAACTGTAGCTAGAACGAGTTTTCACTCCTTAAACCGCCATTTGAAATGTCGACGAAATCGTTAGTCTTTTTCAAGAACGTGAGTACAAATACAAATATTGCTTGTTGTACGTAAATACTGCACTGAAAATTGTGTAGTATCCCGACCTCTTTAACAATAAGTTCATAGCGTTAGTGAGGATATTAATAAATAATATTTAATCTATTAGCTAGACTATCAATAGACATTCAATCCGAAACAGTTTTTTAATAAGTTTATGGGATAACGAAGAAATGGGCAGTTGGAACAAGATTTGATGTTCATCCTATATCATGTGTAATGTGACAGGCGAAGAATCACCACAATGGCGGCCCCACACTATTTTTCTACCTTTTTGTTCACCTACGAGTTATTACGGTGCTGTTATTAGATTACCTACACCAAAATTTATCAATTCCGATTGCAACAGAAAAGGTACTGTTAATATTACTAATGGACTGATTAAGTTGGTATTTTTTATTAAATGCAGAAATGATATTTTTTTCCTCGGGCGGGTGGCATGTCTTAAAAGACGACTGGATAATCCACAACGAACGAGCATGTTCTGATCCCCATCTACTTAGATAGTTACGAGCCTCAAGTGTGTGTCACAGTCAGCCTTGCTATGTTACGACAGAATATAAAAAGTACTTAGTTCCAGTCCTTTCTTTGTGACTCAAGACCGGTAACGGATTGGCGGAGCTGATTTGTGTGGCCTCTCAATATCGCATGGGTACGGTCGATGTCAAAGAGATGTTTACACTTTTCCAAACCTATACTACTAATAATAATTATGTAGAAGACGTCACATCTGTAACTTGAAAATTAAAAGAAACTATCAAGTCGAGGGGCTATATAAACGATACTACACACAAAATAACGACTTTTAGCAAAATTTACTGTTTTTATGTATGTCCGGATTTAACTCGAAAACTCTTGGACGGATTGTAACAAAATTTCGTATGTTTATAGCAAGCACTTCTTTCTTTTCACACAACATATCTTTTTGACGTCGACTGTACTAGTGTAGTGGAGTCGAGGTAGACGACTTGATAGTCGCAGATAGTTCAACTGCGACTGTCAAGTCGTCTGTCACGGTCATTTAGCAATGAAAAATATCATGTATAGATGTGGGGGCCAAGTCTGCTACGTTGAAATGGAAGTGGCCTAAGGACGTCTGTCTTATGCACCGTACCCGAGGGTCACGTTGGCTTCTGATTTGAATCCACCGTGATGGATTGGTGGAACCGCCTAGAAGTCGGACACCGTAACAGACAAATAAAATGAAAAGGATGTGAGTTACCTGTATCTGCGTTGTCCCGGTCGGGCCCGCTGTCATGTTCTGACTCTGACTCGTCCCAGATAGTATCTGAGTTGATCTTCTGCCGCGAGCACTCGATCCAGTAGCCCGGAGTAGGGATGAGGCTGTGAGGGTACTCCTCGCAGAATTCATCTGGAAATAATAAATATATTAGATATTTAGCCTTAAAGTAATCGTCGGGTGTTAACAAACAAAGAAACGGTATAGGTATCGCCACGGAGAGTTGAAAGCCCGGGTCACACCGAATGCCTGCGGCACGCACATTAAGCTTCTTTAGTTCTTGTGAGACCTGTCACACCGCTTGCGAGCTGCTCGCAGCGCACCCGCGGCCCTGACGTACGCTGAAGCTGTACAGAGCAGAGCAAGACAGCAATATAGCTTTGTCGCAGCGAGCGCTACTGGGACGTCAGTTCTGGTGTCATCTGACAGGAGCACGCGTATTTCATAAGCGCGGATATACTTAAGGGCGAGCCGCAAACGCATTCGGTGCTTTAGGTATATAGGTTATAGGTTTGTGCGGGCTGTTTTTCCGCAACTCGGCTTCTCAATGCGCCTATTTTGCATGGCTTTGGGCTGGCGGAGTTACTGGTGATTTAGGTAGTTTCGCTATTTATAACACAACAACATGGACCATTTTAAAATATCGTCACATTGTAGGAAGTCTCAACTCAACGGAAGGTTGATAGATTTCCACGAAAGTTTCCTATTTAAATAAATAAATAAAATAAAAAATACATTTCTTCCACGGCATGCGCAGTGATAGATTTCGCACATACCTACTTGTTCTATATGATGTCATCGACCACCTACCAACGTTATTTCTAAAAGCGTTCCTACTGATATCTCGTTATGATATGAGTTTTATGTTTTATTGCGTAAAGTGAAGTCTTTTACGACCACCAAAGTCATTAAATTGAAAATGCCATCACCGTCTGTAAATATACGATGTAAGTGCTATGAAAAAAAACACGCGTAGATACATTGAATACCTATCTTCATACCAAGACACACACACACACACACACACACACAATTAAACACCATAAAAAGTGTGTAACATTATCAGTCCCTGGACGACTGAGCTTTTCCCGGGTGAAAATAGCTAAAAATTCGTTTTCCCAGATATGAAACCTAGCTAAATCGATTTGTCGCCCCCGAAAACACCTATATTCCGATTTTCATCCAAATCGCTAGAGCCGTTTTTGAGATCATTATTAGTATAAATGAAGAAATATACAAGTTTAACACGTTAAAAGTATAAGATAACGTGACGCTGTGCGGTCTCACTAGGACGAAGTGTAATAAATAAATAAATATCTTGGGACATTTCACACATATTGACCTAGCCCCAAACTAAGCAAAGCTTGTACTATGGGTGCTAGACAACGAATATATAAATACTTATATACAGAAATATAGTCATAATCAAATGAAGAACGATACCTTAGGTACAAACCTTTTATCAAACATTGCAAATGGTCATCAATAACCTGTTTTTTTTCTGAAAGGTATCTGAACACGCTTCTTCGTGTTGGGCAATAGATGTCCATGAAATATGGGTAGTTATTAATACATATACACATTTTAGAAAAAAGAAACCTGTATAGTTAATGTGAATTATTTATAGCATACGATGATACTTATGTAAGTGTTTCTTCATTTACATCCATTGTTCTATTATAAATAAGGATTCACAATCCGAAAGCCGATGAAAAATGGCCCGTATAAACGGGTGCCTGAACAACTCGAGACTCATACCCATTTGGCACTCAGTAAATTTGATACTAAGTCTTATAGTGTTAGGTTTACTTTTGTAGAAAAAAAATATCTTGACACATATTATAAAGAGGCGTTATTAGCATATTGGAACGTATTTTCTAATGTCAGTTTGCTCCATATATTTTGACATATTCTGTTAGGCACTGTTCGTCCATATGTTATTATAGGTCAATGTTTACATGGCATACAAATCATTCCAATGACACATAAATATTAAGTGTTTTTCCTCCTACTAACTACTCCTAACAAAATTATAGGAAATATTCCACCTTATAATGGTCTTCCGTAAATCCTTTTGTCTCATACAGTATACAAGTTTATGCATCGTATTTCCAAAAATATGTAATGGAAACACGATATGTATGTATATATAGGACACAACATAATTCAAAAAGTTTCATTGTTACTGGGATTTCTAGAATAATGAAACGAGCGGGTACTTCCGGCGGAGCCGGCGCTACCGGCTACTTCCGGTCGCCTCGAACCTTTCCAGGCCTCATTTAAAACAAACCACTTTCAGCCCCTTGGCTATGATTTTCAAATGGCTTGTGTCATGACAAGGAGTGGCACTCTATTAAAAGTTAGTAAAAAGTGTTCCGCACCATCCATACTTCACTATCACTACATAGTATATGTTGAATGGTTTTCCTGATCGACCACTCTAACGTATTCTGAAATCCTGAATTATACTTAGGCTTGGGGTTTCTTGACGCCGGATTCCAAGCTCGCGGGTTCGAATCGCACTCGGAGGCCTGCAAACTTCTTAACCTTCTGAAGACTGAAGAAAAGGCTTGATTGGACGTTGAATGAACCTGTCTGAATGTGTCACTGAAGAATATATTGGCTAAAACTGACTATTTACAATAATTTACAATAATCAAGGACCTCGTGCGTCCGTCCTGAGATTCTAGTCGAAGTGAGAGAGAGACAACGAATACTGCCATCTTTTATCCTGCTTACTCTAAGTTGCGCTCAAGTTAAAGTAAGTAGGCTGCGTTCTGAAATTACCGAGACGTGTTAATTTTAATTAACAGTATAAAATAAAACACAGTCGTTTTCTCTGTCCCTATATCCCTATGTATCCTTAAATCTTTAAAACTACGCAACGGATTATGATGCGGTTTTTTTGAATAGATATAGTGTTTCAAGAGCAAGGTTTTCATATAAAATTTGTTATAGTTTAACGCTCAATTCCCACGGGAACGCTATAACCGAATTCCACGCGGACGAAGTCGCGGGCGGAAGCTAGTAATATTATAAATGTGAAAGTGTGTTTGTTTGTTTGTCCTTCCTTTACGTCGCAACGACTGGACCAATTTGAATGAAATTTGGTATGGAGATAGTTTGAGACCCCGGGAATAACAAAGGATACTTTTTATACCGATATTTCCACGGGAACTTTTTCAATACTTCTATAACTATAACCATCTACCTATATGTATAGTATCATCGGGTACGCAAATTCCAAGTCTACGCGGGAGGAAGTCGCGGGCAAACGGCTAGTTATCTATAAAAACGGCAAAAAAATCATGTCTGTTCCATGGGAACTCCCTTAAATATTTATTTTATTCTGTTTTTTATTATTTGTTGTTATAGCGGCAACAGAAATACATAATCTGTGAAAATTGCAACTGTCTAAATATCATTGTTCATGAGATACAGCTTTGTGACGGACGGACAGCGGAGTCTTATTAATAGAGTCCCGTTTTACCCTTTGGGTACGGAACCTTAAAAATGATATAGGTACAAACTTGTATAGGTCACTGAAAATTATATGGGTTGAAAGTGGAGCCTCGTGAACAACAAAATATTTAAAGGCCATTTTGTGTAATCAGCGTAAATATCCTTCAACTAGGAATTTAAAAAAATAAACAAATTAAATAAAGTAAAAAGAAGATCATAAAATGCTTGAAATCAAATCCGCCGGTTGTTTACCTGTTGACTGTGTTCCGCAGCTGCATTATCCGTTTTTCCGGCATAAAAAGTTGCCCGTTCCCCCGTATTTGAACTATCGCTCTATGCTAGATTTCGTCTAAATTGTACCTGCGGTTGCAGCGCGAAGAGGTAACGGACAGACATACACAGTTACTTTTACATTTATATTATTAGTATGGATATACTAATAATAAGTAAGTGGTAAGTCTTTTTTTTCAATAATTACCTACGTACATGTATTTATGAAGGAGCGAAAATGACTGCTAATAAGTTGTCAAAGAAAGTGGTTCAAGATGATAATAATAATACCTATACTTCCTTGCATACTTTGAAAATAAAACTTCATAATGTATAATTGTCACGAGAGCCACAATTTATTCATGTTTAACACGCATTGAGCTTTTTTACACGTACTTAAGTAGTTTATTAGTGGCAAGCGGTCTCGCGGCCGGTCTCCCACGCGTTGGACAGATCTGATAAAAGCTGCGACGCAAGCATCAATAGTCCAATGTTTCCGTAATGCCGAAGACCGCAACAAATGGAGACGCATCGCAGGGAGAGCTTCATCAGCAGATGCATCGTCATGAAACTACGACCACTCTGTCAAGAGTGAACGACTAAGGAGGAAGTAGTTTATGACAATAATTGTGTTAATACAGTGACTATTGGCACTTTAGAAGAAGAAAGAATTCTTAGTTATTAATTTATCCGATGATATCTTATTAAGATATAATAAGATTCTGATTCTGCAGTGACCACTTACCATCAGGTGGACTGTGTGCTCGTTTCTTTACCAATTACCTATATAAAACAGTTTGGCAAAGTTACAGCGTCAAGTTTTTCTACCAATTTACATATTATTACAGTTTGAGTTTCTCAATATTTCGTGTATCACTAATAAAGATATAATAATATAATAATTTATTGTACACAAGAGAAAGTACATGGAGTGCTTAAAACTAGATCTTAATGTAGTTAGAGTAGACATATACATGCATTTAAGATTAATGTACTCTAGCATCTAAACTAGGCCGAGCCTGTGTCTTAGAGGCTAGATTCCTTCCAGTGACATTTTATACATGGCTAGGAAGTGTTTATATTCGTTTGTTCCTGGCGAGTCACACCCCTAACTGTCACACTGTGACTCGTTGGGAAGATTTTTCGTTAAAAAATCCCATCCAGTCACACGTCAAAGAGATCTTCGTCTTGATTATTTTTCTTATGCCGAATGCGTATGCAAGGTGCGTTGTATACCTAGTGTAAGTCGCGTGAACAGCACGCATGCGGTGTCATGTTCATTGAAAAATTGAAAACCTAGAATATCAACCTTCATACAAATCAGCGTACACCCTAAATAAGTGTTAAATGCGATAGATCTCGCTACCTAGGTAGCCTGCATAATAAATTCCATGAGCAACATCTAGATGGCGCCTCAAGTCCCCTGGATGTTGCTCATAATACAGAGCTTTTCCGATGTACTGCAATTTAAGGAGATTGACAGTCTATTTAATTACCTTGTCTCTTCATGTCTTACGAGAACTAATGCTATACTTAGATACAAAATACTAGAGTGTGCGTGCTATTAGTAACTTCGCACACTTTCAGTATGAACTGGGTTGTATTTTCATTACTCAGTTCTTCATTCTTCAATGTCGAAGCAAGCAGCTCAGTTCACTGTAAGGTAGAACACCAAACTGTAAGTATATGCTTGGCGTTCATACTTAGAGTGGACCGAACGTACCATATCCTTTTCAGTCTTGATTCTTCTTCCTTCTTCTTTCTTGCATGTTGCAATAGCTGTATTTGATATAATTAAATCTAGCTTGGGACTGACAAAAGCAAAGAAAGTTACAATAAAAGTGTGAAAGTATTTAGGTACTTCAATTACATTTCGTTTAAGAGATTAAAAGTAAAAGTGGTTTATAATGTAAAATATAGGTTATAATATGAATACGCCTGCGCTAAAGCGGCTTTCCTATAAGATACAGAGCTCATTATTTGCTTAACAAAGATCATTGATGTAGCTATCGGCGAATTCAGCAGGTATTGGGGGATTACGGTCGAGGTGAAACCGCAATTATAAGGGTATCTAACCAAGAAACGAAGTAAAGTAATAAAAGATCTTCAAGGGTATTAAGACGCCGTTAGCGGAATAAAGTTAAAATGTATAACGTTAGGGAGAGGTGCTAGATGGGAAATTACAAGGCGCACTTCTAAGCCAGTGTGTGAATAAATAAAAATGCAAATCCCTCGAATGCTAACAACACTACCAAAAACATGTTTTCATAATCTTTTTTCACTATTGTGTGGTGTTCAATACATAATAGGTATTTGTATTGTAATGAAGTAAAATTTCAATAGTCTAGTCGTGCATATTGTAGCTTTTGCCTGCTTGATTTTCACTACAAAATTTCGTTTAGATCGGTCCAGCGGTTGAAGCGTGAAGAGGTAACAGACATACATATTATTAATATTACTATTATTAATCCTATCTTTGAATTTTAATTATTAAGTAGGTATACATTCTGTATACCTACTTAATAATTATAAAGTTATCTTGAGGCTCAAATTTATTGGAAAAACATATTTAAGAGGCATACAAAATATTACAGGGGAAATGATCCTCTTATTTCTCGAAGACTGAACCGAGGGCCGCTTGAAAAGGATTAAAAACAACGGTCGATACAGCGTACTAGATAATTAAACGCCTTGATATAGTAGTTTTAATGGGCGAGACTGGAGTTACGAGTGGCGGCCGCAAAATTGGAAATTTATTACTAAGTCGCTTAAGTTTTGCAGAGTATTCGGGTCGTTAGTGAAGTTGTGTTGAAAGTGTGGACTGTCAGGGACTTGTGAAGGGTATTGAGTCTTGGAGGATGGAAACATCAATCTTTTTCATTATTTATACATAGATACTCATATATGGGAGTCACCCCGTATTTGCAAGGATGCAACACTCGTACTATGAGCGAACTGTTAGTGTCTAACTAAAGATTACCATTGCATAAATCTCAAAATAAGAATTATCTCTGAACTTAACTAAATAATTTTAGCGAATTTAAAATGTAGTTGCTGTTGAATTTACATTAATTTCATTGTTTTTCTTTTCATTCTCCATGGTATACTAAATTTATTATTCTTCGTTATTAAGAAACTTCAAAGTTTTAGTTAGAATTTGTCGCAGACGACATAATAGTAACAGAAATAATATACTGAAATTGGTCACTTCGTGAAGGACCAAGTGTAAATATTCGTGTATTCCCAATGTTTTTGGTAAAATAAATCAATTTTCATTTTTATATTTTTTCATCTCAAGATATGAGAGAAAATGCACCATTAACAAATGATGGGCTTACATGGCATTACATTAAAGTTTTGTAACATTGAAACAATCGAATGTAAAATAACCATTTATAACAGAACTAACAAAGCGAGTGCCATCGCTCCCTTACTTACTTACTCGTGGAAAAACGTTCATAGCCGATAATCGATATAATAAAAGGTAAAAAAAATTGTTCGGTAAGCTTCCATTCAAAGGACTAGTCGAATATCCTCAAGCGCTCGCCGCCTTCTCGCAAACACGGGACCTTGTGTACATTTACAACGCAGACTCAGTTTCCTACCTCCCCAGTTCAAATAAACAGACGCCGCACGATATGCACGTAACAAGAGCACTTCGAGTCTGTAATCACCTGAATTTTAATGCCCGTTAAGCACTCAGCACTAACTCCCTTTAATGCTTATTAGCGGACCCGAGGTGAACGTCCGTGTCTCACTACCTGAATACCCAAGAAGCCTTCATCCGCGGAACAAGTCTTTTCAATCGCCCGGTACTCAATAATAACAATGTACCTAATAAGTAATTCTCTCTGCTGAAAGGTAAAAATACAATGTTGGAGCAACTCGAATTCTTTTCTCCATTTTTAAAGATTACTATAGTTGACATGACGACGAGAACGTGGCGATTTATTATTCGCCTGGAAATTTTCGATCTTAATAAAATAATGTAGCTGACTAATCCTCGGTCTACTGACTGCCGCATTGCTTGGTATTACAAACTAAGTTTTAAGTAGTTATGATGTATGAAGTAACTTGATCCATTTCATTTTCTTTGAGCCGTTAGTTACCTAGGTGCCCACGCATTATTATATTAAGTATATACATGTAGTGTTACAAGCAATTGCTCGACTGGTGTTATAACTCATCATCATCATCATCATTTCAGCCGAAAGACGTCCACTGCTGGACATAGGCCTCCTCCAAGGAGCTATGTTCGGGGTTTCTCTGCGTGATAGAATCAGAAATGAGGATATCCGCAGTAGAACTAGGGTCACCGACATAGCCCGAAGAATTGCGAACCTTAAGTGGCAGTAGGCGGGGCACATTGCTCGCAGGACTGTTGGCCGATGGGGCCGGAAAGTTCTCGAGTGGCGTCCGCGAACCGGGAGACGACCTGTCGGTAGGCCTCGAACAAGATGGAGCGACGACCTCGAGAAGGTCGCGGGGAGCCGGTGGTAGCAAGAGCACAGGACCGGTCTTTTATAACTGAAGTTGTCAAATATATCATTGATTTTCATGTCTTTGTTACTCTTCAAACGAGTGGATGTGCTACTTTTTATCCGGGAAAAACGCATAGTTCCCGCGGGAACGTGATAACCGAATCCCACGCGGGCAAAGTCGCAGGCAGAAGCTAGTAAGTTATAAAATGTACATTTTTATATAACCTTTGTAGGTATTGGATGCATATTAAGCTTCGGAATGACCATTAAAAGTTAAATTGGAGGTTTTTATTTTCTCCGTGCTTTATCAGTTCATGGGTTTAATTAATATGTACCTACTGTGTTTGTTCTGACTCTTCGCAAACGTAGCTCCATCCACCCTTTGCGGGCCGGTCCGCTTTCACGCAGTGAGTTTGTGTAGGTAGTACTTATCGCGTGCTCGTGTTGAATGTTGCATGATATATTCAGACTTACATTATGTACCTACATTATGATAGCTACAGATTTCGAGTTGTGTGTATTCGGAAAACATTGTCATTGATATGAAATTGGCTGTAGACTAACTTACCTACCTGCAGATAAAATGTAACATTTTATGTTTGGATAAAAATAGCAACCGAACCTTATCGTAACCGCCGACGCTTACCGTAGTTACGACTACAAATGACATCCAATGTTCAGATTTGAACACAACATAAGTATAACTATACGAATAGCTGTACGCATAGTCCAAAAAAATAGTTATAAGCTCCAAGTTTAAATGAAGCCGAACCCGTTGCCTTCCACGAGAACCGAGTGTCGAGTGTCGAGAATATTTATGTAGGTACTTACCTACCCAGTTTTTAATATAAATCCATCAAATGAAATTCTCCATTTAACAGCCTCCAAACATTTAAACTTTTGCAATCACGTAAGCGAAAAGGGAGATTTTAAGCGGAATCCCGAAAACATGTCGTAAAACTACTGTTATTTATTAGGTCATTTATTTAGAAATTCTAAATGAAATTCGAAATTTTATAGACAACATAATAATATTAAATGATGTGATATATTTTCAGAACTCGTTATTGTGTTGTATGTTGTTGTATTTTGCACAATTAAAGTAAAATAATCTTAGGACGTCAATTTTGAGTTTGATGTTTCTATTTATAGTAACCTCTTATTTACATAAATAGCGTTTCATTTATAACTACTACGAGTACAATTTGATGGATGAAAAAAAAAACGTTAAACGAGCCTTATCTATCACAGACACGTTACACGAATCGTAGTAACTTTATAAGAAACAATCATGTCTGCTAAAAGACATTCTCAAATAATAAAAAATATTTATTGGGTATTCTACACATTACGAATGACCCTTTTATTTAGGGCTGTTTTTTCAATTGTCGGATAAAAATCGTCGAATAGTGAATACAAAATTTCAATTTGTTCCGGAATAAATTTTGTATGGAGTCCGAAGAATAAATTTTATATGACGATTGAAAAAACGCACCGATATTTTAAGGGATAGGTAATAGGGGCAGACTAGATCTAGACCCAGGTTTGCTTGGCAACCTGCCAAAATGTTCGGTTAGTGCCAGTTCGCAAATAGAGAATATCCCGAGCAAACATAATTCGACGCCGTCTTTTTAAACGCTCTTATAATGTTATTTAGGCTTTTTGTATATGGCTCTGACTAAAACGTGTTTTTTTAAATATGAATATTAGTATTGAAACGACTTTAAATCGTGTTGATTCATAAAATATAGTCTTTTATATTATGTCTGCTAATTAACCTGTAACGATGAGACATATAAAAGACTATATTTTATATTTTATGAATCAACACGATTTAAATGTTTGCTAATTAACCTGTAACGATGAAACATTTAAACATAGGGTCAAAATAAAGCGCCCTCAATGATGTCCAAGAAGTATCGAACCCATACAAAACGGTCAGCAGTGTTCTTGCTCCGCGCCTTTGGTACTACGCCTACAATCGGCGACACTTGGGGAATATAAAAGAGCCAAAAGTAATTATGAAGTGTATCGGTAGTTATCTGATATTTTATTCATGGAAAAAATATAAAGATGCCCATTTAAAAAAGGAACCGTTTTGAATTGTAAAACACCTATATTTAACCAATGGGCATGACTTTGCAAATTTAAGCCGTCTAGGTAATGGCTTTAACCATCTAAATCGTTCAACAATGGAAATATGTAGGTACTCGGACCGCCCGCTGGCCCTGATGAAAATTTCACCGGCGCCGGCGACTAAAACCTCTATATTTAGGCACATTACTTATTTATTCGTTTGACACCCTCCACATGGGTAATTTATCGCAATTACTAGTTTAAACGGTTTAGGGTTAGTTTTTCGATCGTTAGTTAAAATGTATTCTTCAAATAGTGTAAACATTGAATTTATTCCGGAACAAATTCAAATTTATAGAATCAATCAGCCCTTAGTTAGGCTACGCGCACATTAAGTTTGACATGAAAAATAGCTGCAAGTCAGTCATAATCATGACTGACTTGCAGTTATTTTTTATGTGCTAACTAAGGGCTGATTTAGACAAGAAATATGCATAATTTGGCCACTAGGAGCGATGCAATCGCTTGATCCAAACCATCTGTCAATTACATAAATAAATATTTGTTGTTATTGGTTTTACTTAAATTATTTAAAAAATCCGCGCTGTGCAGTTCCAGGATGCAATGAGAATGGACGACACGTATTTCCGAAAGACTTGGTATGCATCTTGGGCAGATATAATTGCATTGGGATGTCTTCATTTTCATCACAAATAACTGAACCAAAATTAAAATTGCAGTCAATATTTAACAATTTTAAACAAATCTACTTAAAAATTTCAACAAAAAATCCCGTATAAATTTGACAGCTGCAGTGTTTGGGTTTTGATTTAGGTCAAGTGTTTGCAGCGCCATCTAAGTCGAGCTTTGCGTATTCTTGTCCATTATTAGTAGTTGTTGTGAGTTGTTTGGGTTGCAGTTCTGCTTCTCGATGCGGTTTCTTGGCTATGCAGAGATCTCTAGTTTAGAGATGGGTCAAGAACAAACTTAGTCATCTTGTTGAAATGACTCTGTTATTGAAATAGGCGGAGAGAAATTAAATCTTGCAAATGATACAGTCTTCTTGGGACTAACTTTGGACCGTAGTTTGCAATGGGGTCCACATATTAATACTCTGTCGGATAAACTGAGCTCTGCCGCCTATGCTGTAAGAAGAATCCGACAATTTACCAACGTGGAAACTGCGCGTCTTGTTTATTTCAGCTATTTCCATAGTATCATGTCTTACGGAATATTGATCTGGGGAAAAGCAGCTGATATTGAAACCGTTTTCGTTCTACAAAAGAGAGCAGTTAGGTCCATCTACAACCTTGGTTCCCGTGAATCACTGCGTGAACGCTTCAAAAAGATTGACATCCTCACTGTAGCTTCGCAGTATATACATGACGTCATCATGTATGCACATAAAAATATAGATTCTTTTAAGAAGGTGTCAGATGTCCACCAGTTCAACACACGTAATAGACATAAGCTTCTAGTTCCTAAATTCCGCCTGAAAAAAGTTAGTAAATCTTTCTTAGGGAATTGCGTACGTTTCTACAATAAAATACCAATGGAAGCTTGGAAATTACCTTTAAAGGCGTTCAAAAAGTACATAAAAAATGCGCTTTTAAAGAAAGGTTATTATAAAGTTGATGATTACGTCAATGATGATGAGGCGTGGCCTGTTGTTAAGAATGTATGACTGGCTGGCTCCGGGCGGTCATGTATGCTCGGCTATCGCTGGCGCCACCGGTTGCTGTTTTATTGTTTAGTTATTATTATTATATAGATCTGCTGATATGTATCTATTTTTATCGTTATCTTGAAATTTCTCTTTTTAATTCCATTTATTTGTATCAGGTAGTACTTAGTTTTTTTTTTTCTGACTTGAAATATATGTTTATATTTCAATCTAACTGCTTATGACCTTTGGAGACACCCTACATCTCCAAAACTGTATCAAATTTGACGGTGGAGACCATCTACACCTTTAATTTTATATTAATTTAGATTAATACTAATATTGTTATTTTGACCTTTGGAGGCACCTTACATCTCCAAAATTGACTAAGGAGACCGTATACATCTCCTAAACTTGTGTTGTATGATATAGTTTTAGAGACTGTGTACAACTTTAGGATACCTAGAGACGTATACAATCTCTAAACATTTGCGATTTTTATTATAATTTTTAGTATACATATTTAGATAAGTACTTTAATTAATATTTTCATTAATTTGTACCTAATATAAGACCATCTCTAAGATCTTAGATTTAAGTTTAAGTTAGGGACTATTATTATTATTATTATTATTATTATAGCCTATGAAGTGTCCCACTGCTGGGCAAAGGCCTCCCCTCTTTTTCGCCACTCTCCTCTATTCTGTGCAAGCTCCCGCCAATCTGGGTCAAATGCGTCCAAGTTGTCCCGCCATCTCCTATTGGGTCTGCCTCTTCTCCGGCAGCCATCTCGTGGAACCCACTCTGTGGCTTTTTTGGCCCACCGTTCCGGATGCATCCGCCAGACGTGGCCAGCCCAGTCCCATTTGAGCTTGGCAGTTTTAACACCCACATCAGCAATTCCCGTTTTGGAGCGCAGCTCGGTGTTTCTGATGCGATCAGTTCTACGAACACCGAGAATGCTGCGCTCCATTGCTCGTTGGCAAACCTTGAGTCGTGACTTTTGAACTTCAGTTAATGACCAAGTTTGGGCGCCATAGGTTAGAATGGGCAGAATACAAGTGTCGACGAGTTTACGCTTTAGACACAGAGGAAGTTTGCCCTTCATTAGCGTTTTCATGGACCAGAAGCTCTTCCAGGCGTTTTCGTAAGTTAGGGACTATACATCCCTTAAATGTGATTTCAGTATGTACCTATATATGTATTTTTATACATATTAATGTAAATTTAATGTAAATCTATATGTTTAAATTTGGAAAAAAGGCCTTCTGCTGAGTTTGTTGCGGCGCTTCTTCTCAAGCAATGGGTCTAGGAAGCGCTGGTAAATTCATTTCTGTTAAATTCATTTAAAAGTGACGTGTAAAAGTGCCCAGATGTGGCCTATTTGCTGAATAAATATTTTCATTTTCATTTTCATTTTCATTTTCATTTTCATTTTGTACCATCGATCTTACGGCAATCGCTACTTTTTGTCAGTGTAATGATATTTATTTCATTTCTCTTTCACACTTTTTTTTCTTTCACACTTTTTTATTAAATTAGTAGGCAAACGAGCGCATAGACCTGATGGTAAGCGGTCATTGCAGCCCATGGATAACATGGGTATACCAACTTACGATTCTATACCTATTATCAATTTTCTTGAGAATTTGAAATGTGATTCGAGGCATCAATAGGCCGTTCAGTGCTGTCAACAGGCATCAATTGTCAAATTTATCTTGTCAGAATTTCACTAATCACAAAACATTTGAAATATTTTTTACAAGTTCAATGTTCGTTCAGATGTTTTGAAACACTCGCAAATTTTGCAGAAGAATAATTCTCATGACATTTCTGTCATATTACTAAAATGATTCAAGATATTTTCCAAGACCAATTTAAAAATAGTATACAAAAAAAAAACAAAGGGACATTAAGGATGAATACTATAGTCTGCGAATGCTTTTCGAGCCAAATGTAACCCATCAAAGCGTTGTCAATTTCAATATTGCGCATTGTCAAAAGGCCTTCACCGGGCATAAAGAGGGTTTAAATATTTATAAACATGTTTAGTCGAGGCATTGCACCCTTGTATTAGGAAAGTTTTTACCTTTCTGCGGTAGCTGCCGGGATCCGATCTGTCCATCCGGCCCAGAAGGGGAAATTGAGTTTCCCTGCATTACATTTGGAGGCTTTTCAGGCAGCGCTGTCAAACCGTTAAAAGGTATGAGCGCAGACACCCAAATCAACTATGTAGAGCAGCTACTAAAGGCCGGAACGTTTTGTAATGTATTGTTCTTTGAATCTTTTTCCGTGTGTTCATATTTCGACGGCTCTATTGTACAGAGTGCCTGGTTAAAACACTGTCGCTGCTAATTTTTGAGTCGTGGAGTTTGTCAAAAAAGTATTTTTATCGTATGTATGTTCTTCAGAAGGCTTATTTTTGGGGTTTTCGGAATAAGTATCATTCAAAGTGACTACTTATTTAGTATCAATTGACCCTAAATCTGAATCGTGCCCCGTATATAATAATTTAAGCTTTGGCACTGAAATTCTGCGTATCAACATCCTATAGACTAGACGCATATCGAAACTTCACTTTTCCATAAAATGCTCCTTTTAGAAGTTTAAGGCCTTCTAATACGACTGTGTTTTTGCTTAAAATGTGTGTGTGATTTAGATTTTAAAGTGCCTTACATTGGTGATGAAAGTTCACTTCATAAAACCAAGTAAACAAATCAGCTTCTTCGACTCTAAGTAGGCATAATCCAGCCTAGTTTATAATTTCCATGGAAGCTCTGGCAGGCATTAGGTGTAACATGTGAGCTCTGACACATCTGTTTCTAACACTTGTTTGTCTAATTTTGAATAGAAATGCAGCTAAACCCCATCTAAACCCGGAATGTGTTAAGTTTCTTTGACTTGTCTTAATTATGCATTCAGTTAGATGTTCGGATACATGACACGAGTTCACGTTTCTTAGAATCTTGAATGTATTTTAGACTAAGTTTCAACGATTCGAATTGTTTTAAGACCGTCATTTCTGTAATCATGTACTTGAATTTAGTCAACTCTCACAGCAATGATTATTTATGTTCACGTTATTCATATCTGAATTTAGGTATTTATTGTTTTTCATTTGAGAAAATTTGTAGGCATCTATTGGATTGGAACAATTACTTTAACTAAGTCACGAAATAGATTCCCGCTTATAATATATCGGACACTTTAGAAATCTGTCCGTAAATATTTTGTTTAGAATAGTGTAGGATATTCGATACGGATAGGCCTTTTGCAGCGGCGAACAAGAGTTCTCCGTTACTGTTTGACAGTTATTGACCACAGCCGCCATTCAGTAACTGGATATCAAACTAGGGTTAGCTGAATTTTCAATTCAATTTGAAATGGTGAGCTTGGAAAATGCCAGTTGGATTTTAATGTCCAAATGATTTCAGTACCAAAATACAATTTAACTAAGGCAAATATTTGTGAAATGTTATTAATAAATTCTGTAACAATTTCCGTTAGGATACTCGTAAAAATATTTATAACTGTGACAATTCGACCCAGGCCGACATGCACCAAGCCGCTAACCGGGGGTTAGCGTTTTAACTCGGGTTTAGTTGTATTTACTTAACCCGAGGTTGGCAGGCTTAGAGCAAGTGGACCTCAAAATTAAATTAAAACAAAGTTAACTTTGCAACTTTGCTAAAATTGTAAATTCCATCAGGAGCATCGTCTACGAAGATGCAGTAGAAATAATAATTCGTTGAATAGAAAAATCTAGATTATTCAGGACACAGAGCTTATCCCTTCATTAAAAGTAATGACGGTGTTTTTTATCAATACCAATAGTTAGAGCGGAGATTTACAGACTCGTTTTCACTCTAACACAACCGGGAGCGGTGATCTCGCCAGGCTGGCGGTACTCGTCAATATTACTGACATAAGCTAGGGCTTTATTCTGTTGCAGAATAGTTGGTAATGAATTCATTGTGTGTAGAGACAGTTTGAAAGATGATCCCATGAACGGTATACAACATCGAATTTAATTGTGTTATTCTAACAATGAAGTTAGATACCTTTATCATACATTTGACACAGTCATGTAATCATACGTAGATAATATATTAGATACAATAGAGATATTAAAATATTGGTTCATGAAAAAAGTGTTTTAGTTGTTTTGCTACATAAAGGAATATTAAATGTTAGAGCTGATTCTACCACGCAGAGAAACTCCGAGCATAGCCCTCTCCATTGCCCTCTGAGTGACATTGAGCCTTCTTATGAGGCCCATCGTAAGCGCCCACGTCTCGGAACAATAAGTCATCATGAGGATATCTGCAGTAGAACTAGGGTCACCGACATAGCCCGAAGAATTGTGAACCTTAAGTGGCAGGGGGCGGGGCACATTGCTCGTAAGACTGATGGCCGATGGGGCCAGAAAGTTCTCGAGTGGCGGCCGCAAACCGGGAGACGAGCTGTCGGTAGAGCTCCAACAAGATGTAGGGATGATCTCGTGAATGTCGCGATGGAAGCGAGTAGCACAGGACCGGTTTGAGTGGCGAGCCTTGGAAAGGCTTTTGTCCAGCAGTGGACGTCTTTCGGCTGAAATGATGATGATGAGTTAGAGCTAAGTAATTAGACTGAATACGGACTTAATCGACCTAGGTACGTTACTGAAACCAGGTAATCTTTAGTATGTATTTGGTGACATTGGACAATTTTTTTCTAGCAAAATGAGAAAATAATATCCATTCACATACGCTTTCTTACGTTGATTCTTCAATGTGGTTCTAAATATATCTGTTATTAGATAAATATAAAGAGTCTACGCCGACATTAAAGTTTCAAATAAAATCAGAAGTGAGTCGGGCGGTAAAGTCGTCGCCCTGCCTCTTTCCACCTCTGAATGTTAAAGATTAGGCCTATTGAATAAACGAACATAAATATTCAAATGGAAACTCGCCGGAATAACTGTTAGCCGTGCAATAATTCCGTTCAACTGGAGTGAAATCTTCATTTGAATGTCACGTATTATTCGGTGCGGAGAGTTTAGGACCAGTTAAAAGGAGTCTTATGCGAATGGTTGCCTGTTTAATCTTGATAATTATCCAGAAAATTGGCGCAAAGACTCGCCTCTGCTTGGCTAAGGGAGCTGGAAACATTCCGCTGCCAATCAAGTTTGATAAAATTTACATTTCAATTGTTTCATAGAGGTGAACTACGTTTAGTTGCCTTAGACGTACGACTAGTTCTATTGAAGGTACCAGAAAAACCTTTAAGGTCGTTCATATAACTTAACTGGAGCCTTTGCAATGGCATGCCTGCGCGTATAAAATAAAAACGTATTTGTCACAAATGATACTTTAGTGTAGTCTATGTATGTACTCGTACGAAGTCAGCCTCGACCTTGAGAAATTCACCTGATCAGGCTTGCTGTGGTAGAAGATTAACGTGGTTCCTGTACTAGAAGACAGCCAGATTTAGTCAAGATGGGGTCTTAACTGAGTACGCCTGAAATGGCAGAAGGAAGATGAGCGTGGTGTGAGATTCAGGTTTGGAGAAAGAAGAAGGAGTAGCCTAGTAGCCTTGAGGTGGCAGAGGGAAGATAAGCATGGTGGAAGACTTGCGGCATACCATGGGTCGGCCAAGTGACGATCTTGAAGCTGCGAAGGTGCTTTGGTTCCTCTACTGCAGGATGAAATAATTATGAAAGCGAGACATTGCCTTGAATGGGTCTTACCTGAGCACGCCTGAGGCGGCAGAGGGAAGATGAGCGTAGTGGAAGACTTGCGGCGCGCCACGGCGCAGCCGAGCGACTGAGGCTTGAAGCTCCGGAGCTGCTGCATGAAGTCGCTGCACTCCATGAGCGCGACGTCCGCGAAGTGCAGGTCGCACAGGATGTGGTTCTTGAAGCGGCGGGCGCGTTTCTGTGACACCAAATGAGGTTTATCGTCATCATCATCATCATTTCAACCGCAACAGTCCACTGATCGACATAGACCAAGGCTCTCCACTCAGACTGGGCCTGTGCTATTTGTTTTCACCGGCTTCTCACCTTCTTTTGAACGAGGTTCAAACATTCACTATATTATAGTAGGTACGCTTAAAGTAACATCAGCCATACATATTTTAGTACTTCTGTTTGTACCTTATAAATACCAGTAGGTACATATTAAATGAACATCAATCAATAAATGGTTCTAAGTTCGGACAGCCACTATTAGGTAAGTATACCTGTTGACATATACCTATGTAGGTATATATAAACAGGGGGATCATGGATCATTAATGTTGTTGCGTATTAGAACAAAATGCGTGAAAGACCAATGTCAGTAAATCAGTAATTACTTGGTATCCATTTTTCAAACGGCATTCAAATAATAATATTTGCGGGCAAAAAAAACGGCATGGGTATTTATTTTAAACGACAGTTGTATATATATTAAGTTGAGCACATATTTTCTTTTTCAGTCAAATGGAATAGGCCACAAATCGAGCGTTCCTATTTAAGTTTTTATTGAACGGCAAAAGCTTCCGGGAGCTCTGAAATATTCATTTTGGAATAAATAGCTTGGAAGCGCGCTGAGCGGGTAAATAAATTATGTAAACAACGGCCGACTTTGTTATTGGCAAAAGTAGTTATCAGACGTGGAAAGAGTCCCACATACGAAGGATACACTTGATCCAGCGAGGGGCCGAAGCCAGCACGTTTTATATTGCAATATTGCACGGAAGCGGTTTATTAATCTTTTTCAACAAAAAAGTGTTCTATCTGAACATATTATACCTACGTCTTTGAGCAGTTAACAGACAGGTAAGACAATATCAAAAATATAGAGAACATAAAAGAAAATACAACGTTGATCGGCTTTTCTCATGAAATATTAAAATGTTCATAAAAATTGCTTAGGTCCGCGGATAGACTAATGTGTGTTGTACTCGTACTATAAAATCCGACTACAGCTTTAGACGTAGTGTAGCACAGGTACATTGTTAGCCTTAGCTAGTAGCTACAACCTTTAGCTGAAAGCTTCTCTGCCCTAAAAACGGATTTGAAGGGATCGGATCCCCGTAAAAACAACATCCGAAAAGAAAATTAAAAGGCGCCGAGAACAACATTGGGAACTTAAGGGGTTTGGGACGATCGGGAGATTTAACCGGCTTTGTATACTAAAAGAGTAAGAAAATTATAAATTTATTTTTATTTCCTAAATAGTCATCTAGTGTGAGATTTTTCTTTCAACATTAACATAGGAATGAAATCAAAGTTATTGATTCAAAGAAAAACAAGTAATTACTTTATTATGGTACTACTACTACTACTACTACTACAGCCTATTTGCGTCCCACTAATAAAATTATAAATTTAAATAACAATTGATGATAGATTCACATAAAAAAATATTGTCATATTTTTCTAAGATAGAAAGAAAAAACAATACTAAGGTGGCAATGGAAATAAAGATAGGAGATTTTTTTAACATCTTGACTAATTGTCTTTTTTCGTCAGGTCACACGGAGAAGTGTACTCCAAGACCTAAGATTCCCAAAAAAAGACATGACAATACTGACTGCATTCAAACATTTCAATGGCTTAATTAAATCCTGATAAATCTTTGCCTTCTATTCACTCTTTATAACCCAGCTTAGTGTTCCCAGTTTTTTTATTAAGAGAGACTTTGGCACGCTCCCGTTGAGTTCTGAAACTTTAAATTCGCAGTTTTCTTATGGCACCTTAACTGATTATGAGGAAGCCTTGGTAGCCTAGTGGTTTGACCTGTCGCCTCTCATGCAGAGGGTCGGGAGTTCGAATTCGGTCCGCACCTCTGAAATAAAGTATTATGTGCGAAATTCAATTTAAATTTACTACTGAGGTTTTCGGTCAAGGAAAATATTGTGGGGAAACCTGCACGCATCTGCGAAGCAAGTCAAGGATGTGGTGTGAAGTCCCCAATCCGTACTAGTCCGCGTGGGGACTATAGCTCAAACACTCTCGTGATGAGAGGAGGCCTGTGCCCAGCAGTGGGCCGTAAATGTGGCTGTTGTGGTGGTGGGTTTTCTTATTACCTTGCATTGCTTTGTAAGTTGGTTGGTTGGTTGCAGGTTTTAATTCGTCGTGAATTAAATGATCACACTGAATGCGTCTGCGGTGCGTCTACGGCGCGTCTGCAGGTCGTATACGGCTCGTCTGCGGCTCGCATGCACTGAATAGCATTATCACACCGCCTTGGAGACGTGCGGTTGCCGTGCGTCTGCTATGCGTCTGCGGCACGTCTACGGTGCGTCTGCAGGTCGTCTACGGCTCGTCTGCGGCTCGTCTGCACTGAATAGCATTATCACAACGCCTTGGAGACGTGCGGTTGCCGTGCGTCTGCTATGCGTCTGCTCGCCGGCGGTGTGAGAGCTCTTACGAGAGCAATACAGTGCAGACGAGCTGCAAACGAGCCGCAGACGAGCCGTAGAGGCATTCGGTGTGTGTGACCCGGCATTTATGTGAATAAATCATAACTTTTGATATCTATAGGTCGTTTTAATCAAATCGCTTTAAAATGTTTACAAAAAGAAACTTAAATTTTTCTTCTTCATGTCACATTGACTAAAAGACTTCCGCAGGGAAGGTGGATCTCGGAAAAAAAACATATACCCAGGACTCTTACAATTTGCAAAATTTCTCATATTTTTGAATGATCCAAACTCCAAACTCTACCTAAATAAAAGGTGAAATAGCAACTGATAAATAAATCGCGGTAAAATGCAAATCGAATACCGAACACCAATCAAATGCTTCCACGGTTTTTTTTAACAATCACTTTTAGATGCCCTCTGTGTTTGCATTGGTGTGATGTTTTTAAACTGCGGGAATATAGATAGACTGCCACTGGATAGTGGCAGTTTTTGCCCGCTGTAATACAGTAAAATTCATGTATCCATACTAATATTGTAAATGCGAAAGTAATTCTGTCTGTTACCTCTTCACGCTTCAACCGCTGGACCGATTGAGATGAAATTTGGCATGGAGATAGTACGGGTCCCGAGAAAGGACATAGGCAACATTTTATCTCGAAAAAGCGCACAGTTCTCGCGGGAGCGCGATAACCGAATTCCACGCGGGCAAAGTCGCGGGCAGAAGCTAGTTTTTCTATAAAGTAAACAAAAAAGTCGTACTTATTGATACGCCATAACAATTTCGAGGTTTCGAGGAAATCAAAAAAGTTATTTATTATCTGGAAAGCAAAGATTTGTCGTTATAGACCTTGAGAATTCCACGTCCCAAGTAAAAAATTGTATATGTAAATAGACCTTTGAAAAAAAAACTATCGAGGCAATTGTTTCTAATCGTGTTTTCACGTTTGACTGTTTAAAGCAAACATGTTTAAGCTTCATATAATATGAATAACAGCCTCGTAGATGCCACCGATGGTGAGATCTAGATGGCGAAACATTGGCAATGATTTCGTAACTGTGGCCTCTTAAAGTTCAACTTGAGCGCCTTGGTGCGTGAGCGAATCCAAAGGGAATCTCCCTGTCCCTATTTAAGACTTCGAATAGAGCCCCCGTATGGCCTTTATGTCCAAAGTATGTCGCTCTGATTGCGTCGCGTGTCGAGACCCAGTCTCGTAAGTTTCCCTGCCACTTAGAGTGGGCTACAGGGTAAGCGACAGCCATTCTTAAATCATGATCTTTCGAGTAGACTTTATAGAAGTAGATCAATACTGAATATATCTTTAAATTTTGAAATTCGCGATATCCCATGACATGAATAAAAACAATCTTTCTAATATATAAAATTCTCGTGTCACAGTGTTTGTAACTCCTCCAAAACGACTCGACCGATTCTTATGAAATTTGGAGTGTATATTCAGTAGGATAAGGACGTAAGCTATTTTTCATACACAAAAAAAACCAAGGCGGTACGAGTCCGCGGGGTCAGCTAGTATTATATAATGTGGTAATAGGTGCTGTGTTTCTTGTACCGTTGATAGTTAAATGGGAAGGAAGGGAACTGGTATGATTGACTAATGTACTTTTAGCGCTGAATAATATCTTCGAAATGGCAAAGAAGATAAAAAGGTATACGTACCACCTAGATATCCCAGCGCGTGTCACGTTAAAAAGTCCAACAGTGTTAAAGTTCTTCTCTGTATCAGTTAATTTTTCTTGATTTATTTAATGCAAGATCAAACAATTTGCTTTATGCATTAGATATTGTGGGTTAATTTTGCAGGATCTCTAGCGCTTCCGCTTATGAATTGTTCTAGACTAAAATTCTGCTCTACATTGAAGCAGTTTCAGGCCTTTGCTCTACATGTGACCTCTTTATAGATAAATAAGCAGCCGATCAGTATAAAAAATCTCGATGTGATACTAAAAAGTCATATATGTTTGATCACTTACCAATCTCAAAAATCTTTTGAATCAATTAAATTTACTTTTGATCATACTTGACGACCGATTATTAATTGACTTAGTTAAAAAAAAATCACAACCTAAAAGTCGTATCTACAAAGTAATTTATATATTTACCTAATACCTATGCTTAGTCTTTTCTGCTTGGAAAATATAACATACACATGCCTACCTATAGGTCTGGAATCGGCTCTAGATACCCGTAGGTAATTCCACACAAAACCAACATCAGTAATCTAAATATATAAAACTCAAAGGTGACTGACTGACTGACATAGTGATCTATCAACGCACAGCCCAAACCACTGGACGGATCGGGCTGAAATTTGGCATGCAGGTAGATGTTATGACGTAGGCATCCGCTAAGAAAGGATTTTGCAAAATTCCCATGGGAACGGAAAAAAACGGGATTTTTCATTTTAATATTTCTGCGCATACGAAGTTGCGGGGAAAAGCTAGTTTATTAGAAAACGTAAGTCTCAGTCAGAAAATAGCAATCGATATGGACGTGTATTGAAGATGCAAATTTTACGTAGCTGCTCAACCTTTTCAACATAATCCTTTTCAGTTTTCTTTCTAGCTAAGTGGAGATTCAAGTTTAAAGAAAGTAACTCTAGTAAAAATGCTTAGGTGTTTTGTTTATCATGTAAGATACCTACACGTCAGACATGTAGGTGTATGGAGGGTTGAAGTAAAAGAGCGCAATCTTTATAGTTCCAAAGGTGGACACCAAATCGGGTAGGTTGGGGGCGTTGCGGTCGCCACTCCAGTCAAGCCACCTAGGCGGATAGTCTGCAGTAGCGCCTTCAGATGGCGCTGCTGAGGCGAAAACGCAGCGAAAACGGTTGTGAGGAGAGTGTGTTTTGTTTTGTTGCTTATCAGATCCATAAAAAGATCCATTACGCTCACAACGAAGTAGACAAGGGTTCCGCATTTAGATAATACAGGATTAGAATACTGTCTTTAAAATACCTTAGGAGTTTATTCTACTTGTCTATTATAAAATATATGTATAGGGTCAAGCAAAACGTTATGACGACATTTTAACCACTGTATCAGTTATCGATTCTAAGCATGTTTTTTTTTCGAGTTAGTAGAGAAAAAATCGTTTGGTCCAGCATGGGATTGATGGTGTGAGAAATAAGTACCTGTCTGTCATCATCATCATCATCTCAGCCGTCCACTGCTCGACAAAGGCGGTATCCCATACAGTTTATTTTTTACCAACTCGGAAAAAATTAAAAACCTAAAAACATGCATACAATCGATAGCTGATTCAGTGGGTAAAATATCGACACAATGTTTTGCTTGACCCCGTATATACTGATGAACTATTTTGTTTATTTACCTACTGATTTATTTGAGAAAATACTTCCCGGATTTGATTTGAATGAAGGATATTTTAACCACTTTTGTTTAGGACTAGTGTGTAGTGTAGTGTGTAGTTGCACTAGTGTTTTCCTTATACATATTATACCTTATATAGTCATCCAATTAAGTTACATAAGTTAGCATTAGTATGACGAAGACCGATCAACAACTGTAGGTCTTTCGATGACTGAAATAGCGAACACGGAGTTTAATAAATGTAATCGAATCAAGTAAGTTGACTTTATTTTACGTCAATTTATTTATTTATTTTCATTCGATATAAGTACATATGAATCGTTATGAATTGTTACTTGTTTTATCAGAGTTTTAATTTAATAATTGAATTTAATCACTAAATAAACGCAATTTCATGACAAAGTTATATGAATCGCAACATGTTTGATTATACCTATTGCTAAATACATGACAAAAATCTAACAAATGGTGTGTGTAGTAAATGTCACGGCATTATGTAAGTACTATTTATTTCTATGTGCGACTTGTTTCCCTTATATTTTCTCGATATCGAGTTCAATAACACTGTAATTTATTTCATATAATATGATATAACTGAATAATAACTACCAATATATGATATTGGTAGTTATACTGTTTTACTCGGGTTTATATTACAACCGTTTTACAAAAGAAAGATTACTTTTCAACCAGACGAGTATCCGAGACCAACAGCTTGGGATCTAAATCTGTACATATTACGCTAAGATAAATATTTCAATATAAAAGATTATTATTATTAACATTATTATATAAAATGGCTTTGTATAAGAAAATGTAATTTTAATAGTATTATGTGCTTATTAAATGAAATTTCATATTTAGTATCATGCGACGAAGGAGTTAGTCGAGCGCTGATTTCGATGTAATAACATTACTCAATAAAGATTCCTTAATTTGCACAAATGGGCTCTAACAACCGCCCTTACTCCTTACCCCCTTAAACGCTGACTCCTCAACGCCGAGAGGGATTTTTCCTGTGAGATCGGACTGATAAGTCAGATGAAGAGTTTTAGCAAATTAATCAGAAAATTCGAGGGCTTTTAACGTCTTAGATCAAGATTTGTGATTGCAATAATTAATGAGACTTTTCGCGATTCTATTGATTTAAAACTCCTCATTCAAATTTAAGTTCGCGAGGTTTACGATTATGATCAAGTAATTCCATCGTTTTGTCTATTTAAAACGATAGGTGAAGAAATAATTAAAATGAAGTGTATGTGAAATGTACATATTTAATATATAAATGAAAATAAGCCCATAAGTACACAGAAATAAATATAAGGATATTTTTATACTTAACAAACACGAAAAGTTTTATACGCCATAAAACTAAATTCATAGTTTTCTACAATCCTATGCCAGATTTATGTTTAACACATCAACAACCCGATCTATCAAGTGTAATAGGAAAACCCAAACAAACAAACAAACGTATAGGAAAATGCATTCGCAGTGAATGGTACATTTGACCGGATTGTAAAACTGAGGCAACCATTTGCAGAGGCAGATACTGGAAATGTAAAACGCTGGTCAACGAGAGCCTATATCGGATATATATTGAAGCTAATTAACTTTAATTTGAGTTGAATTTTGATTACGAAAACGGATTTTAGAATTTATTTTGAGTCTACCTCGTGTAAACGTTGCGTTTTTAGAGTTCCGCACATCAAAACCAAAGGATCCCTTATTCTATAAGTAAAGTAGTAAAAGGCTTATAGGATTACGTGAGTCTGCCTGACTGTCACAGCCAATTTGTTTCGAAAGTAAAGACCGATTGAGTTTGACCCAAATACAGTATTTATTTTTGCCCATGGAGACTATTGTTTGGGGGTAATTCATCATCATCATCATCATCATCATCATCATCATTTCAGCCGATAGACGTCCACTGCTGGACATAGGCCTCCCCTAAGGCGCGCCACTCAGACCGGTCCTGTGCTCGCATCCGCCGCGTTCCCGCGACCTTTACAAGGTCGTCATCACTCCATCTTGTTGGAGCCCTACCGACAGCTCGTCTACCGGTTTGCGGACGCCACTCCAGGACTTTCTTGCCCCATCGGCCATCAGTCCTGCGAGCAATGTGCCCCGCCCACTGCCACTTAAGGTTCGCAATTCTTCGTGCTATGTCGGTGACCCCAGTTCTACTGCGGATATCCTCATTTCTGATTCTATCACGCAGAGAAACCCCGAGCATAGCCCTTTCCATTGCCCTCTGGGTGACCTTGAGCCTTCTTATGAGGCCCATCGTAAGCGCCCACGTCTCGGAACCATAAGTCATCACTGGCAACACACACTGGTCGAAGACTTTCGACTTAAGACACTGCGGTAATTTGGAGGAAAAGACACTGCGAAGCTTCCCGAACGCTGCCCAGCCGAGTCGGATTCGACGATTAATCTCTTTCTCGAAGTTGGACCTACCTAACTGGACTGTTTGTCCCAGGTATACGTAATGGTCAACAACTTCGAGCGCAGAGCCTCCGATTATTACTGGAGTTGGCTCAACATGGACGTTGAACATGATCTTCGTCTTGTCCATGTTCATTTTCAGACCAACAACGAGCATAGCAAATTGACGACTTACGAAATAAAAGAAAAAAATACGTGTCCTTTTATTTTTTTCCTATTTTCTAACTAGCTAATAAAATAGCCATGTTAAAAAAAAATTGTCAATTAAATGGTTTTTCTGGCTCTGCTATAGATATTCTTTGGGTCCATATGCACTTTTAAAAAACAGCCCTTTTATTAAGTATACTGATGTTTCGCTATTATGATTATGTAAATGCCACGAAAGAAGAAAAACAACCCAGAAGAAAAAAAGAAAGCAAGGCGTGAATACGAAATAAATAGACGCGCCAAAATAAAAGCAGATCCCATCAAATCATACAGTGTCACAGCCTCGTTCAGTAACGTCACGACCGAGGCGCAATCTGTCACAGCCATGTTTATGTACCTATTTTTTACATTTCCTGAGGGCTTTAAGGTTGTTCACATGCATCAAAAATATGCTTTTGGTATATACTTTTGATGCACATCGCTATAAGTCGTAAAAACAATTTGTTTTTTTTACAATATCTGGACTCAATTTAAGAATCACCCAACTAGTTCCTTCAGTTCTTCTTTCTTATTAGGTCACAGAATATTTAATAGTACTACATACAGAATGGCCACTTTATTACTCGCCTGAAACTACCCGGGGCGCGCAACTCGAGCCCAACTCGCCCTTACCGTCATTTGTTTCATCCGGATATGGAGAGTGAATCATTGACCTGCGTACTGGTACACACACATTGACACTTCATTCGAATTGTGTTCGAAATCGTGCTTTTATAGGCCGTGCCCGCCGTGTGATTAGGTACTGCTTTATTCATCTGGATCAACAATTTCCTAATTCATATTTTATCAAATGTCACACGCGCAATGCACACTATGAGCTCTGTCCAAGGCGTGCCGCATCCAATCTACACCGGCCACCTTGCGCAAATCGTCACTCCACCTGGCAACAGGGCGCCCAACCCAACACTTCGCTTGCCTTATTGTCGTGGTCTCCACTCAAGAACGCGTTTACTCCAACGACTATCCGCAGCTCTCGCGATGTGACCACTCGCTCAAGTGGTGATAAAAGTATTATTTTCACTTAAACTTATTTCTTACTCCATTTTGTGTGACGTTAAATTGCGTTTCTTTCAACATCGAGCCCCGACTTTGTGCGACGAGCGGTAGCGGCGAGCGTTTTGAGCAATAAAACCGCGGCTTCGCCGCACGGCGGTTAGTTGCATGACCGTCAATTATTAGGTGATGTTTACAACGCATTTATTAGGTCTTCGTGTAACTGATACACAAACTATATAAACAAATCTTGCAATGCTTCTAATTATTGCATCATGATGAAGCTTGGCAAGTAATAACATGTAGATTGGGTGACACTGCAATAGTAGCTGATCTAATGATTGAGCTTGTGGGCACGGAAAACTAAAAGCCATTTTTTTACTATTAATTATGTTTAGCATTTTATTAAACCTCCCTCTACCCCTGGTGATACGTGGTGACTTACCCTCCACCCCATCGAAAATCACGGGTACCTATTTTTTTTTGCACGAAGTACCTTTCATAAAAATTCGGAATATTCTTATTATCTTTCAATACTGGTACGAAATACGACGCTTTTCGGTTTATAAATCGCGCGTTCAGCGGAAATATGTGATAATCTCACAAAACACCCCTCCCCTCTATTGTGATACTTCGTGATTTTCAACAAACCCCTTCCCTCGCGTGATAGTTAACAATCCACATCACATGTCGGGATATGAGAGCCACCGTATTCCTGATCACTAGTTGGCGCCACTGTCTACAAGGTGTTGGCTGTCAATGTCAAAGTTTGTCATTTCATATAATAATGTCGAAGTCACTGAGACATTTGACGTTTCGGAGACCTCAGTGTTGCCAGTTTACCGTGTAATATGTGTGCATAATGTGCTAAATTGACAACATTGCACCTCGTAGGACTCCAAGCGCCTTTAGCGGCGATTCCGCTCGGGGCAAAATTTGTGTGATCACCACGAATGTTTGTAGTCGAGTCATGGATGTTTAGTATTTATATATGTATGTATTTCTCTATATAAGTATTTATATGGTTGTCTAGCAATCATAATACAAGCGTCGCTTAGTTTGGGGCTAGGTGAATATGGTGTGATATGTCCCAGCATATTATTACAATCACCGCTGCCGCCGGTCGCTAAGTCGTACCCGAGCCGTAATAACGTCACTGCGGGCTTCCTTTGTGAATCACTTTGATTAACTCCGATCAATGCCTCATTCATTTGGTCTAAATGTAGATTAATTGGGGCGCAATGAAGTGGCATATAGGTAAAATTGTGTATGAAGAAAATGAGTTGAAGGGAATATATTTTTTTTAGCTGACAGTAATTTAATCATCATCATCATCATCATCATCATCATCATCATCATCATCATCATCATCATCATCATCATCATCAACAGCTCATAGTAGTCCACTGCTGGACGTAGGTCTCACCCAATGCACGCCAATGAGCTCTGTCCAAGGCGTGCCGCATCCAATCTACACCGGCCACCTTGCGCTAATCGTCACTTCACTTGGCAACAGGGCGCCCTACACTTCGCTTGCCTTGTCGTGGTCTCCACTTAAGAACGCGTTTACTCCAGCGACTATCCGCAGTTCTCGCGATGTGACCGGCCCACTGCCACTTCAAAGAGCTTATTCTTTGGGCTGTTTCGACAACTTTCGTTCTCTGCCTGATCACCTCATTGCGTATCCGATCTTTCAGAGAAACGCCGAGCATAGCCCTCTCCATAGCCCTTTGAGCTACTTTGAATTGGTGGACCAATCTCACCGTAAGTGTCCACGTTTCGGTTCCGTAGGTCATTACGGGTACTGATTAAAGACCTTGGTTTTTAGACATTGCGGAATTTGAGACGAGAAGACTCGACGCAGCTTGCCGAACGCTGCCCAGCCAAGCTGAATTTTCTCTGTAATTTAATCACTGGCCGCAAGTTCAGGAAATATATTTAGCGCCTGGCACATTGTCAGCTATTGAAGGGGTTGTAGGGTGAAAAAAAGATCCTTGTATGTACTACTCAACCTTCGGAATTTAAAAACGCTTTTCACGCTACGACTGTTATTTATACACGGTGTGGCCCTTAAAAGGAGCAAACAATTCAAGACCTTCCCACCCATCGGCATTTAAGTCCAAATGGTTTTTAATTAAATCTGATTAAAAATTTGTTTACCGTTATTTTCTAACAAAATTAATTGAGTCAGAAATTGCAAATATGTTGTAACTAGTCGCAATATTTGACAGTGTCATTCATGATTGTTTTGTAGCGGGCGTGTGGGTGGTAGGTCACGAAATAAACAACTTTTGTATTAGCAACAGTCTACTGTTCACCAATACACACAGTTTTACAAAAGTTAATTTCGCTCCAATTTGGAGCACTTGGGAGCATTAGGATCAGGTAAAGGTAACTACGTATACACTGTGGAATCATCTTTAACATTTTTTCCTCCTATTACGGGCCACATCCGGTATATGTTTGGTAGCTATAATATCATATCATTCATTCATACCATCGTTTTCAACAATATTTTACCTGTAATTCTTAATCAATACGTAAGTAAGTTTAGTGTAAACAAGATTTTCAGTTATATTTTAGAGTAACTAATTTACCTACATGCATTATCTAGGAAGACCTGTTATTGGCTCAACTCTGTATCTTTAGTTTAAGACTTCTGCTTTATGATAAATAGCTGTTGGTATTTTAATAAATAAATAAATAAATACCTATGTTATTGGCGGTATTGTTTTCCTTTCCTAATGCATCATTGGTGATCACCGTCTAGGGTATTACACTATTTTTTGAAATGTGGTTTAAAATGATCCTTATGTTGGATTGAATGACAATTTTTTTTATTTCGATTTTCTGAATGGGATAAATACCTTAAAAAGTACTTTTAAAATTTCATTTTCAGTTTTCGCGCTAAAAAGCTAGCCGCCATGTTTGCTTGATCTGTGACGTCAGTAGTATAGTAAATATAAGTACATAGTAACCAAACAAGTAAAGTCAAAACTTAAAACGGTTACTTGTAACGCTTTGTTTACAGTAGAAGTGACGTCACAGCAGCTAACAATATGGCGCCTACCGTTTTGGGACAGATTAAAAAACAACATTTTATAAATGTAATTATAAAATAAGTTATGCATTTTTATGATTAAAAGTCGATGTTTTGGGTAACATTTTTATATAATTTATCATAAATCAGTACTTCCCGATTTTTCCTTTAATGGAGTATAATACCCAATTGATACATATATTGACATATTCCGTTCAAGTAAATTTCCTAATACGATTGTAGCTCAATAAGTTCCGGTGTGGAATTACTTTCCTTGATTGACTGGCTATAATTGCACGCTACATAATGTATATGAAGGCTGTGATTGATCGCTACATTACTTTGTTGATAATATCGTTTCCAGCATTGTATTTCCAGAAGAGCGGTCATGAAATTCTCGCGCCGTAATGAAATGGTCTTGAGAATGTAAGGAAATGAGAAAATTAAACACAGTTCTCATTTACTATTGAAATAATAAGAATGGGACATTATTTATAACAACATCTCTTTCTTTCTGTAATGAATTTTGGTAAAACCTTACAGTGATATAAGTACCTATAGTTTAGTTGCGGCTAATCCATACTAATATTATAAACTAGCTTCTGCCCGCGACTTCGTCCGCGTGGAAATCGGTAAGTGTGTTTTTCCGGGATAAAAAGTAGCCTACATGTTGACCAGTGCTATAACACTGCTGGTCATCTAAATCAGTCCAGCGGTTAAGGCGTGAAGAGAAAGCAGACAGACGGACAGACAGACAGAGCTACTTTCGCATTTATAATATTAGTATGGATTCCTCTAGCCTAGAAAAGATAACCGGGGCACTTCGCTGGACCAATTACAAAAACCTTAATATAAGGTTGGCGTTTTCAAGGAAATAATTTCGTTACTAGAAATTGCTGAGAAAACGAGTTCGTTACGACCAACGGGTATCGACTGACCTAAAAAAGTGCGGTAGTCAACAAAGCTGTGTTTGCGCCTTGATAATAGTCTATTAACATGATTGCAAAACCGCGTCATATTGGTTATCCAACCTGGGAGGGGCGTTGTTACACTCCGAACGGTTTATGCTTTGTTTTTGGAAAGGGCTGCGTTCACTGCTCTTTATCTTTTAATTACATTAATGTGGGCCTCAGTTGAAGCACCGATGGAGAGATATGTTTTAGTATGGCACGCAATATTGTGAACCCTAAAGTTTAGGGGGCTGTGAACTATGAAACGGATATATCTGGAGAATGAAGATAGAACGTCATATTTTAACTCCCGACACAAAAAGCGGGGTGATACAAGTTGGACGTGTGTGTATCTGTCTGTAACCTCGGAGCTCCGAAACGGATAAACAGATTTTGATAATTTCATTTTATGTTTGACAAGAAGTCTTCCGCGGTTTTACCCGCGTAGAACCCATTTTTCCCATTCCCATTCAGAACATCTTCTACGATCAGTAGTTTTAGCTATGCCTTATCATCATTTAGTCAGTGAAGGAAGAGTTTTATTATATTATATGTTGGAGTGAACGCGGAAAGGTCATTATGCAAGTATAATGCATTGCTCTAACTAAAGCTCTAACTAGAAGTATCTATCTTTGCAAGCAAATTTTTGAGGTGCTGTTTTTAACAGACTTCTAAAAAAAACACGGAGTATCTTAGTCTGACTAGTATGTTTGTCCACGTTTATCTCGCGTTTGGCTCAACCGATTTGAATGTGGTTTTCACAAATAGATAGAGTTGTTCCCGAGGAAGGTTTTAGTATATCACTTGTAATCGTTTTCTTTGGAATTGGATGAATAATCATGAGAATAGCGAATAGCGGAGAAAATCAAGCCGACTGGGAGCTTGCATTGAAAACGCTGCTTTGTATTGGTTTTGTTTTTAATTGGTTTTTTTTGGCACTGGTCGAGCGAGGGTGTGGTTTACTGACCTGATTCGGCCCAGTCAGGTTCAAGCCACAGGAGTTGCAGCGGAGACATTCCTCGTGGTAGTGGTTGTTGTCGTACAGCGGTGATGGTTCTGGAAAAAATCATCTATTATAATATTTACAAACAGCCAAAGGAAAATGTCCTGTCCAAATGGGCGCCCGACCAACTCGGGCACCCGTTTGGCGCTCAGTAAATTTGACACTTAAGTCTCATAGTGTTAGGTTTTACTTTTGGATAAATATTATCTTGACACATATTATAAAGAGGCGTTATTAGCATATTGGAACGTATTTTCTAATGTCAGTTTGCTCCATATATTTTGACATATTCTGTTAGGCACTGTTCGTCCATATGTTATTATAGGTCAATGTCTGGAAACAATCCTTCAAATTAGGTTTACATTGCTATCTACATTTCTAAATATTCTAGACTTAATACAACAATAAGAAAAACAATTCTCTTTATTGAACACCAAATACAAACACACAGCAGAAAGGATACGCAGTTAATAGGTAAACAACAGGCGGACTTATCGCTATGCAGCGATCTCTCCCAGTCAACCTTAGGAAAGTGTAGAATGCGAAAAGAAAAACAATGATGGGCAGTGTAAAATTAAGAAAACAACCGATGATTATTAATGATCATAACTTGATTTTATCATTACATTTGATCATATCATTATGTTCTGACGTGAGATCTTAAACTACACTAAGCTGTTTAATAAGGCGTCGTTCAGCAGAGATTCTTCAGTAAAATTAATAAGTATAGGGAGTCATTGACTTTTTCTAAATAAAATAGATTTCTTAAGAAGTTTCTATTGTACTTAATGAAAAACAAAAGTAAACGACTTCGTACTTTCAACCATGTACATTACGAACAGCAATCACGTAAAACCAACTATGTGCGATATTGAGCACAACAAACAGAATTTGGTGTCGCTTCGTGCTTCACTAACCATAAAGGAGATAAATATGTCTGGAATACAAAGAGGCGTTGAAAGGTTCGTACTCTTACTATCTAAACATCTAACTGACTTTGAGATTGAACCACGCTGACTTGATGGAGTCTATACATACAGATTGACTATGAAAGCCTTTTTAAAAGGCTAAATTTTCAGATGAATTTTTGTAACTCAACATTTTTGTGATTATTTCCCGGAATTTGCATCGGAGAGCCATTTCAACAGATGCGCATATTTACGTTACCCATATAAAAATTCTGATTTCGTGTTTCTACCGAAATAATTTACTATACATAGTTTCGTTGAACAATCAAATTTGGATTGTTTTAATCTTACAATTGGTAGTCGTTTATCTCTTCACAATCCAATTACGCTGGTTGTGAAACCCAAATGTGCTGGCAGAAATTAAATTTTCAGCGGCAAGGATTTAGCGAGTGCAATTGTGAACGTTCTAAGATCCTCCGCTAATCCCGTAAAGGGTTAAATTTACCAAACCTAAGCAAATTATATATCTCGGAGACAACACGAACTACCGGATTTAATTATTATTAATAGCTATAACAAAATTAAGGCACATCACAGATCAATGGAGAGCAAAATTAAAATAGCTTCCAATCAAATTGTTTCTTTTTAAAGGAAAGCAAAAAGATCAAAGACAAACATCAAGCACTTTATATGAGAGCTGGTCAAGGATTCCTTTAAATAAATGCTATTAGCGTTAATTAATTTGTAAACAAAAGCGGTAACTTAGAGCTGGTTGCAGTTTGTGCTTTCCAAAATATAAAGTTGAGTCTAGGCGTGAATTATAGTGGAAAGCTTGCGAATAAATTCTGGGCTAAGCTGAAAGGGAAAGCTGGCCCGTCGCCAGGCTTTCCCTCTATTCTGAACTCTTGTGAAATTTCAAGTCAAACTTATACATATCCTTTGGCAACATGTGCCAACACTCTAGTATTCGGGCCGTGGCAGGCTCGTCTGGAACCGTGTTCCATTATTGATGAAGGGTGTTTAGCACATTTCCCGCTCCGAGGCCTCGGATAAAATGTTATTTAACTTTTACAAACAGAGCCGCAATAAATTGAAATGTTCATTGTATTTCTAAAATATGATAAATTTCCAGGACTTTAAGGTAAGTTTCGAACTTGAGACAGGATTCTTATGACAATATTGACGAAACTTTTGATATCGGGCAATTATATCTCCATCAGAACTGGAATAATGTGATTTATAAACTGTAATGATTACCTACCTTTGTCATCGTCAACGTCGATGCCACTCAAAACTACCTCTTAATGTTCCATCGTCAGTAAACATGGAATATTTCAAAATTTTGTTAACAATACCTATAATATTTTTAATGTCAATAAGTACTATAAAAACGGAAAACAAATTGAAATTACGTTTGCAATATTACAGTTGATGAAGGCAGTAAAGCGGGAGCGCGATTTTTTATTGAAATATTAAATGAGCGCGAAGGAGAATGGGCCATATCTAATTAATGTGATCGTACAACAGGCCGTAAACTGGGCAGTAAATATGTACTCCTATTTTTACTACCGGAGGAATATTCTCTGCGGTGAAATGATGATACCGACCGGAGGCAGATGACATTCTAGACTGATTTTCGTAAAAAGTATCATTACACTAGCTTTTCCCCGCAACTTCGTATCCGCAGAAATATTAAAATGTAAAATCCCGTTTTTTTCCGTTCCCGTGGGAATTTCAGGAAATCCTCTCTCAGTGCTCCGCTACGTTCCCTAAGGAACCTGCATGCCAAATTTCAGCTCTCTACGACCAGTGGTTTCAGTCATAGGATCAGTCAGTCAGTCAGTTTCTTGTTTTATATAGGTATAGATATAGACTAGTCCCGCGTAGACTTAGAATTCGCATACCCGATGATACTATACAAATAGACAGTTATAGTTATTATTGAAAAGTTGGTTTGACCCGTGGAAATATCGGGATAAAAAGTATCCTATGTTATTGCCCGGGTCTCAACCTATCTCCATAAAATTTTCATCCAAATCGGTTCACTCGTTGCGACGTGAAGGAAGGACAAACAAACAAACACACTTTCACATTTATAATATTAGTATGGATTCCCACCACCATCACCACAACAGCCTATTTTCGCCCTTTATTACGGCACAGGCTCATCACGAGAGGGTTTGCATAGTGCCCAGACAGGCCCAAAGCTCACATTGCAACGGCGAATTTTCAAGATTTGAATAATTTTAATCCCATGAATTGATAAGTATTCCCTTAATTGTCAAAGAGCTTGAGAAATTTCAGGGATAATTCCGCGCAATTTAGTATTTTATTAGATGAACAACCTTTATGTACCTTTAAAAATCTTATTTGATTTTATGTTGTAAAGGGTGAGTGAATAGTTTGGGCACGTTTGGGTTTAAAATATCAAAATGTTATTTTGGGAAGTCCTGTTTTCCCGTATAATTTTGTCGATGTTCAAATATGTTAAGCACTTTCATGGAGCACTTAAAAAGTATAGCACTACTACTCACTTACGGAATTATAATTTTGTTCCCTAGTGGGTTCGAACACTCGCACGTTTTGCTCAATTTTCCATTGATAACCAAAGAGTTATCGTCAAAAGCCATAACATTCATCACGAATTGTTTCTTACAGCGCTTTCCTAGATAAATAATTATCAGGCACGAGTAACGACCCGTTTACGGCCGGGTTATGGCGAGCTACTCATAAAGTAAGTGTGCACATGTAATAAAATCGAATTCGCATAAAATCGACATAAGATGCCGAGAACTACTTAGGTACGTAAATGGATCACATTACACACGAAATGTAATAATTTACAACTAAATAACAGAAATAGATACCTATTTAATATAACCATTCTTAGAATACGTTTATTAAAGCGTCATGGATCAAGCTATTTTCCTGATTGCGTAATAATAAAATCTGTATAAAAATTTAAAGGACAAGCGCCTTGTATCAAATGTCATCAAATGTAACATGTTATGCCTGTTCCGTTAGCTACAAAGCGCTGACCTAATTTCGACAAATCGAGGGTTTTTTACGCATTAGGGATAAAAATTAATATAAACGTTTCAACTTTTCATCGCGACGCCGCGTCGTCCACAAAGTGCGATATTTGTGAACACGTTGAATTAATTTCCAAATTTTCCAATGTTTAAATATTTAATAATAGTCATAATAAATTCAGCTTTACATAATGTTATACTTTATGGTTCATTATAATTATCAACCTCGCCTTGGGGGAGGCCTATGTCAAGCAGTGGACGTCTATCGGCTGAAATGATGATAATTATCAAAAACTATTTCTACATTTATATTCTATAATTTATCATCTAATTAAACCCCTGGTAACATTATCTCATTAAAAAAAGAGGCGTAGAAGGCCCTAAAATCTAAAAATATTTTAGTACTTATCCTAGTAAGCTCAACTACCGCATTTCGATGTTACACAATTCTTTTCACCTTTTATTGCTGATAAGATGTTATCGAGTTAAATTATGGCAAAAGCTGATAAAGGCTATTGCCGAAATTAGCGTTAGGTAGGTACTTATAATACATATAAATCATTTTACAGGCTTATTGGAAATTGAAAAAATGCTAGAAAATTTTATTCTAGGTATATATTGATTGTTTTTTAACCTTCCCTTATTGCCTTTATTATTATTATTTCCACGTTCATCAATCACTTGCGGGTTGCTTACTGTAAATTAGACATTACGATTTTATATTTTTGTATAGACAATTATTATGGGAGCTAATTTAAAACCCTCTCGTGATGAGAGGAGGCCTGTACCCAGCAGTGGGACGCAAATAGACTGTAGTAGTAGTAGTATATTTATAATTGTATCTTTGTATTAATCATAAATAAATAATAATGAAAAGAGGTTTTTCTACACATTATAACGTCATTCAAGGTGTCAAAACGATAGCCAATCATTCATTTATTGGAACAAGCATTTCGCGAACAATTTTGCACGACTTTAGCTTATTCGAAGCTTCTTTTTTTGGTTAAGTTATTTAGTTATTTGCTGATAATAAGTAATAATTTTATTGTAAACGTTTTATAGCAAGAAATGTTGTTTCTAACAATAAATATTGATATTAAGTATGTAAGAAGTATTGTATTGGGATATATTGTATTTATCGTACCAAAATTTTCTTAATCACTTTATTGTTTATAGTTGTATTCATTGCAACTATTCCATATTCAAAAAAAGTTTTAGATTTTTAACTTTTTAACTGTAGATATTTAAGTACTTCTATAAGCTTAGAATTCTGTATAAAGAGGAAAGGGTACAAAGCTTACTCTGGTGGAATGATTGACTCTTTGACAAACAAACGACCCCACGTATTGACACACGAATGAATCGAAAAACTTGACACGTCTAAATGAGTTATTTTATTTGCTACTGACAGCTCTATTCACTTTGACAGGATATTTTTTCATGTTCGTGCTACTTTTGAATGAATGATTGATAAGGCAGATACGTACACACATACGCACAGGTACTCACCATATTTTCAGCACTGAAGTGTATTTGTAAACACGCCTAGTAATACAAAATGCTTTTCGAATCTTTATCTTGTCAGTTATCCTAACGATGACTATTTTCACGACACCTACACCAACATACAATATATTATAACAAATACGTTTTGGTGTTATTTTTTTCAGTGTTATCAGGTCACTTGAGTGTTCGTTGGACCACCTTGAAGGTGTTTTAGTTCACTTGTTTTCGGCATACGATTTCACGTCCATGAAAACTGTTTACAATACGCCACTTTTTAATATGTTAATCATATCAAAATATATTATACTGTTTAAAAAATTTAATTCACAAAAATACAACAATAGAAACGCACGGATTTTGATAACGGAACTGTCATTCGTTGTAGTGTCTGTAGAGTAAATAACTCTTTATTTTCGTTTTAAAGCTGACGTGGGTGTATCGTTAGTTAGTGAGGTTATTCGTTGTGTACGGCGCGGCGGGGTCGCTCTAGTAAACATGGCAGCGGTGGCAACAGATGACAGGGCGCGGGCCTGCGCCGGGCCGTCGGGCTCATCTCATCTCGCTGTGTGCCCGTCGAGCGTCCACGAGTAGCAAACGTCAGCTTCGGCGCGCCGGTGGCGCCACTGTGCCGTCGACTCTACTCTCTCGCACCTCAGTCTCTTTTGTCGGCAAAGCAGCGCGAGCGAGACGAAGCACTGGCGAGTCAATCGATTGGCTGATGAAAAGGGGCGGGGGCAGAGCACGTGGCTGAATACCCCGCCGTATACTGATAGAGTTTATTGTTGTTACGTTTCTCCTTGCCACGCTTTCTCTATGAAACCTTTCACTTTAATCAACGGAATATTGAAGAAATCTTGCAAGGCACTGATGAAGGTAGCGGGAAATAGGAATGCCTACGTGATCCCGTATAACCTGCTTCAGTTACATAGTAAAATATATTAAAAATAGGTGAACAACGGCTGTTCTAATATCAATTAGTTTTCGTTTCCTATAAACAAGATTTGGAAAAAAATTCTTCAGTATAAAATATTTTGGTTTTGATTAGTCAGGGTTTCCAGCACACTTGAATTTTAAAGAATTTCTCAATTACATGAATAAAAAAAAATCAAGAAGTAAGTACTAGTAATACTTAAGATATTACTAGAGCAGAAGATAACAAAAAGTTCATTACGATCAAGTCTGAACTTTTCGGAAGCCAATGACTTACTCCTAAGTAAAAATGACACTTACCAGTTTGCGTGCTGGAATCGAAGAAGGTGCTGGTGGTTTCCACGGTCATGGTCCCGATGGTGCCGTCGAGGATCTGCGTGGAGGAGTCGCGGCGGCCGCGCGCGCGCATGCACGCGTCGTCGCTCTGCGAGCTCTGCCGCCTGAAGTTGCGGCACCGGATCATCTCCTCCGTCGTCGACTGCCGGCGGAACCCGCGCGCTATCAATATCTCCTCAGTAGTGGACTGTCGACGAATGATAGTTCTCTCCGGAGGACGTGCGCACGGACTAGGATCCCGGCTTGAGCAAGAACTCGACTCTGGACTCCGCGCACGGCCACCGCGAGCGCAAGAAGCCTGCCTCCTTAACCTACTCCTACGCCTCGCTGCTGATGGACTCAACTCCCCACCCCCTGCGCGATCAGGGCTCAATTGAGAACGCTCTCTCCTAGGCCGAACAGCAGAGTCAGGACTTAAAGAATCTCTCCGCACACGTCCTTCATCATCCGGTCCAAGCGAGGGCCCTGAATCCCGACGACGCGTACCAGGCGGTCCATTCGGATCGTCAAAAGCAGTTGCCTGACGCTGCAGCCTTCCCAATCTACGCTCAGGGCTCGCGGCTGCGCGAGAGTCCCTTCGCGCTCGACCACATTGTGTTGTAGAGTCGCGTCTCCCTCCAAGGTTCGGCGGAGTTCTACCACTTGGTGTCACTGGCGTAGCTTGTGTAGTTTGACATATTTGAGTCTGGTTTGCGCTTGTCGGTATCGTGGGTGAAGTTGGCGAAGGCGTTACCGCTGAGGTGATGATTGTTGGCATCGTCATCGGTTGACATTCTCCGTCCGAGCGACTTGGTTCGTGCACTGTCACGACTGTCACAGAAGGCATTAGAGATGATGGACCTGGATCCGAGGATGCATCAACGAATGAAGGTGGTGCTGGGGTTGGAGGTGAGAAGCGTCTTTTTCTGTGTGTAGCTACTATTCGCGGTGGGGGAGCGGCGGTGGAGTCCCTTCTATGCCGGTGTCCGTCCACAGAATCGCGGCGTTCCTTATTGTCTTCGCCTGATCCTCGTCTTTTAACTCTTCGTTCTCTTGTAGGAGCGATGGTGTTTGAGTCT